>OV651817.1:45577671-45682671 GCA_927349885.1 Psylliodes chrysocephalus
GCGTCTAATGAGCTGATTAGATTTTGGGCAGAGTCGGAACATCTGGGGGGGTACTTTATAGGTGGTCATTTTTATATTTCATGGAATATATCAGTTATTTACGTTTGGAGAAGAAAATTCTTCAAATAAAAGTTACTTTTAATATAATTATCTATAATTTTTGTTTTATGCAAAATTTTCCTAAAATGGTCCGTATTCGAGAAATTTGACAAAATGTAAAAAAAATAATTTTTTATAAAAATTGTTCAAATAAAAGTTGTTTGTAATATAATTCTCTATAATTTTTACTCTATACATAATTTCTCTAAAATGGACCGTATTCGAGATATTTGAGAAAATGTGTAAATTTTGAATTTTGAAGAAAACTCAAAAACGGATAAAGAAAAAAACATTAAATTTTAAACTTAAGGTTTATTTCGGCCTGACGTGAAATGATTAGATTTTAGACATAGTCGGAACATCTGGGGGGGTACTTTATGGGAGGCCACTTTTATATTTTATGGAATATATCTGTTATTAATGTTTGGAGAAAAAAATTGTTCAAATAAAAGTTACTTCTAATATTATTATCTATAATTTTTGTTTTATGTAAAAATTTCCTGAAATGGTCCGTATTCGAGAAATTTGACAAAATGTGCAAAATTCTGAATTTTATGAAAGTTTTTGAAATAAAAGTTGTTTGCGATATCGATCTCTATAATTTTTGTGTATACATGATTTTTCTAAAATGGACCGTAATTGTAGGAAATTTTAATTTTTCAGTATTTTCGTTTTCCATGAATATCTATAGAAGAATGTTTCGAGGTAGATGTATGTGGACAATGTATATATTAAGTTTATCCTCTAAACATTTATAGAGATGCTGCAATAGGTTGTACAAAATAACCGGAAAAAGCCTATAATAACTAGATAGGAAAGTCATGTGTTGGACACATCAGATTTTTATTTTTATTTTTCAAACGAATGGCCAATGATTTAAAAATGTTGAGTGCAAGTTCAATGATGGGAATTCAGATATTTTTGGTCCTATATCAAATCCTCTTCCTAACGTTTTGAAGCCATTTTCTTGTTCTAAAACAATAAATAATACATAAATACCTACTTTGTGATAAAAGTTGATTACTATTTGTGTTACTTACATGAATAGATCTTAAGTTCTTTGGTTAATTAAAGAACGCCACATTGGGGTTGTTAAATTTGTTCATGTGGCATGTGTTACTAATGCAATACATGTCCGACTTATTATAATATTACAAAATATAATTTTTGTCCTCAAATTTCACATAGCCACAACTATTTGGCTTAGTTCATCCAGAGGATAACACAATCATGAACTCAAAATTTAAAATTTAAATTCAGGATTCTTCGATATACATAAAACTAACTGACATTTATATTTACAAACTGGAGTGCGTTTAGAAACCCCGCACGACGCGTCTGAGCCCTATTCTAATGCATGTGGTCAGACGCGCCGTGCGGGGTTTCTAAACGCACTCCTGTCCACCGCTGTCCACGTCTACTGTCTGTCTCAGTGTTGCCAACCGTAGGATTTAAATTGTATTTATACGATTTTTTAACTCTCTGTACGATGTACGATTGCATCAGTGAGATCGTACCACAGACCTTGACCTTGATCGTACGTACAAATATTTAAATATCTGCAACAACTTCAGAACATAATACAATAAAACTCAAAAACTATTTGCAAAGATTCATAGGCCATTCGTAATTTCTGCAGGCAGTCATTTTCGTTCTGACTTATCGTGAATTTGATCATGGTGATTTTGTACACCGACTATCACGGCATAAGAAAAGCTTGCATGCAAAATTTTAATCATTTTCAAGTGACAGTCATTAATTACTTTATATGTGTTAATTTAAAGTTTCATGTATTTTCTTTAGTTTTTTTTTTTTCGTTGTAAACATTTTTATAAATAGATACATACATTATCATGCCAAAGTTTTTTTTTTGTCATTCCATTTGTTATATTATGCTATGCATGTATCTATTGTACATTTTTTTTGTTGAAATACCATTTTTCGACGATATTTGTACGATCTCTCAAAAAAAATATTTGGCAACACTGGTCTCTCTACAAACTACGTAGACCTGTAGTTAACATCTAAGACGCTAGATGACGCCATCGTTGCTGCGGTCGTTGCGTTTCCAATCTTTATGTCCCTAATCTTTGATGTATATATAATAAAAAGTCAAACATTTTTTGCGCAATAGTCAAAAACTACGCTTGCAGCTATCACCTATGCCTAATTAAACAAAAAAAACAACTAGTGTAGCCTATTTTAAGCCTTGGTGTCTTTGAACACTCCGTCGCGGTGAGCGGACAGTCCGTCGACCGCTGCGGATAGCAATTTTCGCCCGAGGTGGTTTGTTAAAAAATATAGAAAATGATACTTTCTCTGTCTGTACGTGCTGTTTATGTATTATGAATGTAAACGAAAGGTACTAAAATGGATGCAAATAAATTGTTTGCGTTGTAATTATTGTCGGAAGAGGAAGAACAAGAGGAACTGGCAATTGCAACCGTCAAAGTTTCCAATAAGCCAGTGGATGAGTTGTTTTTGTGTCGCGATACAGAAGGTGCCTTTAATATAACTGTGCAGAGCGGAGGCTTTTTGGATATGAAATCAAATTTAGGGAATATTTTAGACTTTCTACAGATCTTTTTGAATTCGTGTTGAGTTTTATAAAGGACATAATTTCCAAGAAACCTAAAAATAAAGTCATGATGTCATCTGTATGTGTGAATTTGTCACTCATTGTTTTAAAATTAATAACAATATAGTCTCCGCACACGCCGACGAGTCCGCCGATATCAAACTCAACAGATATCAACCGACTCTTCGCGACAAATCAGCGGCATGACGCCGTCCTGCTCAGCTAAGCGGATTCAAGAAAACCATTCCCATTTAAATACTCTGGTTGGATAAAATCGTCAAAACGCGACGGTTGACGGACTGTCCGCTCACCGCGACGAAGTGTTCAAAGAAACCAAGGCTTAAGTGAATTTAATCAAGTACTTCACCACTACATTCACTGAAAATTTCAGTTTTCTAAAACCCCGGCGTCATATGTTTAAACGCACTCCTAAATATGTATATTTGTTTACGAGAAAATTATGCGTTGTGCCATATTCTGGTTATTTGGGATTTAAGGTAGTTCACTCGCGACAGTCGTACACAAAAATATCGCCCTATAGTGAATACCAACCGTTCGAGATTCTTAAATCTGAAGTAAGGTTTTTTTTGCAACAGACTGTACACACAACTTATGTGGTCCTATATAGGGACCGTGCGTGAAATATAGAGGCAGCACTACTGCCGAACTTAGCCCTCTCTAGTGTTTAATTTTATAATTAAATGGGGTAAACATTGCAAGTAAATAATGAAAGGTATTTTTTTAAATATTCAACTCAGCAGGCAGTTTTTTACACTTATGATGAATCTGTGGCGAAAGAGGGTGCAGATGATGTATGCTCTATGTTTCGGCATTTTGTATTTAATATTTTGCCTCTGGAAGTACGTGAACTGTGTATATTTTGTGACTCGTGTGCGGGCCAAAATAAGAATTATACCTTCATCAGGTTTTTACACCATCTGGTTACAAGAGAAGGACGTTTTGACACCATTAAGGTCATATTTCTGATAAGAGGCCACTCTTACTTAGAGTGTGATCGTAATATGAGCATAGTTAAACAAAACTCATACACAGGGGTTCCAGACGATTGGAGGGAGGTCTTGAGGAATATTCGAGTGAAACCCACTTCATTTACTGTGATTGAGTGTGGAGTGGATGTGACTTTTCAAAACTGGACTGATCACCTCTCGTCACTTTACCCAAAAAATACCCATTTCCCACCAGACCAATTCGAATGTTGAAATTTTCAGCAACTGGAAGAGATCTTGTGTTTTATAAACAATCTTTTTTTGGCATGTATACATCTTCAGCACTTCAAGGGAATAAAAAACCACAGAGGAAAAACACCAAGAACTCTTCCGCTCCTGTTAAGCCACTGGAAAATTTGTATAGAGGAAAACTTCCAATAAAAGCTGCAAAACATCGCGATCTCCTCCATTTATGTCAGTTCTTGGAAAGTTCAGAAGCAATAATTTTCTACCAAAATTTAACTTCAGACAAAGTTCTCAATGGAGAAAGTGATGAGGAATTCGCTGACGACCCCCCGATGAACGAGGAATTACCTGAAGAAAAGTGATTATTGTATAAAAATATGTTCATTTTATTTATTTTGTTCAAAACATAAGTTACTGATTTAATTTGATGCTATTGTGTTCTTTTTCAACCCTCCATGAAATGGAAAACATTCAGAAGTGGTTTTCTCGCAATCAGCTGTATTTGACTAACGGGGTTTTTCCCCTGTACCCTTCAATTATTATAAAACAACACTAATTTATAAAATAGACGTGTTGCTTGGAAATGGTTACGACCAAAAGCGCTTGTTCAAAAAGAATGAATAGTTGGTAAGGGAATACAGTCTTTGCCAACTACTTATTTTAATTTTTTCCACAAGTTGCTAATTTTTTCTTGTATTTTATGCGCTTATCACTTTAAATTTATTTATGTGAGATTTCTGACTTTGAGTGATTTTCATCGGAGAGCTATGGTGGTTTCTTATCCAAACAAAATATAGATTAAGTGATAGTGATTTTCCTCGTTAGTGTCTGATTCCTATATTCGCCTATCGAGATTATACCTCTGAAATTTTTTGTATCATGATAATTGGTTACTTGTCAGATTAAAATGACAATTGTTTGACATTCATCAAATAGAATATTTTCAAAATTTTCCGTAAAGTAAATTCTTGTGTTTAGACGACAAAGCTATAAGTACCTTTAACAATATTTGTCCTCCCTTTTAAGATTGAACAATAAAATTCTACAGATTTTGTAGTGCCTATATCCGTATGTCATTAGCTCCATAATGGCTAAATACTTAAAAACTTTGATGTCTGATGGTGACGAAGTAAGAGATTTGGAGGATGGAGGATCATGCGTCCTTGAAGACTTTAAATTAATAATCAACCAATACGACCGCACTGTTGTTGATTCTTTGATGCCCTTCATGGTGAACCTTTTGGACTGCATGAACGTTGGATACAAAGAAAAACTGAAATATGAGGCTAAGCTGCAGAAAACTATAAAAGATAATTTAAGTTTACAGAATAAGGAAAAACGAGCGAAGAAAGCTTTAAGTACGTATGACATTCTTAGCTTAGCAGACGAGAAATAAAACTGTGTAGTACTAAGATTTAGAAATATTTGAAGCCTTTGATGGAAATTGGTGTTAACAAAAAAAGTATTGTTTTAAGAAAAATTGATTTGATCTTTTTGTTTTTACTCATATCAACGATGTTTCATTATTCTGCTTCGTCAACTGATTATCTCAATTTCGTTTTCTCAAACTCATCAATTTGCATCCATCTGACTTCTCCAAAAGATAGTTTTTCATTTTTTCCGATTTTTTTTTTATTCATTAGCCGCAGTTTTCTTGGCAATTCTTTGAGGTCTAAAATATCAGAATCCATAAAGGTGTGTCCTGCTTCTGGAAATTTATGGTTAATATTTTTGAATACACCAGGGCCTATTAAATGGTTCTACAGGGTGGCCACTTTTTAATGGGAATGTATTAGCACAGAAGAAAGAACAATACAGAAAAGAAAGTAATGGTCGGAACTTTGAAGTAGAAGGGATAGAAATATTTGACCTTCAGTTCCACCACAGAGATACTCTGAGAAAACGTAACTATTCACAGTATACGCGAACGTAGTTATTCACTGAACATACACTGTTAAATCTACATTTCTCTTTTATAGAATTATGTGTCATATTTTATGAAAATTTGCATGAATGCATTTTAAACTATTCTCGATTTAAGTAAAATATTTTTCGATTTGTAGCACTTCCGACAGAGGTTCCAAAAATGAAAATTATAAAGTTTTAAACAATAGTTTATTTATATTATAAAAACGGTAAAAAACAGTTGAGAAACTATGTACTTAAATTACGTACATGTTTAATTAGACTTACTTGTCTAAAAAAAGATCACACACCCATGACATATTTTGTTAAAACTATTTCATAGTATTCATAACATAACAAAATCGTTTTAAGTGTTTGAAAGTTAAAATAATTAAAATTATTTACACAGATTTATAGAGCAAGCCTAATTTATAATACATAAGTAGCTTTATTAAAATAGCTACATCCTAATATACAACAAAAATATAGAATAATTATATAAACGGTGCTTTTAAAAAATATTAAATAATAAGTAATTATTTTTCTTCTTTTTTGCACCAAACAAACGTTTCCTTAACGTTGCAATCTTCAGTCGCAGTCTGCTTTCTTGGAGTGTTTGATTGTAACACAATACTCGTTTGAATTTGTGCTGTTACATAAGGTAGAGAAACAGATGGTTAACTATGCACTTGTTCATTAGATTCTACTTCTGCTGAAGTTGAGAGTAGACACAAGTTGTCTTTGCCTTCTTCGCCATGAACAACAAATTCCTCTAAAAAATAGAAAGAGAAACCAAATTTTTATCAGATCAACTAGTGTCAAGAATCATTTGTCAGAATTAAATCTTTGAGTCACACTTTTTAGCTAGATGAAATTTAAAATAATTTTATAAAATGTGAATATATTGCTGTGCCTAGGAGGTAAACTGCACTATGTCATTTTAGTAAACTTTTTATTATAACAGATTGAATGCTGTTAAATTATTAAATTTCAACTTATTGTCAAAATATTTGTATTTTTTTCTAACCTAACTAATAAAACTACTTTATTTTAATTTGCATAAGTTGTTGTATGTCGACATTGTGCAGTTTACCTTCGAGGTACTTCTATAAAATGGAATGTATGGGTTGATATTCTAAGATTATTAGTACTTATCATTTTATTTTTTAAACTACTAAATGTAATGTAAAAAAGGACAAGCAAGACGAGTAGCAAACTTTTTGTAACATTTATATGTACCTAAATATCGGAAAATATGTGAATTGATTTAATAATTATTAAATTACTTAAATATTACGCCGTAGACCCCTGAGGTGCTTCCAAATAACCTATACTTATTGGGTCTTCCGCCCCTTATAACTTAATAAAAAATATTAAATGAAAACAAACGAATTATAGCCTTTATTGTTTGCATACTCGTCAATAAGTTGCGAGTGATCTAATTTTTAACAGATATCATTTTCAATTGTAATTATACCCAAATTTGTGAGCCATTCCTCTATAATAATTTGTTATTATTTTTATTTTGGAAAATGATCCCTCTCCAGATGCAACTGTTACTGGTAAAACTAAAAATATTCTCAAACTTACAACTAAATTAGGGAGATGACAACAAATTATTACTATAAATAAATTTTAAAATATCTATTGCTTCCTTAATTTAAATACTTCCTTACAAAATATTTTACAACAAAAACAGAATGCGCTCTTTGCTTTTTTACATGAATTAACTATTTTAATTGTTTAAATAAATACGTTTTATTATTCCCGGAATGTTTGTGAATTAACCTAATTTGCCTGTCAGTCAATTGAGTGTAGATCAATTAGCCTGTCGGTATATTGGCTCGTCGGTATATTGGCCCGTCGGTATATTGGCCTGTCGGTATATTGGCCTGTCGGTATATTGGCCTGTCAGTATATTGGCCTGTCGATATATTGGCCGGTTGGTCAATTGGCCTGTCAGTATATTGGTTGTCGGTCAATTGCCTTGTCGGTCAATTAGGTGTTGGTCAATCGACCCAGACCCATTATCTATACCTTTGTGCATTTTTCGGCACTTTTTCCCAGTTTTGTATTTTACTCAAAAACGATACGTTTTCCAGACAAGTTTTATTAAACTTTTTTTGAAGAACAAACGATTTTGTATCGATTATGTTCTTATACATTTTTGCCTAATTTCATATTTTTTCCGCTAGGGCGCGGCAAAAAAAGTATATATTTTGCGGGTTCATTTTATATAAAAACCACACCCTTTGGTGGAAAATTTCATCAGAACAAAGTTGTCTATCGAACAACTTTTCCGAAAACCCATCTTTCCAGCGCTACAGCACATGCGCGGAAAGTGAGAATTGTTTTTTCAATAAATGAGCATTCAATTTTTGTCATAACTGTCCGCTGTTATATAAAGAAGAGCGGTATTGTTTAAATTTAGAGAAAGAATCTAAGAATATAAGTGAAATACCTCACTCTAATATTTTATTGAAAAACGACTCTCACTTTCCGAGCATGCACTGTAGCGGAGGAAACGAAGGGTTTCCGGAAAACCTTTTATAGGTTTTATCGGAAATTTTCCGCTCTACAACTTTTCTTTGACGAAATTTTCCACCAAAGTGCGTGATTTTTATGTAAAATGGGAAAAACTGCAAAATACATACATCTGTTTTTTTTTGCGCGCTCTAGCAGCAAAAATATGATTGGCAAAAAGTGTATAAGGACATAATCGATAGAACATCGTTTTTAAGTGGAATACAAAAAAACGGAAAAATGTATGTATATACCTTTTCTGATTAAAACCGTCATTATTATCTGGTTCTCTATGCTGTGATAAAAATTTCGCCTCAAAAACCTAATTCCGGTGGACTATTCGCTCGTCTCATAAGTTTCACACATCGTGCAGAATAGGTTACTTTCAGCACTTGTTGCACAACATTGTCTTAGGATTTTACACTGTTTTATAACTATAAAGTTATTCTATTATTAACGTTTAATTTTTTTAGAACAAGAATTACAAGAATACATTGCAAAATACGAAGCCGAACGTGAATCAAAAGTTTTAGTAGAAAGAAAATTAGCAGAATTTGAAAAGAAAAAAGACAAAGATAGTAAAACTATGATTTCTCGCGTAGAAGCTCTAGAAATTCATGTGCGATCGCTAGAAAAGAAATTTAAGCACTCTACAGATTGCATACAAAAACTGGAAGAAAGAGAAGCCTATTTGAAAAGGGAATATTCCGAACTATTAGAAAGGTACACAAAACTGTTTAGAGAACATGTAGATTACTTGGAAAAATCAAAAGGAACAAGGCGCCATCGTGAACTCGCCTTGAACGAAGAATTGGCTGATGTACATAAAGCAAGACAAGATGTAGAACCTGATAATGTCTTCACATTAGTTGATGCAAGTGGTAATGAAAATGAAACGGTGGACGGCGAAAATTATATTCAAATCGCTGCTGAAGATAACCCAAATATTCATTATGACCATCAATATTTTGAAAAACAAAGTAAACAGCCGCATAACACTCAATACATCAAGCACTATTTTGAAGAGAATTCTGAAAATAATGTTGAGTATTATGAAGGACAGACTGACAAGCTTTATGCTGAAGAATATATTGAACCCCAAAATAAACTTCAAAAAGACAATGCATTTTATCAAGAAGAAGGTGAATATTACAAAGAAGACAATCGATTTGATACACATCAGTATGTAGAACAAAACGATGAAGCTCACTCGGAATACAGAATCGAAGAAATTAATCTTATAGAGACTTTTAGTCCAACTGAATCTATTAAAAATATTAATGTTGCACCGTTAGAATAATATAGATTGTGTAATTCAGATATATATGATTAAAACATTTTATAATATTTGTTCTTAAAATAATTACCCTGAAGATACTTTAATAGTTATATAGTGTATAATATATTAACCCAGGTGCAGCAAAACTTGTACCTTAAAGAAATTTCGCCTTTATGATGATGTGCAGTGGACATTATATTATTATCTTGTTACAGAACCATGTAGTTCTAAAACGTATCTATACATATACTTACCTGTTATCATAGACCTCTCACGAATTACGCTATAGAATAGTATTCCCATTTTAGGTTATCCCATCTCAAACTTCTTCTTTCACAGTGCAGTTTAAATAACATGCATGTATCTAGATTTGAACTCCACAGAATATTGAGTCGTCAGTGAACAGCACGTTGCTCCAAGTTCCAATTAACATGGTTTCCAGCAAACAACCTTCTTGCTCTTCGATACAAATAGCTAAAGACAACTTTAGCTAGTCTTCCTGCATGAAACTGATATTGATAAAACCTCAATATCTATTACATAATGTATCGTTATGGTATTAACTGGTTACCGAGGCATCTACTGTGTTGGAGCATTGTAGCAATCCTTTTTTGTACGGTCTGAAGCCCTATTAAACGATCTTTTCTTTCAGAAGTGTATCTAACCCATCGAGGGTATAGTCCTTTTTACCGATTACGGTTTGTACGTCATCACTTAAGGATTACACAGTACACGTCAACTTTCCAATCCGCAATCCAAGTGAACGGTGTAGAAACACAATGCTATTGAATATACAGAAATTGAATATTAAGTCACCGACTGCGGACCGGAATATTTCATCACTGACTACGAAAGGGCGTGGCTAAACCAATTACTCTTTATATGCTTCTCACGTCCAAATACAACTCATCTTTATTTTGCTTGATGCGTCGGTTAACGTACTGTATACTATTATAACAGAGAAGATTAGTTCAATTTACCATGCATGATTGTTGACGTCACCGTAGACCTTAAATAACATATTTTGGTTCTTTTGTTTGTATTGAAGCAGTGTCCACCAGTGTTTATTATACCACACCAGATAATCAGTTATTCTGTGGTGTAATATAAACCAACGAAGGCGTTTGTGATAATCGGTGTAAAAATTAGGTAATTTGTCATTTTATTTATCAATGAAGTGCTGCAAATTATCTGCATTTAAAATTTTATAGTTTTGTTTAATTTCGTTTAATTATAGGACTAACAAAAGGCACAGAAATCAAAGAAGACCTAAAAGATGCTTATGAATAAAAGCAAGAGAAATTTACCGCATGACGACAAAAAATCGGCCTCTCTATCTAGTGATTACCGATCCGGCGATAACCATAGATTATAAATGCTAGAGTCATACTACATACAAGAATCACATGGGAATTAAGGAGATCGGTGAAGTTATTAAGTCAATGTCATAACTGTCAGTCATGGGGACTAATTGTGGAAGACAGCCTAAATGTTTAAAATGTGCCGGTGTACACCACACAAGGTCTGCACAAAATCCAGAGACCTTCCGGCTAAATGCGCCAATTGCGGTGGTGATCACCCAGCCAACTACTCTAAATATGTCCAATACCTACGTACAAAGGCTTGAAAGACTGGAAGAAAAGATATCTAAACAAGAACCTAAAAGATTCGCACGAACATCACCCCCAAGGTTAAATGCGTGGGACAGAATGAAGAATTCCCGGAGTTGCCAAGCAGAAGCCTGTTTCCAGGCCAATTCAGCCTCCCAGACCCATTAGACCAGGGGTCGGCCAACCGCGGCTCGCGAGCCGCATGCGGCTCTTTGGCACCTTGAGTGTGGCTCTTCCCCAAACTACAACGTGCGGACTCGCACATATAGTACTCGAAATGGCTGCTTTTCTTATTTCTATTTTTTCATACTTAGTTGGTGTTTATGTGTTTTTATCTTTAGGCGAGTACTATAAAGCGACTTTTATTAAAAAGTTCCAGAAAGTAAAAATATTAACGTGTATCGTTAATCCTGAGCGCGTATCCTCGTAGGAATGACTAGAATTGTAGTAAAAATCTGCTTCCCTGCACTGGCATTTTAAGGGACTACATTATTGTCCCTTTTTCATTAATGATAAACTTAATGGTCAAAAATATTAAGATTTAATTTAAAATCAAGTAATTATTTTTCACTTGCAGATATTTCCCAATTTTAGAATCGGACAATTACGTAAATTTTGCATTTAATTAATTTGAAAGAACGATACCCCACAATAGTTCATGCCAGTGGCGGCTCGTAGCCAAAAAATTGGGGGTTCACAATGAAAGAATGTAGGTCTCAGTACAGATTTAGGTAAAAAGCTTTCAGTGTTTTGGAAAGATGTATTATAAAAACTGAAAGCTCACGAGCCGCCACTGGTTCATGCATTACTATCGGAACTTTCTATTAGCTAGCACGCCGCAGGTCATACGAAAGGTGGTAGTCGTTGTACACAAAATATAGATATGGATGTTCACTCACACTGCCTATAGCTTATGGCTCGTATAATTTTTTCCTAATCTGTATAAAGAAGACAAACAATAAGAGATAGACGAAACAAGTTTACAAGACAAGAAAGTTAGGAAAGGTCGACATCAGCAAACGTTTACTTCAATCAGATTGAGGACGTTTTTAGCAGAGGCCAGCTTAGCAGTACTCTAATTAAGTCAACAACAATGTACACCTATATACTTTGAGTTTAGAAAATTTGGCTTTCAATAGAAATTTCAGGCGTTCTACTGTTGCTATTTGGCTGTGTTGACTAATGAATTTGCCGACCACTGCACTAGACCTTCCCAAGGTGAAATAGATGATTTCCAGGCACATAATAATGAGCTTGACTCCTTATACAGGCAAGTTAATTTACCGGAACTCGCGAGAGCAGTGAGAGATCTGAATAGACAAATTACTGCTTGTCTCACTTATACAGATTTCCAAAAGCATTCGTTTAATAATTGTTCGACGTTATTTCGATTTTTTTAATTTTTTTCGTTGTACACTTCGGAATCGTATGCAAGTCGCTAAATCGTGATAATTTATCAAGAATTTTACGAAAACAAAAAACATCCAGTAATGCTCTGATCCTTTGGATCCCTCTGTCTTGTTTGGGCCTATTTACGACCCCACTTATCTTTAAAACCAGGAATATTTGATAAGAGGGGGTAAACCCCCTTTACCGGTATAAATCATTCATTGGGGAATGTGTGACGAAGTCACTAAACTTTACTCTCAATTAATTTAAAAAAATGTTTATTTCAATTAATTCCCGCCTGAGGACATGTAGAAGATCCCCCGTATTTCTGTTTCCCAGGAATTACCGTTTTCAACAATTGCGAGTACTCTCGTAGATTAAAATATTCCTATATTTGCCGAAATCCGAATGGGCATTTTGTAGAGTCGATTTCGTACCAATGGGGCATGTTCAAAAATTTTGAAATTTGTTTTTATGAATAGTAGAGTTAAAAATAAAACTACATTTTTTTTATTTTTTTTTATCTATTCATTTGCCGGAGTTATGAATTTTTTAAAAATTTATGACGTCACCGGGAATAGACCAATAGGAGCTAGCGCACAACGTTGCCGGCTAGAAGGTTCACGAGAAGTGATGTACGTTCGTTTGTGTACTCCTTCTTACTTTTAGACTTCTAAAACATCGTTAAACAAATATCTTTTAAATATATAATATCAAATGTTTTTTGAAAGTATTATTTCTGTTTAAACTTTTACCATATTTAAAGTTTCATTGTTTTAAAAGACACTTAATAATTCAGAAAATGGCAAAATGGCAGCACTGTGTATGGCATCTGTCATCATAGTGTCTCGATCAAGAATTTATTTGGAATTTGAGTGTTTAATTTTGTACTTTTTATAAATATTATGACTACGAAAAAGTGTTTTGTTCCAGAATGTGATAATGATTCACATTCATCTTCAAAAATATTTATTAGTGTTCCTAGAAATTTGGAAAGAAGAAAATCAACCTTCTACTAGCGATGTTTCTCGTGAACTTTTTAATAAAAATACACCGGATTATCAAGATGTAGCAGCAATTTCTGCTAATTGTCCCCTTCAGGAAATTGAAAATGAGGCTACTATAAATTCTTAGGTGTATAACCTAAAAACCCTTCTGGAAGAAAATGCAGAATCTCCTGAAAGTTTTGAAGATACCGAATTTATTCATCATTTTGTGGAAGAACTAGTGATAAAGAAATAATAGAAAAATGTGGGTATTTAAACAAACTGGTTCCTGGATCCCATATAATGGCAGATAGGGGTTTCAGAATATTCAGCTACTTGAAAACATGGGATGCACTTTAGTAAAGCCACACCTAGTGTATCACAGAATGAAAAAAGTTCTCCAGAAGATGTACAATTAAGAAAAAGAATAGCATCTCTAAGAATACATGTGGAAAGAGTTATAAGAAGGGTTAGTTAATTTAACATGTTAAAACCACATTCGTGTGTGAATTTTAAGCAAGTACATTTACTTAGTAATATCTGCATAATTGCTTGTTAACTTACAAGAACCTATTTTGTAAGAGTAAATATTAATTTAATAAATTTTGTTTGTTTGTTTTTTTAATTTAATTTACCTAATTATCACATTTCAGGGATTATAATGAGTTTTTAAACAGCCAATGTAATTTTTTATAAAATTTTAACTTTTCGAACA
Organism: Psylliodes chrysocephalus; assembly: GCA_927349885.1. Classification (NCBI taxonomy): domain Eukaryota; kingdom Metazoa; phylum Arthropoda; class Insecta; order Coleoptera; family Chrysomelidae; genus Psylliodes; species Psylliodes chrysocephalus. The sequence continues at coordinate 45,591,949 of OV651817.1, forward strand.
AATCAAAGATGAATGAGTACCTGTATATGCATAGATTTTTTTGGGACTAAAACTACCAAAACAAAGGCACCAATTTACAACAGTTTAAAATGAAACATTTTGACAAAAACGCCTATGTCACAGTGATAAATATTAAAAACAACCAAGTTCAGTTGAATGTGGTAGCAAAGTCTATATATTCCAATAAATCGGGTAACTACATGTGGTATCACTGCTGATAAATTTAAAAATATCACAATTCTTGCCACCTTTTTCAAAAAACCAGAAAGTGCCTTCTTATCAATCCATTATGAAAATGACAACAGTGATAAATGTGAAAAAAAAAAATTTAATGTTGCTATTCGTTATTACGATAGTAAAACATGTTTGCAGTTCCGTTTATTTTTTATGAAAATCTAAGTAAAAACAACCAATGTCAAAGGGTTATAATTTTTTTTCTGTCGAACCAAATATATCACAAAATTTAAAAATTGATCATAGGTCAAGCTAAAGTAATACCTTTATTGATAATAGCATTAAAAAGGGAGAAAGAATAATATTGACTTAAGTTATTATTATTAACATTGGTGATTTTTAATAAAAACTCTTCAATTATTGTTTACAAACAAAAATATAAAAATCTGTGAAAATTTTATTTATTAACCATTTAATAAAAAATGAGAAAAATGAAGTAAAAAACAATTTATTTACAAATAAAAAATATATATACAAATCCTAAGAATATAAAAGTACTGATTTATTTTCCTGTAGTGGATGAAGAGGTTTCTTTAACAATCTAGCCAAGTATACATCAATATTTACGCATTTTGATAAATTAGAGCCTTTCCAATAACACTAAGTAGATGTTACAGATGGTTCCTCACTTCTTCTATGAAGCCACATATTTACAACCAACTGAAAAAAATAAAAGGGTTAGATATGCAGTTACAAAATAACTATATAACCAGCTACAAAATGCCTTTATTTTATGTAACAAGACGAGCAGAGCTTTACTAGCTCTGAACGAATCCAGTAAAGAACCTCGGATTTTCAAAACTTAAAAAAAAAAACAATCACCACATTTTCACATTTTTGAAATATTATAGAGCTTTTCGAAAAAAACTGTCATTTTTAAAAATACAATTTTTTGTTTAAACAGCTATGTCTCATTTTAGGCTATTGAGTATTATAAAATAAAAAATTACGGGATGCTTTGTTAGCTTCAAACGAATCCAGCAGAGCACCCCAGTTTTTTTAAACCACACCACGTTTTTTGGCTCCTACAATATTATAAAATATTCGAAATTTGGCATTTTAAAAAAAATTCGCAATTCCTTGCTGACTTCAAAGTTTTTTTCTGAAAACAAATGTACTTACCACATTTTTAGGATTTTAAAACAGCCTAAACATGTGTCATAAGTAGTTGTTTTTATATATATATAAAAAAAAACAAATTAAAAAACTGAAGTGTCCTGCTGACTTTGTTCCAACAAAGCACCCTGTATTATTTAAAAATAGCAATTTTTTTAGTAAAGTTTTATAATATTTCAAGAGTCTAAAAATATTCTAAAAATGGGGTGTGGTTTTTAGAAAAAAGCTTTAAAAAACCGAATTGCTCTGCTGGCTTCTTTCGAAGGTTAGCAAGCACCATGTATTTTTAAAAATATAATATTTCGAGTGCATAAATATATGGTGTTGCTGTTTTTAAAGAAAAAACTTTATAAAACAGAGGTGCTTTGCTGACTTCGTTCGAAGCTATAGAGCATTTTAAGTTTTTCAAAAAACGAGGAGCATAAAATTTTTGAAAAGGGTATAAAAATAGCCTAAAAATATGGCATATTTTTTAACTCAAAATTTCATAGGTGCTCTGCAGCATTCTTTGGTATCATAATTATTACTAGGTTCACTAACAAAATCTGTTTCTAGATTATTTTAACACTTGCTGCGATTACAAAAAATGTCTATATGTCAAAATTAGAAAAAAAATATTTATAGGAATAAAGGGCCTTATACACTGTTTATTATATGTAATATAAAAACAAAAAGCATAATAAATATTACAAACCTTGACATGCAGCATATCCTAAGTATATTGTGCACTAAAAATTTCATTTTTGTTAATTACAACAACCTCATCAGAAGGTTTTTGCCGTACTTTATGTTTAGGTGTAATTTGTCTCCTTCTCTCTTATGGAAAAAGAAATTATCCCCATATTCTTGCTTGGCAGATCTAAAGATAAAACCGGAGATAAATATGTTTTACTTGCTCCATATAAACTGTAACTACCTACTATTAAAACAAAGTCTTACCTTTCTGAATTTTGTAAACTGAGTATTGTTAAAAAATGCAGTAATCATCTCGGTAATCATATTTTCGTTTACAATGGGTAAAACACTTGATTCAACTTTTATAAATCCAGCTGATTTTCATATTAATAATAAAATTAAACCAAAACGAAAAAGTAAGGTTAGGTGGTGTCAATTTTAATGTCACTTAGATGTGCGTTCACTTCGACATTCTGTTTGTCGGTTTGTTCGTTGGCTTGGTTTTGTATAACAAAAAAAACTTCGACACAAGATGATTGGTCTATTCCCGATGACGTATAATTTCAAATTTTAAATTTCAATTGGGCTTAATTTAAAAACTTTTGGCTTTTTTAACGAACTGACTATTTAGAATAACTTTTATAGCGACTAACTATTACAATATAATTTATAAAACAGCATATCTCACATGTGAACATGGCCCATTATCTACCTTTATTTGTCAAGGTACTAGAAGGACATTTTTTTATTTTTAAATTGTAAACAGTCGGCTGTAGTAGTGGTATCCCCCCACTCAGGTTAGTAGATGTAATTGGCCGGTTCTGGAAATGAGAAAGAGGTACAGAGAGAGGTAATTGGGTAATTAGTAATTATCCTAAGTACCCCCCACCCTTCGCGCAATTAGCAAGTACCTCCCAATTACATCATGTACTGTAATAAGTGCAATTGCATAATAAGTACCTCCCAATTACCCACAGGGTATACATCTCATTACTCCATACATATCAAAGTGTAAGTACACCTTAGGTAGTAATTACTGTGTGCAATGTAGTGTGGTGAATGTTATCTAAGTGCCTCCTAGTGATTACTGTTGGCAGCACGTCCTTAGCTCTCGGCCGGCGTGCCTAGAGTGCTTAGCCTGCGTTAGAGACGATCGTGCTTAACCGAAATATCGAGGTAAGGGACTAAGAAGGGGTAGCCTGCGCCAGAGATAGACGCGCAATTAGCAAGTACCTCCCAATTACAGCATGTACTGTAATAAATGCAATTGCACAGTAAGTACCTCCCAATTACCATATACACGCCATACTGTAATGATTGTAATTGCATAATAAGTACCTCCCAATTACCCACAGGGTATACATCTCATTACTCCATACATATTAAAGTGTAAGTACACCTTAGGTAGTAATTACTGTATGCAATGTAGTGAATGTTATCTAAGCTCCTAGTGATTACTGTTGGCAGCACATCCTTAACTCTCGGCCGTCGTGCCTAGAGTGCTTAGCCTGCGTTAGAGACGGTCGTGCTTAACCGAAATATCGTGGTAAGGGACTAAGAAGGGGTAGCTGCGCCATAGATAGACGCGCCCAACTGAAATATCGAGGGAGGAGCTAAGAAGAGGTGGTGGAATTTTCTAGAGGATATATATATATAGTAGGACCCGCATCCAAATCCGTACAAATATCGTTAGCTTTAAGCCTATCGGTAGTTCTATCATCTAATATCGAAATAATCATAAAAATAATAAACATGTATAAGTGCAATTGTGGTTTAACATATACAAGGGTAGATAATTTACGTCGACATCAAAATAAAAGTTGTAAGCTGATATCTAACCGCATCGGCGAATCATCCGGAGGTACGAAGAGATCTACTACTCCCAGTAATGATGTTCCACCTGAAAAAAAAGCCCGGGTAATGCGAGTTCCACAAGTTCATACGCATCGCATCGTAGACTCAAAGGCCCATAATAGAAGATGTGAATCATGTAATGTAGATGTCCCTACCAATCAGATGACGTCGCATATGAGGAGTCTTGGGCATAAAGAAAAAGCCTGTGCAATTCATGCCGATGGTATATATTTAATTAAGAGCGCGTTTAAGTGCAGAATCGCAACTTACAGGCTTAAATGTGATGAAAAACATATAGATTATGTAACATTTTTTGATGCGATAAAATTAAGAGTATTGAAATTGTTAAAAGTTGTTCTGAAGGCCCATAATGCCATTAAAGTTAATGCAGAGGCCTTCGCTACTTATGCATTGGAGAGCCAAGATGTTTCTGAAATCAAATCTTTTAACAGCATAAATCGAATACTCGATTTGTCGACGGATTTGGATGCGGTATATGTAGACTTTAAGGATGCTGTGGTATCTCAAACTGCAGACTTTCAACATAAGGATTCAGGTATAATAGTTTTATAATTCATAGTATAGCGTTTACTAATATATTACTAATTGTTTCAGGTTGGACATTACGGGAAGTACTATTTTTAGAAGTAAATATAAATAAGTACTCCCCATTAGGCGGCTGCTCGTACATTAAGCTCCCCAAGTTTATTGAAACCAAGAAGGGTGTAGTTAATGTCCAAAATAATGATGCGTATTGCTTTGCTTGGGCCATCACGTCGGCGCTATATCCAGCGAGGGACAATGTTCACCTAACGACATCGTATCCACACTTCGAGACCGTGCTGAATGTTGATGGTATTGAATTCCCTATGAAGCTTAAAGACATTTCAAAATTTGAAGATTTAAATGACATAAGTGTTAATGTTTATGGTTTGGAACGTAGTTATGAAAATGGTAAGGTTAAATTCGAAATAGTAGGCCCATTACGATATTCCTCTAGGAGGTTAGGTCACCATATAAATTTACTATTAATAACGGAGGATTCAGGAAATAGTCACTACTGTTGGATTAAAAATATTTCCAGATTGGTATCGAATCAAGTAACTAGAAATGAACATAAAAAATTTTTTTGTGACGGCTGTTTACTTTATTTCCGATCTGAAAGCATACTATTGCGGCACCAGTTGCGCGATTGTAATCATATATACACCAGCACACCATCAGTGGAGCTGAAAAAAGACAAACGCGGTAATTATGTACCTGAAAACATACTTAAGTTTCAAAATTATGATAAGCAACTTAGGGTTCCATTTGTAATTTACGCTGATTTTGAATCGATTTTAAAACCAATAGATACTTGCGAACCAGATCCGGAAAAAAAGTTTACTATCCCGACATACCAACATGAACCATATTCTTTTGCATATTTGATTAAATGTTCGTTTGATAATTCATTGACGAAATTTGTAACTTTTACGGGTGATAATGCTGGTAGCGATTTCGTGAAACGGCTAGAGGACGATGTTTTAACTATTTATAATACCTATTTAAAAGACGTTGTTCCGATGCATCAGCTGTCTAATGATGAAATAGATGATTTTAACTCGTCAACTATATGCTCTATTTGCGATGAGCCTTTTCAGGAAGATGACGTTAAAGTAAGAGATCATTGTCATGTTACCGGTAAGAAAACACCTGGCGCCGCGCATAGCAATTGTAATTTAAATTATAAAATCCCACAATTTGTTCCAATCTTTTTCCACAATTTGAGTGGGTATGACAGTCATTTATTTATTAAAGAATTGTATGGCGAAGGTGAGAGGACCGAAGTTATTGCACAAAATAAAGAAAAATATATTTCGTTCACTAAACCATTGTACACCCATAGCTATGTAGATAGAGATGGTATGTTGAGAAAAAATTACATAAAACTTAGATTTTTGGATAGTTACAGATTTTTAGCTGATTCATTGGCTGGACTGTCAGAAAACCTGCCATCAGAATTTTTTGTTGAAACAAGGAAATGTTTTGCAGAAAAAGAAAAATTCGATTTAATGAGGCAGAAGGGGGTGTTTCCATATAATTTCATGGATAATATAATGAAATTAGATCACCACAATTTACCTTCAAAAGATGAGTTTTATGACAAGTTAAATAATTGCCACATAACTGATGAGGAATATGCTAGGGCTCAGAAAGTTTGGAATGTATTTAAATGTCAAACTTTGGGATCTTATTCTGATTTATACTTAAAATCAGATGTTTTAATGTTGTGTGATATATTTGAAAATTTTAGGGATGTATCACTTAAAGCATATAAACTAGATCCGGCGCAATATTATACATCTCCAGGCCTGTCATGGGATGCGATGTTGCGGTACACTAAGGTGGAGTTGGAACTACTGACAGATATAGATATGATTAATTTCTTCAAAAATAGTATACGCGGCGGTATAAGCCAATGCGTTGAAAGAAAACATATCGCCAATAACCCGTATTTGTCCGAATATAATCCTTTCGAGCCGAAGTCTTCCATACATTATATCGATGCGACAAATCTCTATGGTTATAGCATGAGTCAACCTCTGCCCACGGGAGAATTTGTTTGGTTATCGGCTGAGGAAATTAATCAACTCGATATTATGTCTGTTGATGATCTCGGGGATTATGGGTATGTTTTAGAAGTTGATGTAACATATCCGCATCACCTTCATAATAAACACGCTGATTTGCCATTTTTAGTAGAGAATTTAATACCACCTAATTCCAAAACAGAAATCCCCAAATTGGTTCCCAATTTAAATCATAAAGACAAGTACGTATTACACTATAGAAACTTCAAGCAGGCCATAAATAATGGGCTAATTGTAACTCAAATTCATCGCGTCCTCAAGTTTAAGCAGTCTCGTTGGCTGAAAAAATATATAGACCTCAATACAAATATGAGAAACAATGCTAAGGACACATCCGAGAAAAATCACTTTAAGCGCATGGTCAATTCTGTGTACGGGAAAACTATGGAAAATGTAGATGACAGGCGTGATATTTACCTTAGAACCCACTGGGCAAGTAAGAGAAATTCCCCAGGCGCAAACAACTTAATTGCTAGACCTAATTTTAAGTCTTGTTCCATATTTTCAGAGCACTTTGTGGCTATACATATGGGTAGAACTAAAATTTGTTATAACAAACCACTTTATGTAGGTTTCACGGTGTTGGAATTGTCGAAAGTGAGAATGTATGATTTTTATTACGGCACATTAAAACGACAATTAGGCGATAACATTTCCTTACTTTACACGGATACTGATAGTTTTGTGCTTAAAGTTAAATCAATAAATTTTTATGAATTTATGAAAGGAAATATCGAACATTTCGACACATCTAATTATAAATCGGATAATAAATTTAACCTGCCAGTAAGTAAACCAATATTGGGAAATTTTAAGGATGAGTATCCAAATCAGGCCATCAGCATATTTTTAGGGACAGGCGCCAAGGCCTATTATATTAGATCAGATGAAAAAGAGAGCAAAACCGCTAAGGGCGTAAATAAATCCGTAATTCAAAACAGTTTAAACATGGTGGATTATCAAAAAATTGTAGAAGGTGGGGGTAAGATATTTAGAAAAATGAATACATTTAGAAGTCAGTTACATGATATCTATACTGAAATGAAAAATAAAGTTGCATTATCTTACAATGATGAAAAAAGGTTTATAATACCAAACACCGCTAAAACTCTACCGTGGGGACATAAAGATATTCAGGAATATCGTAATGGACCTCAAAATACTGTGGCTGAATTTAGATGTAGGGTATCCAATATTGTAAATAATAGTAATGAAGAAGATAAATTAGATTTACTTTTAAGACTATTAGAAGAAATGTAAACAGAAATGTATGCATAAGTTTGTAATATATTTGTAACAAAATAAGTTTATTTTTATAAAATGTCCAACTATCTCTCCCCTCCACTCCCTACTCATTCCTACCACAATAAATAGTGGGTACTCATGGTCAGATATTCATTCTGCCTTATCCAGCCGAAACAGAAAACTTGTAAAAAAATGTCTATCAACATAGCGACCATAATAGCCAGAGAACAAGCCATAATTGACCATGTGATGTTTAATAAAACATGGGGGAAGTTCCAGTCAGAAGTGAATAGCCACAACAAACCAGCATTGAACAAGGCCCATAAAAAGAAAATGTAATTGTTAGGTTATAAGCATAAAAAATTGTAAAAAAATTACTTTAAATATATATTTATACCAATTTCCGTCTATATTTTCCCCCCACCCACACTAAAATAGTAAATACAACTGCAGGAGAACACGCCATAGGCCACCACGTAGTGATTAATAAAATATAAATTTCTAGATGGAGCAGGTAAATAACTGAACGAACCAATTTTGAAGAAGTCAAGGATGGCAGTAGACAATGGACGCAAAAATTATAGTGAGGTATACATGGTTTTGTAAACCACGCTTCAATATCTCACCATTATTGACCACCCCGCCGCCTCCAACCGCCCCCAACCGCCCCCACCTTCCCCGGCCCAAACCGCCGAAACCGTCCCCCACCGCCCCCCTACCCAAAATCGCCCGCTCCCCAGCCGCCCACCCGCCCTCTCCGCTTCCGGAAGCGGAGAGGGCGGGTGGGCGGCTGGGGAGCGGGCGATTTTGGGTAGGGGGGCGGTGGGGGGACGGTTTCGGCGGTTTTGGGGATGTTACTCTTTTTTTTTTTTTTCTTTTTTTTTTTTTTTTTTTCCTTTTTTTTCCTTTTTTTCCCCTTTTTTTCCCCTTTTTTTTCCTTTTTTTCGATTAAAATGCCTCGTCGATGCTCTCCCCACTCTCTCCCCGAAGGGTCGAAGGCCGGGCCCGCGGAGGACTCCCGCCTCCCGCCCCCGCGGGCGAAACCCGCGCCCGGCCGGAGGCCGGTTTTTTTCCCCACTCTCACTCCCACTCTCTCCCCTCCACTTTCCGATCGCTATATATACGGGAACAAGACCTGAGAAATTCAGTTTACTGCAGCTCCTCGCTGAGTAAACAACTGGACGATTGGCGATTTTAATGATATTTTTTTGGCTCAGATGTTCAGAGAAGCGATCCTCAGAAGGCTGGCCTGGGGGGAATTGGATCCGTCGGAAGAGGAGTTGGGCCCTTGCGACTCATCTTCTGCTTGTCCTCTACCAAGGCCGCCATCACCTGCGGGGCCTTGCGATAGCACCACGCAAGTGGTGGATATCGACATCGGTGATGTCGATATGAGTGGCTACGAGTCAGATAATATATCGGTGATCGATATATCGTCTGATTCGGATAGCGATTCCGGCTCGGATTAGGGCGTATGCTCTAGCCGCAAAAACGGCCCTTTTCAGGGCCAACAAAAAAAACAAAAAAAAAACGGTGCCATGAGCGTTATAGAACTTATGGGGACATAAAGATATTCAGGAATATCGTAATGGACCTCGAAAAACTGTGGCTCAATTTAGATATAACGTATAGGCTGGAGGCGCACGCGGGCGAAGCCCGCGCCCGGCCGATTTTCTTCTTTTTTCTCCCACTCCCACTCCCACTCTCTCCCCTCTACTTTCCGATCACTATATATACGGGAACCAGATCTGAGAAATTCAGTTTACTACGGCTCGCCGAGTAAACTATTTAATTCTTTTCGAGTTATTTTTTCAGTTCTCAGCAGTGTTTCAACGTGACTTCAATCGAAGAGACGATCGCCGCAGCTAACTCAATCATTTCAATCGATGCTGTGGAATTCGATTTTGAGGAAATCTTCAAGGAGTTGACGGTTCCTTCACCGGTATCGCCGATGGAGCTGTCGCAAGTGTGCGACATCCCATTACCGGCCCCGTTACCGGCTCCTTTGCCGCTCCCGTCACCGGCTCCGTTACTAGCCCCAGTACCGGTATATGATAGCGGAGACGATTTTGAAGCGCCCAAGAAGATCCGGGTCCTCAGCGATGTACGCGTTGATACGCTACCCTCGTCAGCCACATTGTCAAAGCTTGTCGGCACAATGGAAGATGCGCCCTGTAGGTCGAAGCCAACGAGACCGCGGGTGGTTGTGCCGAAGAGTAGAAAGCCGAGAGCCACCGCAGCGAAACCAAAGACCGCGCCAGTAAGGAAGTTGAAGGCGGTAGCCTCAACAAGTGCGGCGATACCAATCCCAATACCGCCCAAGGATGACGGCGAAGAAGACAGCATGAGGAGGAAAATCAACTCCGCCGCCACCGTCCTATTGAATAAGGAGACGCGGTATAATGCTGATAGGGAGCAGTTAAGTATCACTGAAGCGACACTAAAACAGCTGAGGATGGAGGTGGATGGTATGGCGAGAGATATGGAGGTTACCTTAGCGCCACTTCAGCGCGAGACTGAAGGATTGGCAGATGAAGATGCCCGCATCCAACGGCACTTGGTTGACTTGCAACGGCAGATGGATGAGACCATTCATCGTCGGAACAATGTGCGCCAAAGGCAGTTGGATGTGGGCATTGAAATTGCTAGGGTCAAAGAGACCCAATCGGAGTTTGAAAAAAAGAAGGGTGCATATGATATGATGCAGGGCCGGTATCGCGAACTTATTGAGCGGGCGCGCGTTAGGAGTGCGGACTACACAAAGTTTTTGGATCGCATAGTGTTGCATAAGGACAGGTAGACATTTTTTGGTATTTGTTAGTTTATTAGTCGTGGAGATATGCCTACAGGGGAGCTAACCACGTTAAAAAAAAAGCAGCGCGCCATGAGTTCTATCTCCATATATTATGATTAGTTTATGATGATAGGCTAGTTGTAATATATAAGATGGTGTGGAAACGAACTCCCCAATATACTTCTTTACAGACTGCTGATGCTGCCGCTGTCGATGGTGATGGAGAAAGTATGGGCTACAAACAGTTTCTGGGGCACATAGTTTTGCATAAGGACAGGTAGACATTTTTTGGTATTTGTTAGTTTGTTAGTTGTGGAGATATGCCTACTGGGGAGCTAACCACGTTAAAAAAAAGCAACGCGCCATGAGTTCTATCTCCATATATTATGATTAGTTTATGATGATAGGCTAGTTGTAATATATAAGATGGTGTGGAAACGAACTCCCTAATCAGAGCCAAACAAAACAACAAAATTTTAAGATATAAAAGTTTTATCACTGAGAGTCTTCCACTCTCGCTTCTCCCCCACTTTCTCCCCACTCTACTCACTTTTTTTCAATCACTATAAATACTCATCGCACATATGCATACAATCATTCTGCTTCATGATGTGCGATTCTGCAAGTGGCTCTGGTTTCAGCCCACCCGGACTATGTAGGACAACCATCGCATGGTTGTTTCCGACCACGTCGGAAGAGGAGTTGGGCCCTTGTGACTCAACTTATTCTTCTCCCCCTCTGGCAAGGCCGCCATCACCTGCGGGGCCTTGCTACAGCACCTCGCAAGTGGAAGTGGCGGATATCGACATCGATGATGTTGATATGGGTGGCTACGGCTCAGATGATATACCGGCGATCGATATATCGTCTGATTCGGATAGCGATTCCGACTCGGATTAGGGTTTATGCTCTAGTCGAGAAAAACGGCCCTTTTCAGGGCCAACAAAAAAAACAAACAAAAAACGGTTCCTTTTAGAACCAACAAAAACTAGCGGACTGCTCAATGGGCTAAAAATTATAATTTTGCGTCAATTGTAATTTAAAATTGGTCCCACTCAACATCTATCCCACCATATTTTTAATGGTAGAGTAGAAGATATTTCGTCTTCCGAAAAAATAATATAAGAATAACAAGAAACTATTATTTTACGTTTGAAGAATTATGTACAGTTTTGACCCAAATACTCATCTACTAGAATGGGCGTGAGCAAGAAAAATAGAACTTATTGCTAGCCCAGACAAAAAAAGTTTGCATTGTTAAGGTTCGAACTATCTATAACATCCCCCCACCTCAACATCCATCCGCCGACCTCTTAATAAAAGAGTTCCTATAGCCTCAGATATTCAGTTGTCTAAATTCAGCTTGAAGGCCCTGCGCTACTATGAATAAATTAAATGATACTTGTTCTATGAGTAAGCGCCTTACTTGTAAGATTTGTGGCGATAAGGAGGTGCAAATGGTTTTTATACCATGCGGGCATGCCGTATCTTGCGTGAGTTGCAGTCAATCCGTAGTTATTTGTATTATCTGCAGGGCGCCGATTAATGCTAGAGTAAAATTTTTTCTGACTTCCAACTTTCCGGAACTAGCCGAACTCAACTGAGCGCGGTGTAATGCAGGGGAGGTGGTAAATTCGTGGGTTGGTGGAGTGGAGGTGGAAATACATAACATATATAAGGAGGTCCCGACCACGTACCAGCATCAGACATTTAAGTGTAGCTGACCTGACCACCGTCATGAACAACCAAAATGAATACCAGGGTGAAGAAGATGAAGGAGTTAGGGAGATCATTCGTCAACTGGCCTTAGTAGCGCGCTTTGATGCCAACAAGCCAGGAATTGACGAATTTTGGGCCGCCGTAGAACGTGATGTAAGTTTTTAACTATTACCTTATGTTTATAAAATTACTACTCATTATGCTTATAAAATATCTAATCAATATACTTCTTTACAGGCTGCTGATGCTGCTGCTGCCGCTGCTGATGGTGATAGAGAAGGCGCGGCTGGTCTAGCTCAACCTGCCGACGAGGATTTGGGCGCTGTTGGTCCGGCACCACCCGCCGAAGAGGGTGCAGACGCCGTTGGTCCAGCCCCACCCGCCGATGAGCCCGCCAGCGACGACGACGATGAGGGCATTGAGGCTGATTGCCCTGGATCACCGACTTCAATAAGAAGGGAGCTGGCTGTATTTCAGGCCAGAGGCGGTAACCACTTCTGCGTTACAACCAGCTCCGTTATTGTGAAGTTGGTTATTCCTGGCATGGAATGGAGCAAACGTCTGTGCAACCCCTGCTTCCTTCATTACGAGCAGATGGATGTCGAAAGAAATCCAAATGCCAGGTACATACATGAGCATCAGCATTTTGTTGTAGAAGGGGGGGATTTGGAGGATCCGCAAACATGCGATGTATGCGCCCGATATATTTCCCACTTCTGCGACACAAATGTTTGCCCTGTATGCATCGGCGCTTGAAATAAAGGAGTCAGGGGTTGCAATACGGCGGCTTTGTTATGCATCCAATGACCCTCTATATATTAGTTTTAGATTTAATTTGTATAGTTTATTATTTAAGCTTTATGTATATATTTAAGTGTAAGTTATTTTATTATTGTATATGTAGTAGTTAATAGGAAAATAAAACTTTTTTTTTAATCTTTATTTCATTTAATATCCATACTAAACAATATCATTTATATTAATCCAAGAGTTTTCTTGCTGTGGGAATCCCAACCACTTCACCAAGGCTTTGTCCCCTTTCGTCCGAATGACCTTTTCCACTAAATAAACATCTTTCCACTTTGTTTTTAATAATTCCAACTCATAAAATGAGCCTTTAATCGATTGACCATTCATATCTTCTAGAATGTATGTTACGGGGTATGTGCTATTTATTTTTCTTATTTTGAATAATTCAGTTGTATAGTTAGCAGTATACCCTTTTTCAAATATGCTTTTATATTTACTTATTCTTACGACATCGCCGACACGATATTTCGGTTTTTTACGCCTTACTTCATTTTTGTTTTGCCTATATTGGTTGAGTTTAGTTGTCGGCAGGACATCTATTGGCTTCATACCTATGATTGAATGCGTGGTGTTATTATACTTATTAATGACGCCGTTTATAATATCTATCCAATTGTATTTCCCTCTCATAGCCATTTTTTTATATAATAGGGATTTTATCGTACGAATCACACGTTCTGCCATTGACGCTTTCATTGTACTATAAGTCGAATAGTGATTTATATCATATGTTTTCATTACTTTCCCAAATTCCTTGCTATAATATTCTGTCCCTTGATCCGTTTGTAGATTTTTAGGATGGTGTGCGCAATTTTGGAGTATATCTAAAAAGGCATTTCTAACATGTAAGCCTGTTTTATTTTTTAATGGTCTCGCCCACACATATTTCGTATAACAGTCGATGACAATTAGAATATATCTGTAACCATCGTTTTCATCTTTATAACTTTGCATATCAGCCAAATCACTCTGCCACAAGTCGGCATATCCTTTTACAATAGTCCTTCTTCTGGGAAAATTTCGACGGGCGGATCGGTGGATTTCTTCAATTATTTGGCGTTTAGACATTCTTTCCAATTAAAATACAATTTTTTATTCAAACTTTTCGATCCTTTCTTCCAGTCCTACTATAATTTTCGATAAAACCGACGTATTTTGCCCAATACTTGCTTTGACGCTTTTAAGGTCTCGAAGAATTTCCGTATTACACTTAAATGAATCTATCGCTAAGATCAGTTAAACGGTTCTCTAATATTATAGTAAAACTTTTTATGCCTTTTATTTCACTTTCCAAATTATCAACTTTAGTAATAACTTTTAAAATATTACTTTTTGTAGTGGTAAGTATGTCCTCAAAAAATTCTCTATTGTGCTTCACTATTTGTAACATCGATTGGTATTTAACATTAACATCGCTAATACTATTGCTTGACACAGTTCGATGTTCAAATACTAATTTCTTAAGTTCACTCTGCTGTTTTTCGAAATAAATTGTAGCTTCGCGTAATATGTTTTTAATGGATTCCGCTAAAGCTTTTAAAACGAGATCTTTTGCTTGCCTAGTAACATCGTCAACATATCCAACTGTAACAGCGTCGGTCGATTGTTCTGGCTCTCCAAGGTTTACCAACCGTTTGGTTTGCATATCATAATTACCGTCATCTGTTAATTTGAATCCAAGACCCCTTTTTTCTCGAATAATTACTCGTTGATTTTTCTTTTTTCTTCCGAATTTATCTACAATGTTTCTTGAAGACATTCCGTTTACGACTGACCTCTACAGCGCATGTAATTAATATATTATTCGCTCTTCTCTTAATTCTTCAATTATTGATAAAATTTCATTATCGTGCCCAGTATGACCGGCTTGCTTTGAACTCCATAATAAACGCAATCTAGCCACCAATTCTCTCGGCTTGTTCCAATAAACATATGTGGGTTTAGAGGTCATTATTTTTTTGTATTTAAGTATTTTTGAAAACCCTTTACCCTTTACCTTTGCCGGAGAGAACAATGGTCTAATAATTTTTCTCAATTTATTTACATTTTTGTTACTTAGCCCTTTGGACTCGTCATACTCCTTAAAGGCCGCTCCGGTAAGTTGTAATATTTCCTTATATGTGTTCTTAGTCGCATTACTTACTTTCTTAGGGCTTCGATAAAATAGTAGCTCATATAATTCCGGATTGCCGCGGTAGTCAGCAACTCTTCTATCCCCATCCCAAAACGAGATTTTGCCATCAGAAAATTTTACTTCTAAATTCCCAACCATTGTTTTCATGTCATTGTCCATATATACGCCGTACCGAGTATCATAGTGTTTATTACCTCGCGATATTTCTTCTAAATGTTTATCAATATATTTTTTATCATCATCATCATCATCATCATCATCATCATCATCACCGCGGTCGGATATTGCATTTTCAAAACTTTCTTCATATTTTGTCGAGTCCGGTGATATTGACGCGAGTTCCCTTTTTATGCCAGATCTTTCTTTTTTAGTGTTAGCGGGGTTTTCTTCTTTAGTGTTAGAGGGGTTAGAGGTTGCGGCTTTTGAAATTGTTTTCAACGGTTTCGTCAGCGGTTCATACATTTTTTCTAGAGCTTGTAGAGTTTCAACGCGCCCACTTTTTAAGGCATTAAATTTCTGTCTAACCGAATCGGAGACAGCAGCCAGCTCCGATTTGACGTCGAAATGTTTTTTATTGCTATACATTTTAATCGCTGAAACCACCTACCGCCTTGGACGCTACTTGGAAAATAACACGTATTGCATTGTTTATGGGTATATGAAGCTATCGAATCCTTTCTTATATCTACCGGCGCTTATATCTTTATCTTTATCGACCACTAGAAATCCATGCTTTTCACCCCAGCATTCAGCACACATTTCCTGAAATTTTTTAAAAGGAACATCTGGAGCTACATGGTCTGAGTATATGTGATGTAGGTTTAAGTCATCTTGTTTAAACATAATAATTAGATTTGCATTGTCTCTAATCAATTGTTTCGGAATCTTCGAATACGTTTGAGCCAAATAAAAACAATCTATATTTCTGTGTCGCCCCATACTAAAATATGATCTAATAACATCTTGCTTTTCACAAATCACATCATCAAATATAAATATAGAATTCGGTTTGGCATCTACTGGTTGAATTATATCTTCATTATTGTTAAACGTAAAATAACCCAACCCTTTTATCGGCGTCAAAACTTCATGCAAGTATTCATACTTCTTCTGGTATAAAGATTTTGAATAAATATATACGTTTTCAAATCGTAGCCCATTTGGTTGAATGAGTAGTGATAACATCACATTTGTTTTACCGCAATTTGATGGTCCTATTAGAAGGCCGCGTATTGTATCAGGCAACAAAGGGCCGTGTCTGGGAACCTTATTTTCACTAACCCCATCACCAACTTTTTCATCTAAATTCTCTACACAAATACTATTTTGTACTTTGACTATGCGCATCGTTTGACTGTCTTTAGCTATATAAGCGATCACCTCATGTAACATTCATTTAAATGCCTAGCGTCAAACGAGTGCGATCTATCACTAAACGTTATTCAAAAAGAAAGTGTGGAAGAGGGTTTGTTAATTCCCTAATAAATAAATTACCATTTGAACTGCACATACCGGGGTACCAATATTGTGGGCCAGGTACGCGCTTACAAAAACGTTTAGCACGTAACGACCCCGGAATAAATGAATTAGATAAAGCCTGTAAATTACATGATATTGCTTACTCTAAAAGTGCAAACGATTTGAAAGCTAGACATATTGCTGATAAGGACCTTCAAGAATTAGCTTGGACTCGGTTTAAAGCTAGCGACGCGTTAGTTGGTGAAAAAGCAGCTGCCTGGACTATCACAAATATTATGAAAACAAAGCGAAGTTTTGGTATGGGCCATAAATTACGGTCTAGGAAGCGGCGTCGCGGAACAAAAAGCAAAAAACGAATTGCTTTCGGTAGAGGAATTGTCAGTAAGATTAAAGGGGTATTAAAGACATATGGCGGACAGAAAATGGGGGGAAAAACACTCAGGAAGATGGCTGCATCATCTCTCATGGCTGCCCGAAAATATGTTAAAGCAGCCGGGGGAAAGAGAAAAATTATTATTCCCCGTATTATACCGATACCAAAAACAGGTGGATTTTTACCATTAATACCTATTTTTGCTGGATTATCTGCATTGGGGAGCTTGGCAGGAGCGGCGTCCGGAATCGTCAAAGCAGTGAACATCGCTAAAACAAATAGTCAACAATTAACAGAAGCTAATCGACACAATAGAACCATGGAAGCCATCTCTCTAGGAAAAAACGGTAAAGGATTATACTTAAAGCCCTATCGAAAGGGGTTGGGCCTTTACATGAAACCATATCGGCCAAAAAACTCGTAAGTTCACTACCTCGAAGACCTCTCAGTAATTTAGACATACAATCTTTTGCCAAAAGATTCAAGATTCCCTACTTTCGAGGTGTGTATATGAGAGATAGTTTACCAAACTGCGGGCCACTAAGAAACGAATCAGCCATTGTCAATTTGGATAGTAGTAGTGGGCCAGGAACACATTGGGTCGCTTACAAGAAAAGAGATGCGTCATTAATATATTTCGATAGTTATGGTGATTTACCCCCACCTTCAGATTTAATTAGTTATCTGTATAAAGGGCGTTGGCCGGTATTTGAAGTTCACTATAATTATAAACGCTACCAGAAGTTTGATACTGTCCTATGTGGACATTTGTGTTTGCAATTTCTTCTCTCTGAAGAATGAATACCCACGATGAAGAACAACCTAAGGATTTTTCTAAAAATGAATCTATTGACGTAAATGATGGTCCGACGGTATTTTTGAAACGCGGGTCAATTGACGTAAGCGATGATCCAACACCAAAACACGTAATTTGTTGTTTTTGTAAAATTCGAGAACTGAAAATTGCCACTAAAAAGCGAGTTTATAATTTATGTAATTGAAAATAGATTTCGAAGTCAGTGTGACATACTTCTTAGCCATGTCAAGAACATTTCATTTGTCGTCCATAGCGTCAAGCATTCTCAGCAATGATTTTTTTCCGCCCATCGAATTGGATGTTAATAAACAGTATGGTCTTGGATTAATAGCATTTTATGCCTACCATTCTATCAAAAATATCACCTCAAAAAATAATATCATCTGTTTAGAGGTGGTAGACCCAGAAAAGTTTTGGGCAGATGTGGTGCAGCGAGAGAAGAGTTGGGCCGAGGAAGGCAGTGCACCGAAAAAAATTAATGTACGTGTGGCACCCGGCGCTTATGAGATTGACGAAATTAATAAGTTCGTCCAAAAAGCTATATATGACTTTCTATATCCGGATACCAAAACTATTTTAAATCAAGGAGAACTTGATGATATGTTTAAATTGTCGGCGAACAACAACACTCTAAAATGTGAAATTTCATCTAAATTTATAATCAACTTTGATTGTGACAACAGTATAGCTAGCCTCTTAGGATTCGGTAATTCGAAGTGCCCGCCAAGGCCTCAAGCTTATGTCTCTACAAGGCCGATCAATATTATGAACCTCCATCTTGTTCAATTGGATTGTAATATTATTTCTGGTTCCTATATAAATGGGAAAGAAGCCCACACCCTTTTTTCATTTGACATAGACGTTGAGCCAGGATACAAACTGACGAAGGAACCTCATAACATTATTTATCTACCAGTCATACCTACCGGTCGGCAATACCTAGACAACATTACTATCCGAGTTGTAGACGATAACGGCGAGTTGATTGACTTTGGAGAGGAAACTATCAATATCACACTCGAATTAAAAGAGATAAACTAATATGGGATTCTGCTTCAAACCACGATATTCAACTAGCGCCCATTTAAATAATCATATAAATAGAATCGAAGGGAAAAACATGAACATTCGTCGAGTAACTGTAAAGCGAAGAAGACTTCTGTTGTCTAATAAAGATTATAAATTTCTTCAATCTATTGGATTCCATATAAGATATTAAATAATGGCTGTTTATGTAAGAAATGAGATGTTGGACGTATTTGAAAAGCCGATCGTCGATAACTCAATCAAAAGATGCGATGGATATATCCACCCGCCTACGGGATCGCCAAATTACAAACATTCTGATACAATCACCTTTACGATCAATAATATGGACCTGAATCTCTTAATTTGCGATAGTTACATCAATATAGTCGGAACATTTAAGCCAAAAGAGGTTAATAAAAAGTGCTATTTGGCCAACAATGCTCTTCCTGGCCTATTTGAAGAAATTAGATATGAAATGGGTGGACAAAAGATTGCTGAATGTCGAAAACCCATTATAACGACAGCAATAAAAAATATGGTGTCATATGGTGAAAAACATGCGAAATTATTAGAAACATCCGGTTGGGGCCTCAGCGAAGAGAATCAAGTTTTGGTTGATTCAACGAGTAATACATTTACAGGTAGAATCTTATTAAAACATCTATTTGGTTTTGCCGAATCTTACAAAAAAGGGATAATAGGTGTTAAGCATGAGATGACTGTAATAATTGCTCGAGCATTCGAAAATTGCTATATAGGAGAAGTCGATGCGGACATAACTATCACTAAAATGGATTGGATAGTCAAACATATTACTCCCGAAAATGATGCGGATGTTCTCATGTATAAAAAAATTAATGACAAACATTTGCAATCCATTAAAATACCACACCATAAATGGGATCTTTATGAATTACCTACTCTAAGGCAAACTTCTCACGACATATGGGCGATTAAAACCACTACATCCATGGAACGACCTAGATATGTAATTATTGGATTTCAAAATACTTCTTTTACTGAGAACAGAAAAGAAGATGTGACGGCGTTTACGGCTGCTGATATAACTAATATCAGATTATATCTAAATTCTGAAGTTTACCCGTTAGAGCGTTGGAATCTAGATGTCGGGAAAAAGTTGGATACTCCCGCTTATTATGCTTATGAAGATTTTCAGCGAAGTTACTACAAAAAGGAAAATCCTGAACCGATGTTAGGCCTGAATGGCTTTAGAGCGAACCCCCTATTCGTAATTGATTGCAGTATGTATCCAAAACCAATCAAATCTTCAACTGTGGATGTCAAGGTTGAATTCGAAACACGTAAAATGCAGTTTCCCGCCAACACTAAAGCGTATGCGCTTATTATTCATGAAGCTCTTATAAGTTATAATGCACTAGATGGCACTGTACACACCGAATATATGCCATTGTAATTCATATACTCTAATTTACTGTATCCAAACTTATACCTGTGTTCACTTTTAACAAAAATAAAAAGATGTAACCTTTTTTAAATAAAAAACATTTAAACTATGTATATTGTTTTATTTATATTTTAATCACAGATAGATAGATAGATAGATATATTATATAAGTAATCGCTAATCCATTTCGTCATCTGCCTCATCATCAGCCTCATCGTCTGCATCTTCATCTAAACCATGTTTACTCCTTATTTGCGGGGTGATGTATGGTAAGGCCTCGTTCAAAAAGCGTTTCAAACTTAGGGTAACCATCTTCTCACAGAATGTATCCAAGTCCAGCTCACATGCATTATATTCGCAGCAAAGACTGCTGCCTTTACAGTATTTCTCATAACAATCGTTTTGATAGGCTACAGCTTCTGGAAACAGCCATACCTCAGCGTCGTAATTGATGGAGTGTAATGCATCCATCGCCAGTGCGTCCAGTTCCTTTCCAAGTCTGCTTATTGCTGATTCTATGTCGATGGCTTTAGGCCAGTGCTCTTCGGAATACATCATCCACATATCGAAATAATCTGAAACAATATTTGGCCGTTATTAAATGAACAAATATGGGCCAAGTTATACTTACAATAAAATTGTAGAAATTCTTAATGAAATATTGTGTTTATTAGATATCTATATGTGATTAAAAGTAAAAAAATATTTACAGTGACTCTACCATGGATTTAACTAATTGATTGCTGGCCAACTAGATCGATTCTTATATGAGACCTAGTAGTTGAGTTGTAACACGGCTTTTCCCCTAAATAGACCATGGCATATTGACCAGTAAAATCATTTATCATAGCAATGACTTCGGATGGCATTATTTCAAAAATGCGCCTCGGTAACCAACACTGGAAAAGCTCCAGCGAATGTCGATCAATTAAATGAATAAGTAAACATTTACCATATCTGGTATCTTTGACCATTATCGTTTTAATAATATAAAGTTGACCTATAACCAATGACTTTAGTTCTCTTTGGTCCAATATTGTGGGCCAGTCTCCAAGTAATTTATTAACCGCATCAATTTGCGTTTGAGCCATAGTAGAATACAAATAAATATTTTTTTACCTGAATAATACACACACAATACTACACTTGGTAACTATTTGGAACTTGTAGACCTTTTAAATTTCACGATTTTAAACTGATTTTATTTGGATGCGGATCCTAGTATATATCCTCTAGAAAATGCCCCCACTTTTTCTCAGCCCTACCCCGATATTTCGGTTAAGCGCGACCGTCTCTAACGCAGGCTAAGCACTCTAGGCACGACGGTCGAGAGTTAAGGACCTACTGCCAACAGTAATCACTAGGAGGCACTTAGATAACATTCATTACACTACATTGCATACAGTAATTACTACCTAAGGTGTACTTACACTTTAATATGTATGGAGTAATGAGATGTATACCCTGTGGGTAATTGGGAGGTACTTATTATGCAATTACAATCATTACAGTATGGCGTGTACATGGTAATTGGGAGGTACTTACTGTGCAATTGCACTTATTACAGTACACGATGTAATTGGGTGGTACTTACTGTGCAATTGCACTTATTACAGTACATGATGTAATTGGGAGGTACTTGCTAATTGCGCGAAGGGTGGGGGGTACTTAGGATAATTACTAATTACCCAATTACCTCTCTCTGTACCTCTTTCTCATTTCCAGAACCGGCCAATTACATCTACTCAGGTTTACCGAAAAGCATAAATTCAATGATATCTGGGAATTACACTCTCGTGATTGCCGACAGCCGAAAACTATTCGCCCTCCTATAGTGCCTAGTAAATACTCCGTGAGTGCCGTGATTTCGAAAAAGATCGTTGAATAACCCCGTTTATCTTCTAAGGTAGGAACCGTATATTATTTTTTATATTGACTTTTATATAATTAGTATTTTTCATGTAAGTTTCTCTTTTCTTTTATTTATTCATTCAATTGTATTTGAATCATTCCGTTCCCCGTCCACAACTAATTATTGAACGAATCCCAACTTTTTCCGTAAAACTAATTCACAGACCGTCTTGATCGCCTTTTGGCAAATCTCAAAATAATTTTTACGTTAACCATCGCATTTTTGTTCCAAATACCGCGCTGAAAATTATCATTCTCGTTCAATATAATTGCCAGAGTGTCGATCGGTCTGGTCTAAGATACAGGGACGTTCCGAAAACTTTGATTTCATTTATTTGCTTGCATTTGATTACCGTCATATTTAAATTGTTTTCAAGTGTATTAATTTATTTTTAATAAATTTTCCGTATATAGGGAGTTTCATAATTCCCGGACCGCTTGGCCTCCTGTGCTAGCGAACCGTAATAATTTCTCAATATTTAAATAGTTTTTAATTGTAATAATTTATTTTTCATAAATTTTCCAGATATAGGGATTCATCAATATTTAAATATTTTTCAATTGTAATTATTTTTCATAAATTTTCCGGATATAGGGATCCATCAATATTTAAATAGTTTTTAATTGTAATAATTTATTTTTCATAAAATTGCCGGATATAGGGATCCATCAATATTTAAATAGTTTTCAATTGTAAAAATTTATTTTTCATAAATTTTCCGGATATAGGGATCCGTCAATATTTAAATAGTTTTCAGTTTTAATAATTTATTTTTAATAAATTTTCCGTTCATATTTAATTACTGTTGTATTTTTTTGTAAATATATATTTTATTACCTATTTCCTGTGTTTCTCTTACTGCTGGTTCTTAACCATTCTCTTTCAGGGTACCGTAGGGTACGAAGTGTAAAGGAGATAAGTGTTTTATTTTTATTTATTCTAGTATAGTGGCTACCTAGCAGTGACCGCCTGGAATTATTTTTACCTCCTCTGAGTTCACCTTGAGTACACTCTGGTGTACCACAGGGTCGCAGAGCAAACTGCGATACCAAAACTGGCGCCTGAGCAACCCCAATTCGGGAATCACCTTTATAGTGCCACACAGACTCGCTGATTCACTGTAGGTGAACCAGAAGCCTGTCACAAATGTATTCAGCCTTTATAGAAGTAAATTCGAGAAATTGCCGGAGACACCTGTTTTTTAACACCAGTTTATGTATAAGTGGGCTGTGTTGCGCAAGAAGTCAGTAAGTTGAAGTCGAGTCATAGCTGTGAGAACATCGATAAAGCAAATTTGATATAAATTAGTACAAGTAAATTGCTAAATAAATTATGTGTTCAATAAATTAGTGCTTAAGTATAAAGGAATTAATTAGTACGTAGTGTAAATAAATTTAAAATAAACTGTTTTAAATAAATAAACTATTTTTAATTTAAGAATCGTTACAATACGTTTGTTAATTATTTAACGTGCATTGATTATTTTGCGACCTATTTTAGTGTATGCAAATATCTTAAATACTTCCGAAATGTATGCGACTTTTTTCGCGCATATTTACCCAATAGGCCTTTTCATCATGTGATGAGCGCAAGCGCAGCCGCCATGTTGAAATAGCGCCAATTTAAAAGTTTCGTACTGTTTTAATCAACAATGGCTGGACAAGCAATATTATCTCTGCATTCAAATCAATCATTAGAAAAAATCGTTGATGGTGATTTACATTTTTATAACTCTGTGGAAGCACATAGTTGTGAGCAATTAAAAAGGTTCTTGAAATTACGTGGACGTTCGGAACAAGGAAAAAAAGTGTGGTGATTGAGAGGTTAGGTTTCGATACATATTACCTGAGTAAAAAATTAATGAAAACAGATAATAATTATAACTCTATTCTAATTAATTATGCCAACCAACTATTAATAATTGTAAAAACACTAACATGGAACGTTAATCACGAATATAATTAATAAGATAAATTATTTAAAATTTTAAGGATCAACATGACATTTTTAATAATATTACTGTGTATACCGAAGTAGTATTTAATAATAAAAAATATTGTGTAATACCAGACAAGGATTTTCTTCTGTTACCACTTTCTCCATGAAAATATAGTAAACAAATACAAATATAAGTATCTTTGATAACATCATTCATCAATCGATCGAAAAACTTTGTCACTTTGGCCACATTTTTCCACTCATAATGCTCATTTTGAAAATGTTATAATATGTATTTTGTCTAATGATTTGATAGTTTTTTACCATATTGCAGGCAAGTCTTTTTATAAAATAATAATTTATACCGTGTGTCACTTTTACATACTCATAACAATACCGTTTAGTTTTTCCTTTCCGTAAAGATAACATAATTAATTGATTGCAAAAATTGATTTTTCAATTAAGACACTTATTACTTTACTCTTTTATCCCATTTTTTAAACGAATACACTTAAAATTAATATTTATCGATTATAATTTTTTTCACGTGGACATTTTAACATGCTTGTTTATAAAAAACACTACGAAAAAGATGGCTGATACTGACGCATGCGCACAAAAAATAATCGTGATGAAAAGGCCTATACTTGCAACATTTTAAAAATCATCTTTTAAAAATGCTATTTTAAATGAGATCCACCCCGTATGAATAGATTAATTTGTATTAAAATTATTTAAAATCTAATTGTCGGCGCAAGTAACATTTCCGAGGGAAATTTCGTGTAGGTAGAGGGACAAGTGGCAAAGCCGAGTTTGAATTATTTATCTTTTTCTTTTATAATTCATTCGGTGAATTGAATGAAAACAAGTGCCTGACTGCAATAGCGGTAAGTTTTTAATGTCACTGAAAAAATCTAATTAGTCGTTACATTTCTACCTTTTGTATAATTATGAGTTTAATTTTTGAAAATCAATTTTGAATTATTTGATGTGTTTATTAATTCCTTTTATGTTGCTGGAATTTCATATTCTTAATATTAATTTTTAACACTATGAAAAAGTAAATGTATTAATTAATTTATTAATTGTTAAAAATTTTAACAATAATTATTTAAAAGTTTAACTTATATCTCTTGTAAGGGTCTCGTAAAAATTTTATTTTTGTTTAGAGGGCGAATATTTGGCAGTCAAAGGATCTTATTCCATTTTATCTTCATTAGAAGTCGACTCGTTGAGTTGAATTAACGACCTGATTTCCACATCTAAGGATCGTAACTAAGGTTTTATTTTAACTAATTATCGCCAGTTAAATCGCCGACGCCAACTAATAGAATTATCGTACGATGGTCAAATTCAGTGTATAAAATGTATCAGATAATTTTTAGTGTTTCTAAAGGAATATTGGTTCGCTTATTCATTGATTTGGATTTCTGACATTACATGGTAATTTTTATTTGGTAAGTCGATGAACATTTCTACCATTAAATAATAAACAAATTTATTTATATTCTTTTGAATCTTATTTTTAATGATTACGACAATTCTCTTGTTGCTAAAAGTATATACATATAACTCTGAGTTAATATGTTACTTTTGTTCTTTTGGTAACTCTCATCTAGTTATTGGCGCCCATATACCCTAAAAAATATTTTCCAAAAGTGTCTATCACGACTGAGAAAACTAATCTCATATGCTCATTTGGTTTTCTGATTGGATTAAGACGATATAGGTAAGCAAATGGATTGGTATAAACATATCTAAGAGCTAGTCAAAATTAAATATAATTAATTAACAAAAGCAATTAAACGTTAATTATTACAAATTAACTACTTACTATTACAGACAAAATTTCTGATTGATTGTTAAGAAGCATTTTTTTTTTTAATTTAGAAACAGCTGATTTAAGCCATTCCCTTGTCATGCCTTCGACTCTAACAAAAAAACTATTGTAAAGTATTTATTTAGGTATAATGCGATTTATAAAAAAATTTAATACGGTCCACAGTGGGGCAAATCCACTTTTTAGTGGTAAAAAATAATTTTAATGATAATTTTGATTATGACCATCGTTTTGGATGGATACCAGTCCACATTGCATAAATTAAATTGAATGCAACAAAATTACACATAGTTAACATAAAAATGTAATTATTAGGCGCCGTTCATACTAAGAATATATAAGGTAAACGGTATATCGTAAACGATATACGATATGCGACTCGTACAGACAGATACTTGAATTCTAAAGGGAGGCGATAAAAATAGGTTTACAGCCGCACGATATGTTGTGCAATCGCGCGATATGCAGTTCTTAATATTCTGGAAAAACAGAAATATGCAATTTATTTGGTGAAATGTTTTCGAAAATAACATTTTATTTTTTAATTCAATACTCAGATAGGGGAAGTCGGGGCAAAGTGACATAGCTAAGGTTTGATTAATTATTAAAATAGTACCTATTGAATGATGAGTATATATTTAATATAGCTTTGTTTGTTACTGTTTTTTCTGTTACTGTTTTCTCCATCCAAAATGACTCCATCTTTTTTTTCTCTAAGTTCTATGTGGTTTTTCAAAATGTGTATTATTTTTTACTTTGCCCCATAATAGGGGCAAAGTGAAATACTAGTTGGGGCAAAGTGAAATTATTTTTTTTGTACAAGAGAGCTGTAATAAACAATTGAACTAATATAAGCACAGAAGCATTATTCAGTTGTTTAATTTGATTAATAAAATAAGCACTTTTCCATAATAGTTTAATACTATACTTTGTCCACGACCATTATGGATTCTTTATTAAATAAAAGTTAAGTGTAGAAAGTAAAGTTTTTATTAAACATAGGTAACTAACTGTTGTTCTTTCAACTTTTCAATTTTCCAATTTTTCGAATTTCTGATTTTTCGATTTTACGATTTTCCGATTTTTCGATTTTTCGATTTTTCGATTTTTCGATTTTTCGATTTTTCGATTTTTTGATTTATTGATTTTTTGATTTTTTGATTTTTTGATTTTTTGATTTTTTGATTTTTTGATTTTTTGATTTTTTGATTTTTTGATTTTTTGATTTTTTGATTTTTTGATTTTTTGATTTTTTGATTTTTTGATTTTTTGATTTTTTGATTTTTTGATTTTTTGATTTTTTGCTTTTTTGATTTTTTGATTTTTTGATTTTTTGATTTTTTGATTTTTTGATTTTTTGATTTTTTGATTTTTTGATTTTTTGATTTTTTGATTTTTTGATTTTTTGATTTTTTGATTTTTTGATTTTTTGATTTTTTGATTTTTTGATTTTTTGATTTTTTGATTTTTTGATTTTTTGATTTTTTGATTTTTTGATTTTTTGATTTTTTGATTTTTTGATTTTTTGATTTTTTGATTTTTTGATTTTTTGATTTTTTGATTTTTTGATTTTTTGATTTTTTGATTTTTTGATTTTTTGATTTTTTGATTTTTTGATTTTTTGATTTTTTGATTTTTTGATTTTTTGATTTTTTGATTTTTTGATTTTTTGATTTTTTGATTTTTTGATTTTTTGATTTTTTGATTTTTTGATTTTTTGATTTTTTGATTTTTTGATTTTTTGATTTTTTGATTTTTTGATTTTTTGATTTTTTGATTTTTTGATTTTTTGATTTTTTGATTTTTTGATTTTTTGATTTTTTGATTTTTTGATTTTTTGATTTTTTGATTTTTTGATTTTTTGATTTTTTGATTTTTTGATTTTTTGATTTTTTGATTTTTTGATTTTTTGATTTTTTGATTTTTTGATTTTTTGATTTTTTGATTTTTTGATTTTTTGATTTTTTGATTTTTTGATTTTTTGATTTTTTGATTTTTTGATTTTTTGATTTTTTGATTTTTTGATTTTTTGATTTTTTGATTTTTTGATTTTTTGATTTTTTGATTTTTTGATTTTTTGATTTTTTGATTTTTTGATTTTTTGATTTTTTGATTTTTTGATTTTTTGATTTTTTGATTTTTTGATTTTTTGATTTTTTGATTTTTTGATTTTTTGATTTTTTGATTTTTTGATTTTTTGATTTTTTGATTTTTTGATTTTTTGATTTTTTGATTTTTTGATTTTTTGATTTTTTGATTTTTTGATTTTTTGATTTTTTGATTTTTTGATTTTTTGATTTTTTGATTTTTTGATTTTTTGATTTTTTGATTTTTTGATTTTTTGATTTTTTGATTTTTTGATTTTTTGATTTTTTGATTTTTTGATTTTTTGATTTTTTGATTTTTTGATTTTTTGATTTTTTGATTTTTTGATTTTTTGATTTTTTGATTTTTTGATTTTTTGATTTTTCGACTTTTCAATATTCCGATTTTCCAATTTTTCGAATTTATAATTTTTCGATCTAGAAAATATCGTTATGAAAAGTATCGCCTATCTTTAGTTATCTACCGGAATGTGCCAGAATTACAAAAGCGTGAATTATCATAATTCACTCCGTGATATATGGGTACCATATGCTTTTAGTTAGGAGGTAGAATATTGATTTATTATTAAGTGGTCGTGGACAAAATCAATATTTTATAAAAGTATCAATATGGACGTTTTCAAGTGCCAAAAAATATTCACAAAATTTCAGTTTATTCAATAATATAATTATGATAATGTAGCAGACTACCCGTTAAGCGTATCTACAAATTTATATTCATTTACCATATTCTTAGTGAGCCATTTCATTATTCAGTCATGCTCTAACCCTTCAAGTCCCTTTCTGTCTTATTTGGCCTTTAAGGCTCAACTTGTCCGATTATTATACATAATTAAACCCCTTAAGACCAAACCTATGTGACGACTATGGTGGAGACAGTTTCGCGAAAATTCCAGAGTCAACGAGATACTATTTCTAGTCTAAATATAACGTGATAACGTTTCTGGTACATTCTGGTAATTTTGGTGGGGGAGCATTCTAGACCACCAATTTGTATATAAATATTGGTGGAGGACCAACAAAAGTTAGTTAGTATATGGACAGTGAAGATAAATAGTAATTAGTAGATAGACAGTGGTGAATATAAATAGTGATCAGTTTAAAGACATTCGAAGCATATATAAATTAGGATAGTTGTGTTATAAAATAAATAAGTGTTTAAATAAATTATTAATAAATAAACTGTTGTTTTAAAGTAAACAAACATCACAATATTTTAATTATAGAAAAAAAATTGAAAAAACATACGGGGTAAAGTGAAACGTTGGGGTATAGTAAAAAGTGCTAAATTAATTCATTAAATACTAACTACCACCTTACCTATACAATGTAGCTATTATAATAGCGGTGAATATTAATAAAATGTTTTATTGTACACAAAAATATTTATTTGCTACATAAAATAAACCAAATGCTAACAACAAAATATGTTACGCAAGAAAACGTAATTATTATAAAAGAAACTAAAAGACCTACAGACAAACAAAATATAACATAAAAAATAATCAGCAACTTGGTAGTGTATCTACATAGGTACTGAGGATAATGCAACTAATTAAATTGTATTTTCCCGTACTATCTTGAAAGCTTGCCCTTAATTTCCGATTTATAAATATCACTAATATCGTCTACATTCGGGAAAATGAATATATCTTTATGATTTTGATAGTTTCTCAAAAATTTGACGGTGTAGATTTGATCTTCATTTGATTCTAACCTATCCGAAACTTTTAAAATTTGTCCGACAAAATCTTTTTTATTATTCTTATAGTCTTTTAATTCAACCAGGATAAACTCGTCTTCCTTTACATTTTCTTCTGATAAAGTAAATACTTTTTCTTCGGGATATATATTGTATCTAAAGCACGTTTGGCATCTTCAGCACTATCGTCGGAGGATTCGGACAAATCAGACGATAAATTTTGGCACAAGAGTTTTTCATCAACTGAATCAGAATCTTCAGAGTCGTCCGTTACATCCTTTTGAACGCGCTTGCGTTTAGAAATTACCGTAATATCATCTGCTATCTTCCTTTTTACTTGTTTTATGTTTTTTTTTCGAGCAGGAGTGGTTTTTGTCGCCTTTTGGAGTTTTAGTTCTTGCAGATACGGGGAAGACGTAATGATTGTGGTTTTTCCACTTTTTTTGGCAATCTTTCTCGGTCGCGAAATCTTTGGTATGGACCTGTGTCATGTTAGCAAGTAGCCAGCCAGCAATAAATTCAGGTGGACGCCAAAACGCCAGCGGTCATACTAAATTTTTAACATCTAATTATTTTAAGTTCCGACAAAAAGAATATATTTAATCATAATTTGTTGCATTATAATTATTATAACCCTTTCATAAAATTATAATAAGGGATGTAGAGAGGGCTAAAGCTTTTATTACTAGCACAAAATTTGTGTTTGACAAAAATTTATTTAGGTCATTGGATAGATAATAAAAAAACAAAAAACTTTTTCAAATACCATTTTAAATGCTATATGGGTAAAAAGAGATTTAGAGGGCTTCGAAATTTCAAAGTTTTTATTGCTGAACCAAAATTTGTTTTTTTTTGAAAATTCATTTAAGCCATTCGAAAGATAATAAAAAAACAAACAACTTTTTCAAATACCATTTTAAATGCTATGTGGGTAATAAGATATTTAGAGAGCTTTGAAATTTCAAAGTTTTTATTGCTGAACCAAAATTTGTTTTTTTTTGAAAATTCATTAGGGCCATTCGAAAGATAATAAAAAAACAAACAACTTTTTTAAATACCATTTTAAATGCTATATGGGTAATAAGACATTTAGAGAGCTTTCAAAGTTTTTATTGCTGAACCAAAATTTGTTTTTTTTGAAAATTCATTTAAGCCATTCGAAAGATAATAAAAAAACAAACAACTTTTTCAAATACCATTTTAAATGCTATATGGGTAAAAAGAGATTTAGAGAGCTTCGAAATTTCAAAGTTTTTATTGCTGAACCAAAATTTGTTTTTTTCGAAAATTTATTCAGGCCATTCGAAAGATAATACAAAAACAAACAACTTTTTCAAATACCATTTTAAATGCTATATGGGTAATAAGAGATTTAGAGAGCTTTGAAATTTCAAAGTTTTTATTGCTGAACCAAAATTTGTTTTTTTTTGAAAATTCATTCAAGCCATTCGAAAGATAATAAAAAAACAAACAACTTTTTTAAATACCATTTTAAATGCTATATGGGTAATAAGAGATTTAGAGAGCTTTGAAATTTCAAAGTTTTTATTGCTGAACCAAAATTTGTTTTTTTTGAAAATTCATTCAAGCCATTCGAAAGATAATAAAAAAACAAACAACTTTTTCAAATACCATTTTAAATGCTATATGGGTAATAAGATATTTAGAGAGCTTTGAAATTTCAAAGTTTTTATTGCTGAACCAAAATTTGTTTTTTTTTTGAAAATTCATTCAAGCCATTCGAAAGATAATACAAAAACAAACAACTTTTTCAAATACCATTTTAAATGCTATATGGGTAATAAGAGATTTAGAGAGCTTTGAAATTTCAAAGTTTTTATTGCTGAACCAAAATTTGTTTTTTTTTTGAAAATTCATTCAAGCCATTCGAAAGATAATAAAAAAACAAACAACTTTTTTAAATACCATTTTAAATGCTATATGGGTAATAAGAGATTTAGAGAGCTTTGAAATTTCAAAGTTTCTATTGATGAACCAAAATTTGTTTTTTTTGAAAATTCATTCAAGCCATTCGAAAGATAATAAAAAAACAAACAACTTTTTCAAATACCATTTTAAATGCTATATGGGTAATAAGATATTTAGAGAGCTTTGAAATTTCAAAGTTTTTATTGCTGAACCAAAATTTGTTTTTTTTTTGAAAATTCATTCAAGCCATTCGAAAGATAATAAAAAAACAAACAACTTTTTCAAATACCATTTTAAATGCTATATGGGTAATAAGAGATTTAGAGAGCTTTGAAATTTCAAAGTTTTTATTGCTGAACCAAAATTTGTTTTTTTTTGAAAATTCATTCAAGCCATTCGAAAGATAATAAAAAAACAAACAACTTTTTTAAATACCATTTTAAATGCTATATGGGTAATAAGAGATTTAGAGAGCTTTGAAATTTCAAAGTTTCTATTGCTGAACCAAAATTTGTTTTTTTTGAAAATTCATTCAAGCCATTCGAAAGATAATAAAAAAACAAACAACTTTTTCAAATACCATTTTAAATGCTATATGGGTAATAAGATATTTAGAGAGCTTTGAAATTTCAAAGTTTTTATTGCTGAACCAAAATTTGTTTTTTTTTTAAAATTCATTCAAGCCATTCGAAAGATAATAAAAAAACAAACAACTTTTTTAAATACCATTTTAAATGCTATATGGGTAATAAGATATTTAGAGAGCTTTCAAAGTTTTTATTGCTGAACCAAAATTTGTTTTTTTTGAAAATTCATTTAAGCCATTCGAAAGATAATAAAAAAACAAACAACTTTTTCAGCCATTCGAAAGATAATACAAAAACAAACAACTTTTTCAAATACCATTTTAAATGCTATATGGGTAATAAGAGATTTAGAGGGCTTCGAAATTTCAAAGTTTTTATTGCTGAACCAAAATTTGTTTTTTTTTGAAAATTCATTTAAGCCATTCCAAAGCTAATAAAAAAACAAACAACTTTTTCAAATACCATTTTAAATGCTATGTGGGTAATAAGATATTTAGAGAGCTTTGAAATTTCAAAGTTTTTATTGCTGAACCAAAATTTGTTTTTTTTGAAAATTCATTCAAGCCATTCGAAAGATAATAAAAAAACAAACAACTTTTTCAAATACCATTTTAAATGCTATGTGGGTAATAAGATATTTAGAGAGCTTTGAAATTTCAAAGTTTTTATTGCTGAACCAAAATTTGTTTTTTTTTGAAAATTCATTAGGGCCATTCGAAAGATAATAAAAAAACAAACAACTTTTTTAAATACCATTTTAAATGCTATATGGGTAATAAGAGATTTAGAGAGCTTTGAAATTTCAAAGTTTCTATTGCTGAACCAAAATTTGTTTTTTTTGAAAATTCATTCAAGCCATTCGAAAGATAATAAAAAAACAAACAACTTTTTCAAATACCATTTTAAATGCTATATGGGTAATAAGATATTTAGAGAGCTTTGAAATTTCAAAGTTTCTATTGCTGAACCAAAATTTGTTTTTTTTGAAAATTCATTCAAGCCATTCGAAAGATAATAAAAAAACAAACAACTTTTTCAAATACCATTTTAAATGCTATATGGGTAATAAGATATTTAGAGAGCTTTGAAATTTCAAAGTTTTTATTGCTGAACCAAAATTTGTTTTTTTTTTGAAAATTCATTCAAGCCATTCGAAAGATAATAA
Organism: Psylliodes chrysocephalus; assembly: GCA_927349885.1. Classification (NCBI taxonomy): domain Eukaryota; kingdom Metazoa; phylum Arthropoda; class Insecta; order Coleoptera; family Chrysomelidae; genus Psylliodes; species Psylliodes chrysocephalus. The sequence continues at coordinate 45,625,465 of OV651817.1, forward strand.
AAAAACAAACAACTTTTTTAAATACCATTTTAAATGCTATATGGGTAATAAGACATTTAGAGAGCTTTCAAAGTTTTTATTGCTGAACCAAAATTTGTTTTTTTTGAAAATTCATTTAAGCCATTCGAAAGATAATAAAAAAACAAACAACTTTTTTAAATACCATTTTAAATGCTATATGGGTAATAAGAGATTTAGAGAGCTTTGAAATTTCAAAGTTTCTATTGCTGAACCAAAATTTGTTTTTTTTGAAAATTCATTCAAGCCATTCGAAAGATAATAAAAAAACAAACAACTTTTTCAAATACCATTTTAAATGCTATATGGGTAATAAGATATTTAGAGAGCTTTGAAATTTCAAAGTTTTTATTGCTGAACCAAAATTTGTTTTTTTTTTGAAAATTCATTCAAGCCATTCGAAAGATAATAAAAAAACAAACAACTTTTTTAAATACCATTTTAAATGCTATATGGGTAATAAGACATTTAGAGAGCTTTCAAAGTTTTTATTGCTGAACCAAAATTTGTTTTTTTTGAAAATTCATTTAAGCCATTCGAAAGATAATAAAAAAACAAACAACTTTTTCAGCCATTCGAAAGATAATACAAAAACAAACAACTTTTTCAAATACCATTTTAAATGCTATATGGGTAATAAGAGATTTAGAGGGCTTCGAAATTTCAAAGTTTTTATTGCTGAACCAAAATTTGTTTTTTTTTGAAAATTCATTTAAGCCATTCGAAAGCTAATAAAAAAACAAACAACTTTTTTAAATACCATTTTAAATGCTATGTGGGTAATAAGATATTTAGAGAGCTTTGAAATTTCAAAGTTTTTATTGCTGAACCAAAATTTGTTTTTTTTGAAAATTCATTAGGGCCATTCGAAAGATAATAAAAAAACAAACAACTTTTTTAAATACCATTTTAAATGCTATATGGGTAATAAGACATTTAGAGAGCTTTCAAAGTTTTTATTGCTGAACCAAAATTTGTTTTTTTTGAAAATTCATTTAAGCCATTCGAAAGATAATAAAAAAACAAACAACTTTTTCAAATACCATTTTAAATGCTATATGGGTAAAAAGAGATTTAGAGAGCTTCGAAATTTCAAAGTTTTTATTGCTGAACCAAAATTTGTTTTTTTCGAAAATTTATTCAGGCCATTCGAAAGATAATACAAAAACAAACAACTTTTTCAAATACCATTTTAAATGCTATATGGGTAATAAGATATTTAGAGAGCTTTGAAATTTCAAAGTTTTTATTGCTGAACCAAAATTTGTTTTTTTTGAAAATTCATTCAAGCCATTCGAAAGATAATAAAAAAACAAACAACTTTTTCAAATACCATTTTAAATGCTATATGGGTAATAAGATATTTAGAGAGCTTTGAAATTTCAAAGTTTTTATTGCTGAACCAAAATTTGTTTTTTTTTTGAAAATTCATTCAAGCCATTCGAAAGATAATACAAAAACAAACAACTTTTTCAAATACCATTTTAAATGCTATATGGGTAATAAGAGATTTAGAGAGCTTTGAAATTTCAAAGTTTTTATTGCTGAACCAAAATTTGTTTTTTTTTGAAAATTCATTCAAGCCATTCGAAAGATAATAAAAAAACAAACAACTTTTTTAAATACCATTTTAAATGCTATATGGGTAATAAGATATTTAGAGAGCTTTCAAAGTTTTTATTGCTGAACCCAAATTTGTTTTTTTTGAAAATTCATTTAAGCCATTCGAAAGATAATAAAAAAACAAACAACTTTTTCAGCCATTCGAAAGATAATACAAAAACAAACAACTTTTTCAAATACCATTTTAAATGCTATATGGGTAATAAGAGATTTAGAGGGCTTCGAAATTTCAAAGTTTTTATTGCTGAACCAAAATTTGTTTTTTTTTGAAAATTCATTTAAGCCATTCGAAAGCTAATAAAAAAACAAACAACTTTTTCAAATACCATTTTAAATGCTATGTGGGTAATAAGATATTTAGAGAGCTTTGAAATTTCAAAGTTTTTATTGCTGAACCAAAATTTGTTTTTTTTGAAAATTCATTCAAGCCATTCGAAAGATAATAAAAAAACAAACAACTTTTTTAAATACCATTTTAAATGCTATATGGGTAATAAGACATTTAGAGAGCTTTCAAAGTTTTTATTGCTGAACCAAAATTTGTTTTTTTTGAAAATTCATTCAAGCCATTCGAAAGATAATAAAAAAACAAACAACTTTTTTAAATACCATTTTAAATGCTATATGGGTAATAAGAGATTTAGAGAGCTTTGAAATTTCAAAGTTTCTATTGCTGAACCAAAATTTGTTTTTTTTGAAAATTCATTCAAGCCATTCGAAAGATAATAAAAAAACAAACAACTTTTTCAAATACCATTTTAAATGCTATATGGGTAATAAGATATTTAGAGAGCTTTGAAATTTCAAAGTTTCTATTGCTGAACCAAAATTTGTTTTTTTTGAAAATTCATTCAAGCCATTCGAAAGATAATAAAAAAACAAACAACTTTTTCAAATACCATTTTAAATGCTATATGGGTAATAAGATATTTAGAGAGCTTTGAAATTTCAAAGTTTTTATTGCTGAACCAAAATTTGTTTTTTTTTTGAAAATTCATTCAAGCCATTCGAAAGATAATAAAAAAACAAACAACTTTTTTAAATACCATTTTAAATGCTATATGGGTAATAAGACATTTAGAGAGCTTTCAAAGTTTTTATTGCTGAACCAAAATTTGTTTTTTTTGAAAATTCATTTAAGCCATTCGAAAGATAATAAAAAAACAAACAACTTTTTTAAATACCATTTTAAATGCTATATGGGTAATAAGAGATTTAGAGAGCTTTGAAATTTCAAAGTTTCTATTGCTGAACCAAAATTTGTTTTTTTTGAAAATTCATTCAAGCCATTCGAAAGATAATAAAAAAACAAACAACTTTTTTAAATACCATTTTAAATGCTATATGGGTAATAAGAGATTTAGAGAGCTTTGAAATTTCAAAGTTTCTATTGCTGAACCAAAATTTGTTTTTTTTGAAAATTCATTCAAGCCATTCGAAAGATAATAAAAAAACAAACAACTTTTTCAAATACCATTTTAAATGCTATATGGGTAATAAGATATTTAGAGAGCTTTGAAATTTCAAAGTTTCTATTGCTGAACCAAAATTTGTTTTTTTTGAAAATTCATTCAAGCCATTCGAAAGATAATAAAAAAACAAACAACTTTTTCAAATACCATTTTAAATGCTATATGGGTAATAAGATATTTAGAGAGCTTTGAAATTTCAAAGTTTTTATTGCTGAACCAAAATTTGTTTTTTTTTTGAAAATTCATTCAAGCCATTCGAAAGATAATAAAAAAACAAACAACTTTTTTAAATACCATTTTAAATGCTATATGGGTAATAAGACATTTAGAGAGCTTTCAAAGTTTTTATTGCTGAACCAAAATTTGTTTTTTTTGAAAATTCATTTAAGCCATTCGAAAGATAATAAAAAAACAAACAACTTTTTTAAATACCATTTTAAATGCTATATGGGTAATAAGACATTTAGAGAGCTTTCAAAGTTTTTATTGCTGAACCAAAATTTGTTTTTTTTGAAAATTCATTTAAGCCATTCGAAAGATAATAAAAAAACAAACAACTTTTTCAAATACCATTTTAAATGCTATATGGGTAATAAGATATTTAGAGAGCTTTGAAATTTCAAAGTTTTTATTGCTGAACCAAAATTTGTTTTTTTTGAAAATTCATTAGGGCCATTCGAAAGATAATAAAAAAACAAAAAACTTTTTTAAATACCATTTTAAATGCTATATGGGTAATAAGACATTTAGAGAGCTTTCAAAGTTTTTATTGCTGAACCAAAATTTGTTTTTTTTGAAAATTCATTTAAGCCATTCGAAAGATAATAAAAAAACAAACAAATTTTTTAAATATCATTTTAAATGCTATATGGGTAAAAAGAGATTTAGAGAGCTTCGAAATTTCAAAGTTTTTATTGCTGAACCAAAATTTGTTTTTTTCAAAAATTCATTTAAGCCATTCGAAAGCTAATAAAAAAACAAACAACTTTTTCAAATACCATTTTAAATGCTATATGGGTAATAAGATATTTAGAGAGCTTTGAAATTTCAAAGTTTTTATTGCTGAACCAAAATTTGTTTTTTTTGAAAATTCATTCAAGCCATTCGAAAGATAATAAAAAAACAAACAACTTTTTTAAATACCATTTTAAATGCTATATGGGTAATAAGACATTTAGAGAGCTTTCAAAGTTTTTATTGCTGAACCAAAATTTGTTTTTTTTGAAAATTCATTCAAGCCATTCGAAAGATAATAAAAAAACAAACAACTTTTTCAAATACCATTTTAAATGCTATATGGGTAATAAGATATTTAGAGAGCTTTGAAATTTCAAAGTTTTTATTGCTGAACCAAAATTTGTTTTTTTTTTGAAAATTCATTCAAGCCATTCGAAAGATAATAAAAAAACAAACAACTTTTTTAAATACCATTTTAAATGCTATATGGGTAATAAGACATTTAGAGAGCTTTCAAAGTTTTTATTGCTGAACCAAAATTTGTTTTTTTTGAAAATTCATTTAAGCCATTCGAAAGATAATAAAAAAACAAACAACTTTTTTAAATACCATTTTAAATGCTATATGGGTAATAAGAGATTTAGAGAGCTTTGAAATTTCAAAGTTTCTATTGCTGAACCAAAATTTGTTTTTTTTGAAAATTCATTCAAGCCATTCGAAAGATAATAAAAAAACAAACAACTTTTTCAAATACCATTTTAAATGCTATATGGGTAATAAGATATTTAGAGAGCTTTGAAATTTCAAAGTTTTTATTGCTGAACCAAAATTTGTTTTTTTTTTGAAAATTCATTCAAGCCATTCGAAAGATAATAAAAAAACAAACAACTTTTTTAAATACCATTTTAAATGCTATATGGGTAATAAGACATTTAGAGAGCTTTCAAAGTTTTTATTGCTGAACCAAAATTTGTTTTTTTTGAAAATTCATTTAAGCCATTCGAAAGATAATAAAAAAACAAACAACTTTTTCAGCCATTCGAAAGATAATACAAAAACAAACAACTTTTTCAAATACCATTTTAAATGCTATATGGGTAATAAGAGATTTAGAGGGCTTCGAAATTTCAAAGTTTTTATTGCTGAACCAAAATTTGTTTTTTTTTGAAAATTCATTTAAGCCATTCGAAAGCTAATAAAAAAACAAACAACTTTTTTAAATACCATTTTAAATGCTATGTGGGTAATAAGATATTTAGAGAGCTTTGAAATTTCAAAGTTTTTATTGCTGAACCAAAATTTGTTTTTTTTGAAAATTCATTTAAGCCATTCGAAAGATAATAAAAAAACAAACAACTTTTTCAAATACCATTTTAAATGCTATATGGGTAAAAAGAGATTTAGAGAGCTTCGAAATTTCAAAGTTTTTATTGCTGAACCAAAATTTGTTTTTTTCGAAAATTTATTCAGGCCATTCGAAAGATAATACAAAAACAAACAACTTTTTTAAATACCATTTTAAATGCTATATGGGTAATAAGAGATTTAGAGAGCTTTGAAATTTCAAAGTTTTTATTGCTGAACCAAAATTTGTTTTTTTTTGAAAATTCATTCAAGCCATTCGAAAGATAATAAAAAAACAAACAACTTTTTTAAATACCATTTTAAATGCTATATGGGTAATAAGAGATTTAGAGAGCTTTGAAATTTCAAAGTTTCTATTGCTGAACCAAAATTTGTTTTTTTTGAAAATTCATTCAAGCCATTCGAAAGATAATAAAAAAACAAACAACTTTTTCAAATACCATTTTAAATGCTATATGGGTAATAAGATATTTAGAGAGCTTTGAAATTTCAAAGTTTTTATTGCTGAACCAAAATTTGTTTTTTTTTAAAATTCATTCAAGCCATTCGAAAGATAATACAAAAACAAACAACTTTTTCAAATACCATTTTAAATGCTATATGGGTAATAAGAGATTTAGAGAGCTTTGAAATTTCAAAGTTTTTATTGCTGAACCAAAATTTGTTTTTTTTTGAAAATTCATTCAAGCCATTCGAAAGATAATAAAAAAACAAACAACTTTTTCAAATACCATTTTAAATGCTATATGGGTAATAAGATATTTAGAGAGCTTTCAAAGTTTTTATTGCTGAACCAAAATTTGTTTTTTTTGAAAATTCATTTAAGCCATTCGAAAGATAATAAAAAAACAAACAACTTTTTCAGCCATTCGAAAGATAATACAAAAACAAACAACTTTTTCAAATACCATTTTAAATGCTATATGGGTAATAAGAGATTTAGAGGGCTTCGAAATTTCAAAGTTTTTATTGCTGAACCAAAATTTGTTTTTTTTTGAAAATTCATTTAAGCCATTCGAAAGCTAATAAAAAAACAAACAACTTTTTCAAATACCATTTTAAATGCTATATGGGTAATAAGAGATTTAGAGAGCTTTGAAATTTCAAAGTTTCTATTGATGAACCAAAATTTGTTTTTTTTGAAAATTCATTCAAGCCATTCGAAAGATAATAAAAAAACAAACAACTTTTTCAAATACCATTTTAAATGCTATATGGGTAATAAGATATTTAGAGAGCTTTCAAAGTTTTTATTGCTGAACCAAAATTTGTTTTTTTTGAAAATTCATTTAAGCCATTCGAAAGATAATAAAAAAACAAACAACTTTTTCAGCCATTCGAAAGATAATACAAAAACAAACAACTTTTTCAAATACCATTTTAAATGCTATATGGGTAATAAGAGATTTAGAGGGCTTCGAAATTTCAAAGTTTTTATTGCTGAACCAAAATTTGTTTTTTTTTGAAAATTCATTTAAGCCATTCGAAAGCTAATAAAAAAACAAACAACTTTTTCAAATACCATTTTAAATGCTATGTGGGTAATAAGATATTTAGAGAGCTTTGAAATTTCAAAGTTTCTATTGCTGAACCAAAATTTGTTTTTTTTGAAAATTCATTCAAGCCATTCGAAAGATAATAAAAAAACAAACAACTTTTTTAAATACCATTTTAAATGCTATATGGGTAATAAGACATTTAGAGAGCTTTCAAAGTTTTTATTGCTGAACCAAAATTTGTTTTTTTTGAAAATTCATTCAAGCCATTCGAAAGATAATAAAAAAACAAACAACTTTTTTAAATACCATTTTAAATGCTATATGGGTAATAAGAGATTTAGAGAGCTTTGAAATTTCAAAGTTTCTATTGCTGAACCAAAATTTGTTTTTTTTGAAAATTCATTCAAGCCATTCGAAAGATAATAAAAAAACAAACAACTTTTTTAAATACCATTTTAAATGCTATATGGGTAATAAGATATTTAGAGAGCTTTGAAATTTCAAAGTTTCTATTGCTGAACCAAAATTTGTTTTTTTTGAAAATTCATTCAAGCCATTCGAAAGATAATAAAAAAACAAACAACTTTTTTAAATACCATTTTAAATGCTATATGGGTAATAAGAGATTTAGAGAGCTTTGAAATTTCAAAGTTTCTATTGCTGAACCAAAATTTGTTTTTTTTGAAAATTCATTCAAGCCATTCGAAAGATAATAAAAAAACAAACAACTTTTTTAAATACCATTTTAAATGCTATATGGGTAATAAGATATTTAGAGAGCTTTGAAATTTCAAAGTTTCTATTGCTGAACCAAAATTTGTTTTTTTTGAAAATTCATTCAAGCCATTCGAAAGATAATAAAAAAACAAACAACTTTTTCAAATACCATTTTAAATGCTATATGGGTAATAAGATATTTAGAGAGCTTTGAAATTTCAAAGTTTTTATTGCTGAACCAAAATTTGTTTTTTTTTTGAAAATTCATTCAAGCCATTCGAAAGATAATAAAAAAACAAACAACTTTTTTAAATACCATTTTAAATGCTATATGGGTAATAAGACATTTAGAGAGCTTTCAAAGTTTTTATTGCTGAACCAAAATTTGTTTTTTTTGAAAATTCATTTAAGCCATTCGAAAGATAATAAAAAAACAAACAACTTTTTTAAATACCATTTTAAATGCTATATGGGTAATAAGAGATTTAGAGAGCTTTGAAATTTCAAAGTTTCTATTGCTGAACCAAAATTTGTTTTTTTTGAAAATTCATTCAAGCCATTCGAAAGATAATAAAAAAACAAACAACTTTTTCAAATACCATTTTAAATGCTATATGGGTAATAAGATATTTAGAGAGCTTTGAAATTTCAAAGTTTTTATTGCTGAACCAAAATTTGTTTTTTTTTTGAAAATTCATTCAAGCCATTCGAAAGATAATAAAAAAACAAACAACTTTTTTAAATACCATTTTAAATGCTATATGGGTAATAAGACATTTAGAGAGCTTTCAAAGTTTTTATTGCTGAACCAAAATTTGTTTTTTTTGAAAATTCATTTAAGCCATTCGAAAGATAATAAAAAAACAAACAACTTTTTCAGCCATTCGAAAGATAATACAAAAACAAACAACTTTTTCAAATACCATTTTAAATGCTATATGGGTAATAAGAGATTTAGAGGGCTTCGAAATTTCAAAGTTTTTATTGCTGAACCAAAATTTGTTTTTTTTTGAAAATTCATTTAAGCCATTCGAAAGCTAATAAAAAAACAAACAACTTTTTTAAATACCATTTTAAATGCTATGTGGGTAATAAGATATTTAGAGAGCTTTGAAATTTCAAAGTTTTTATTGCTGAACCAAAATTTGTTTTTTTTGAAAATTCATTAGGGCCATTCGAAAGATAATAAAAAAACAAACAACTTTTTTAAATACCATTTTAAATGCTATATGGGTAATAAGACATTTAGAGAGCTTTCAAAGTTTTTATTGCTGAACCAAAATTTGTTTTTTTTGAAAATTCATTTAAGCCATTCGAAAGATAATAAAAAAACAAACAACTTTTTCAAATACCATTTTAAATGCTATATGGGTAAAAAGAGATTTAGAGAGCTTCGAAATTTCAAAGTTTTTATTGCTGAACCAAAATTTGTTTTTTTCGAAAATTTATTCAGGCCATTCGAAAGATAATACAAAAACAAACAACTTTTTCAAATACCATTTTAAATGCTATATGGGTAATAAGAGATTTAGAGAGCTTTGAAATTTCAAAGTTTTTATTGCTGAACCAAAATTTGTTTTTTTTTGAAAATTCATTCAAGCCATTCGAAAGATAATAAAAAAACAAACAACTTTTTTAAATACCATTTTAAATGCTATATGGGTAATAAGAGATTTAGAGAGCTTTGAAATTTCAAAGTTTCTATTGCTGAACCAAAATTTGTTTTTTTTGAAAATTCATTCAAGCCATTCGAAAGATAATAAAAAAACAAACAACTTTTTCAAATACCATTTTAAATGCTATATGGGTAATAAGATATTTAGAGAGCTTTGAAATTTCAAAGTTTTTATTGCTGAACCAAAATTTGTTTTTTTTTTGAAAATTCATTCAAGCCATTCGAAAGATAATACAAAAACAAACAACTTTTTCAAATACCATTTTAAATGCTATATGGGTAATAAGAGATTTAGAGAGCTTTGAAATTTCAAAGTTTTTATTGCTGAACCAAAATTTGTTTTTTTTTGAAAATTCATTCAAGCCATTCGAAAGATAATAAAAAAACAAACAACTTTTTTAAATACCATTTTAAATGCTATATGGGTAATAAGAGATTTAGAGAGCTTTGAAATTTCAAAGTTTCTATTGATGAACCAAAATTTGTTTTTTTTGAAAATTCATTCAAGCCATTCGAAAGATAATAAAAAAACAAACAACTTTTTTAAATACCATTTTAAATGCTATATGGGTAATAAGACATTTAGAGAGCTTTCAAAGTTTTTATTGCTGAACCAAAATTTGTTTTTTTTGAAAATTCATTCAAGCCATTCGAAAGATAATAAAAAAACAAACAACTTTTTTAAATACCATTTTAAATGCTATATGGGTAATAAGAGATTTAGAGAGCTTTGAAATTTCAAAGTTTCTATTGCTGAACCAAAATTTGTTTTTTTTAAAAATTCATTCAAGCCATTCGAAAGATAATAAAAAAACAAACAACTTTTTCAAATACCATTTTAAATGCTATATGGGTAATAAGATATTTAGAGAGCTTTGAAATTTCAAAGTTTCTATTGCTGAACCAAAATTTGTTTTTTTTGAAAATTCATTCAAGCCATTCGAAAGATAATAAAAAAACAAACTTTTTCAAATACCATTTTAAATGCTATATGGGTAATAAGATATTTAGAGAGCTTTGAAATTTCAAAGTTTTTATTGCTGAACCAAAATTTGTTTTTTTTTTGAAAATTCATTCAAGCCATTCGAAAGATAATAAAAAAACAAACAACTTTTTTAAATACCATTTTAAATGCTATATGGGTAATAAGACATTTAGAGAGCTTTCAAAGTTTTTATTGCTGAACCAAAATTTGTTTTTTTTGAAAATTCATTTAAGCCATTCGAAAGATAATAAAAAAACAAACAACTTTTTTAAATACCATTTTAAATGCTATATGGGTAATAAGAGATTTAGAGAGCTTTGAAATTTCAAAGTTTCTATTGCTGAACCAAAATTTGTTTTTTTTTGAAAATTCATTCAAGCCATTCGAAAGATAATAAAAAAACAAACAACTTTTTCAAATACCATTTTAAATGCTATATGGGTAATAAGATATTTAGAGAGCTTTGAAATTTCAAAGTTTTTATTGCTGAACCAAAATTTGTTTTTTTTTTGAAAATTCATTCAAGCCATTCGAAAGATAATAAAAAAACAAACAACTTTTTTAAATACCATTTTAAATGCTATATGGGTAATAAGACATTTAGAGAGCTTTCAAAGTTTTTATTGCTGAACCAAAATTTGTTTTTTTTTGAAAATTCATTTAAGCCATTCGAAAGATAATAAAAAAACAAACAACTTTTTCAGCCATTCGAAAGATAATACAAAAACAAACAACTTTTTCAAATACCATTTTAAATGCTATATGGGTAATAAGAGATTTAGAGGGCTTCGAAATTTCAAAGTTTTTATTGCTGAACCAAAATTTGTTTTTTTCAAAAATTTATTCAGGCCATTCGAAAGATAATACAAAAACAAACAACTTTTTCAAATACCATTTTAAATGCTATATGGGTAATAAGATATTTAGAGAGCTTTGAAATTTCAAAGTTTTTATTGCTGAACACAAATTTGTTTTTTTTTGAAAATTCATTCAAGCCATTCCAAAGATAATAAAAAAACAAACAACTTTTTTAAATACCATTTTAAATGCTATATGGGTAATAAGACATTTAGAGAGCTTTCAAAGTTTTTATTGCTGAACGAAAATTTGTTTTTTTTGAAAATTCATTTAAGCCATTCGAAAGATAATAAAAAAACAAACAACTTTTGTAAATACCATTTTAAATGCTATTTGGGTAATAAGATATTTAGAGAGCTTTGAAATTTCAAAGTTTTTATTGCTGAACCAAAATTTGTTTTTTTTGAAAATTCATTAGGGCCATTCGAAAGATAATAAAAAAACAAACAACTTTTTTAAATACCATTTTAAATGCTATATGGGTAATAAGAGATTTAGAGAGCTTTGAAATTTCAAAGTTTCTATTGCTGAACCAAAATTTGTTTTTTTTGAAAATTCATTCAAGCCATTCGAAAGATAATAAAAAAACAAACAACTTTTTCAAATACCATTTTAAATGCTATATGGGTAATAAGATATTTAGAGAGCTTTGAAATTTCAAAGTTTTTATTGCTGAACCAAAATTTGTTTTTTTTTTGAAAATTCATTCAAGCCATTCGAAAGATAATAAAAAAACAAACAACTTTTTTAAATACCATTTTAAATGCTATATGGGTAATAAGATATTTAGAGAGCTTTCAAAGTTTTTATTGCTGAACCAAAATTTGTTTTTTTTGAAAATTCATTTAAGCCATTCGAAAGATAATAAAAAAACAAACAACTTTTTCAGCCATTCGAAAGATAATACAAAAACAAACAACTTTTTCAAATACCATTTTAAATGCTATATGGGTAATAAGAGATTTAGAGGGCTTCGAAATTTCAAAGTTTTTATTGCTGAACCAAAATTTGTTTTTTTTTGAAAATTCATTTAGGCCATTCGAAAGCTAATAAAAAAACAAACAACTTTTTCAAATACCATTTTAAATGCTATGTGGGTAATAAGATATTTAGAGAGCTTTGAAATTTCAAAGTTTTTATTGCTGAACCAAAATTTGTTTTTTTTGAAAATTCATTCAAGCCATTCGAAAGATAATAAAAAAACAAACAACTTTTTTAAATACCATTTTAAATGCTATATGGGTAATAAGACATTTAGAGAGCTTTCAAAGTTTTTATTGCTGAACCAAAATTTGTTTTTTTTGAAAATTCATTCAAGCCATTCGAAAGATAATAAAAAAACAAACAACTTTTTTAAATACCATTTTAAATGCTATATGGGTAATAAGAGATTTAGAGAGCTTTGAAATTTCAAAGTTTCTATTGCTGAACCAAAATTTGTTTTTTTTGAAAATTCATTCAAGCCATTCGAAAGATAATAAAAAAACAAACAACTTTTTCAAATACCATTTTAAATGCTATATGGGTAATAAGATATTTAGAGAGCTTTGAAATTTCAAAGTTTCTATTGCTGAACCAAAATTTGTTTTTTTTGAAAATTCATTCAAGCCATTCGAAAGATAATAAAAAAACAAACAACTTTTTCAAATACCATTTTAAATGCTATATGGGTAATAAGATATTTAGAGAGCTTTGAAATTTCAAAGTTTTTATTGCTGAACCAAAATTTGTTTTTTTTTTGAAAATTCATTCAAGCCATTCGAAAGATAATAAAAAAACAAACAACTTTTTTAAATACCATTTTAAATGCTATATGGGTAATAAGACATTTAGAGAGCTTTCAAAGTTTTTATTGCTGAACCAAAATTTGTTTTTTTTGAAAATTCATTTAAGCCATTCGAAAGATAATAAAAAAACAAACAACTTTTTTAAATACCATTTTAAATGCTATATGGGTAATAAGAGATTTAGAGAGCTTTGAAATTTCAAAGTTTCTATTGCTGAACCAAAATTTGTTTTTTTTGAAAATTCATTCAAGCCATTCGAAAGATAATAAAAAAACAAACAACTTTTTCAAATACCATTTTAAATGCTATATGGGTAATAAGATATTTAGAGAGCTTTGAAATTTCAAAGTTTTTATTGCTGAACCAAAATTTGTTTTTTTTTTGAAAATTCATTCAAGCCATTCGAAAGATAATAAAAAAACAAACAACTTTTTTAAATACCATTTTAAATGCTATATGGGTAATAAGACATTTAGAGAGCTTTCAAAGTTTTTATTGCTGAACCAAAATTTGTTTTTTTTGAAAATTCATTTAAGCCATTCGAAAGATAATAAAAAAACAAACAACTTTTTCAGCCATTCGAAAGATAATACAAAAACAAACAACTTTTTCAAATACCATTTTAAATGCTATATGGGTAATAAGAGATTTAGAGGGCTTCGAAATTTCAAAGTTTTTATTGCTGAACCAAAATTTGTTTTTTTTTGAAAATTCATTTAAGCCATTCGAAAGCTAATAAAAAAACAAACAACTTTTTTAAATACCATTTTAAATGCTATATGGGTAAAAAGAGATTTAGAAGGCTTCGAAATTTCAGTTTTTATTGCTGAACCAAAATTTGTTTTTTTTTAAAATTCATTTAAGCCATTCGAAAGATAATAAAAAAACAAACAACTTTTTCAAATACCATTTTAAATGCTATATGGGTAATAAGAGATTTAGAGAGCTTTGAAATTTCAAAGTTTTTATTGCTGAACCAAAATTTGTTTTTTTTGAAAATTCATTCAAGCCATTCATAATATAATAAAAAAACAAACAACTTTTTTAAATACCATTTTAAATGCTATATGGGTAATAAGAGATTTAGAGAGCTTTGAAATTTCAAAGTTTTTATTGCTGAACCAAAATTTGTTTTTTTCGAAAATTTATTCAGGCCATTCGAAAGATAATACAAAAACAAACAACTTTTTCAAATACCATTTTAAATGCTATATGGGTAATAAGAGATTTAGAGAGCTTTGAAATTTCAAAGTTTTTATTGCTGAACCAAAATTTGTTTTTTTTTGAAAATTCATTCAAGCCATTCGTAAGATAATAAAAAAACAAACAACTTTTTCAAATACCATTTTAAATGCTATATGGGTAATAAGAGATTTAGAGAGCTTTGAAATTTCAAAGTTTTTATTGCTGAACCAAAATTTGTTTGTTTTTAAAAATTCATTCAAGCCATTCGAAAGATAATAAAAAAACAAACAACTTTTTAAAATACCATTTTAAATGCTATATAGGTAATAAGAGATTTAGAGAGCTTTGAAATTTCAAAGTTTTTATTGCTGAACCAAAATTTGTTTTTTTTTGAAAATTCATTCAAGCCATTCGAAAGATAATAAAAAAACAAACAACTTTTTTAAATACCATTTTAAATGCTATAGGGGTAATAAGACATTTAGAGAGCTTTCAAAGTTTTTATTGCTGAACCAAAATTTGTTTTTTTAAAAATTCATTCAAGCCATTCGAAAGATAATAAAAAAACAAACAACTTTTTCAAATACCATTTTAAATGCTATATGGGTAATAAGAGATTTAGAGAGCTTTGAAATTTTGAAAGTTTTTATTGCTGAACCAAAAAAAAACAAATTTTGGTTTAGCAATAAAAACTTTAAAATTTCAAAGCTCTCTAAATCTCTTATTACCCATATAGCATTTAAAATGGTATTTAAAAAAGTTGTTTGTTTTTTTATTATCTTTCGAATGGCCTGAATGAATTTTCAAAAAAAAACAAATTTTGGTTCAGCAATAAAAACTTTGAAATTTCAAAGCTCTCTAAATCTCTTATTACCCATATAGCATTTAAAATGGTATTTAAAAAAGTTGTTTGTTTTTGTATTATCTTTTGAATGGCCTGAATAAATTTTCGAAAAAAACAAATTTTGGTTCAGCAATAAAAACTTTGAAATTTCGAAGCTCTCTAAATCTCTTTTTACCCATATAGCATTTAAAATGGTATTTGAAAAAGTTGTTTGTTTTTTATTATCTTTCGAATGGCTTAAATGAATTTTCAAAAAAAAACAAATTTTGGTTCAGCAATAAAAACTTTGAAAGCTCTCTAAATGTCTTATTACCCCTATAGCATTTAAAATGGTATTTAAAAAAGTTGTTTGTTTTTTTATTATCTTTCGAATGGCTTGAATGAATTTTCAAAAAAAAACAAATTTTGGTTCAGCAATAAAAACTTTGAAATGTCAAAGCTCTCTAAATCTCTTATTACCCATATAGCATTTAAAATGGTATTTGAAAAAGTTGTTTGTTTTTTTATTATATTACGAATGGCTTGAATGAATTTTAAAAAAAAACAAATTTTGGTTCAGCAATAAAAACTTTGAAATTTCAAAGCTCTCTAAATATCTTATTACCCATATAGCATTTAAAATGGTATTGGAAAAAGTTGTTTGTTTTTGTATTATCTTTCGAATGGCTTAAATGAATTTAAAAAAAAAAACAAATTTTGGTTCAGCAATAAAAACTTTGAAATTTCAAAGCTCTCTAAATCTCTTATTACCCATATAGCATTTAAAATGGTATTTAAAAAAGTTGTTTGTTTTTTTATTATCTTTCGAATGGCTTAAATGAATTTAAAAAAAAAAACAAATTTTGGTTCAGCAATAAAAACTTTGAAATTTCAAAGCTCTCTAAATCTCTTATTACCTATATAGCATTTAAAATGGTATTTGAAAAAGTTGTTTGTTTTTGTATTATCTTTCGAATGGCCTGAATAAATTTTCTAAAAAAACAAATTTTGGTTCAGCAATAAAAACTTTGAAAGCTCTCTAAATGTCTTATTACCTATATAGCATTTAAAATGGTATTTAAAAAAGTTGTTTGTTTTTTTATTATCTTTCGAATGGCCCTAATGAATTTTCAAAAAAAACAAATTTTGGTTCAGCAATAAAAACTTTGAAATTTCAAAGCTCTCTAAATATCTTATTACCCATATAGCATTTAAAATAATATTTGAAAGAGTTGTTTGTTTTTTTATTATCTTTCGAATGGCTTAAATGAATTTTCAAAAAAAACAAATTTTGGTTCAGCAATAAAAACTTTGAAATTTCAAAGCTCTCTAAATCTCTTATTACCCATATAGCATTTAAAATGGTATTTGAAAAAGTTGTTTGTTTTTTTATTATCTTACGAATGGCTTGAATGAATTTTCAAAAAAAACAAATTTTGGTTCAGCAATAAAAACTTTGAAAGCTCTCTAAATGTCTTATTACCCATATAGCATTTAAAATGGTATTTAAAAAAGTGTTTTGTTTTTTTATTATCTTTCGAATGGCTTGAATGAATTTTCAAAAAAAAAACAAATTTTGGTTCAGCAATAAAAACTTTGAAATTTCAAAGCTCTCTAAATCTCTTATTACCCATATAGCATTTAAAATGGTATTTAAAAAAGTTGTTTGTTTTTTTATTATCTTTCGAATGGCTTGAATGAATTTTCAAAAAAAAACAAATTTTGGTTCAGCAATAAAAACTTTGAAATTTCAAAGCTCTCTAAATCTCTTATTACCCATATAGCATTTAAAATGGTATTTGAAAAAGTTGTTTGTTTTTTTATTATCTTTCGAATGGCTTGAATGAATTTTCAAAAAAAAACAAATTTTGGTTCAGCAATAAAAACTTTGAAATTTCAAAGCTCTCTAAATCTCTTATTACCCATATAGCATTTAAAATGGTATTTAAAAAAGTTGTTTGTTTTTTTATTATCTTTCGAATGGCTTGAATGAATTTTCAAAAAAAAACAAATTTTGGTTCAGCAATAAAAACTTTGAAATTTCAAAGCTCTCTAAATCTCTTATTATCCATATAGCATTTAAAATGGTATTTGAAAAAGTTGTTTGTTTTTTTAATATATTACGAATGGCTTGAATGAATTTTCAAAAAAAACAAATTTTGGTTCAGCAATAAAAACTTTGAAATTTCAAAGCTCTCTAAATCTCTTATTACCCATATAGCATTTAAAATGGTATTTGAAAAAGTTGTTTGTTTTTGTATTATCTTTCGAATGGCCTGAATAAATTTTCGAAAAAAACAAATTTTGGTTCAGCAATAAAAACTTTGAAATTTCGAAGCTCTCTAAATCTCTTTTTACCCATATAGCATTTAAAATGGTATTTGAAAAAGTTGTTTGTTTTTTTATTATCTTTCGAATGGCTTAAATGAATTTTCAAAAAAAACAAATTTTGGTTCAACAATAAAAACTTTGAAAGCTCTCTAAATGTCTTATTACCCATATAGCATTTAAAATGGTATTTAAAAAAGTTGTTTGTTTTTTTATTATCTTTCGAATGGCCCTAATGAATTTTCAAAAAAAACAAATTTTGGTTCAGCAATAAAAACTTTGAAATTTCAAAGCTCTCTAAATATCTTATTACCCATATAGCATTTAAAATAATATTTGAAAAAGTTGTTTGTTTTTTTATTATCTTTCGAATGGCTTAAATGAATTTTCAAAAAAAACAAATTTTGGTTCAGCAATAAAAACTTTGAAAGCTCTCTAAATGTCTTATTACCCATATAGCATTTAAAATGGTATTTAAAAAAGTTGTTTGTTTTTTTATTATCTTTCGAATGGCTTGAATGAATTTTCAAAAAAAAAACAAATTTTGGTTCAGCAATAAAAACTTTGAAATTTCAAAGCTCTCTAAATCTCTTATTACCCATATAGCATTTAAAATATTATTTGAAAAAGTTGTTTGTTTTTTTATTATCTTTCGAATGGCTTGAATGAATTTTCAAAAAAAACAAATTTTGGTTCAGCAATAAAAACTTTGAAATTTCAAAGCTCTCTAAATCTCTTATTACCCATATAGCATTTAAAATGGTATTTAAAAAAGTTGTTTGTTTTTTTATTATCTTTCGAATGGCTTGAATAAATTTTCAAAAAAAAACAAATTTTGGTTCAGCAATAAAAACTTTGAAATTTCAAAGCTCTCTAAATCTCTTATTACCCATATAGCATTTAAAATGGTATTTGAAAAAGTTGTTTGTTTTTTTATTATATTACGAATGGCTTGAATGAATTTTCAAAAAAAACAAATTTTGGTTCAGCAATAAAAACTTTGAAATTTCAAAGCTCTCTAAATCTCTTATTACCCATATAGCATTTAAAATGGTATTTGAAAAAGTTGTTTGTTTTTTTATTATCTTTCGAATGGCTTAAATGAATTTTCAAAAAAAACAAATTTTGGTTCAACAATAAAAACTTTGAAAGCTCTCTAAATGTCTTATTACCCATATAGCATTTAAAATGGTATTTAAAAAAGTTGTTTGTTTTTTTATTATCTTTCGAATGGCCCTAATGAATTTTCAAAAAAAACAAATTTTGGTTCAGCAATAAAAACTTTGAAATTTCAAAGCTCTCTAAATATCTTATTACCCATATAGCATTTAAAATAATATTTGAAAAAGTTGTTTGTTTTTTTATTATCTTTCGAATGGCTTAAATGAATTTTCAAAAAAAACAAATTTTGGTTCAGCAATAAAAACTTTGAAAGCTCTCTAAATGTCTTATTACCCATAGAGCATTTAAAATGGTATTTAAAAAAGTTGTTTGGTTTTTATTATCTTTCGAATGGTTTGAATGAATTTTCAAAAAAAAACAAATTTGTGTTCAGCAATAAAAACTTTGAAATTTCAAAGCTCTCTAAATCTCTTATTACCCATATAGCATTTAAAATGGTATTTGAAAAAGTTGTTTGTTTTTTTATTATCTTACGAATGGCTTGAATGAATTTTCAAAAAAAACAAATTTTGGTTCAGCAATAAAAACTTTGAAATTTCAAAGCTCTCTAAATCTCTTATTACCCATATAGCATTTAAAATGGTATTTAAAAAAGTTGTTTGTTTTTTTATTATCTTTCGAATGGCTTGAATGAATTTTCAAAAAAAAACAAATTTTGGTTCAGCAATAAAAACTTTGAAATTTCAAAGCTCTCTAAATCTCTTATTACCCATATAGCATTTAAAATGGTATTTAAAAAAGTTGTTTGTTTTTTTATTATCTTACGAATGGCTTGAATGAATTTTCAAAAAAAACAAATTTTGGTTCAGCAATAAAAACTTTGAAAGCTCTCTAAATGTCTTATTATCCATATAGCATTTAAAATGGTATTTAAAAAAGTTGTTTGTTTTTTCATTATCTTTCGAATGGCCCTAATATATTTAAAAAAAAAACAAATTTTGGTTCAGCAATAAAAACTTTGAAATTTCAAAGCTCTATAAATATCTTATTACCCATATAGCATTTAAAATGGTATTTGAAAAAGTTGTTTGTTTTTTTATTATCTTTCGAATGGCTTAAATGAATTTAAAAAAAAAACAAATTTTGGTTCAGCAATAAAAACTTTGAAAGCTCTCTAAATGTCTTATTACCCATATAGCATTCAAATGGTATTTAAAAAAGTTGTTTGTTTTTTTATTATCTTTCGAATGGCTTGAATGAATTTTCAAAAAAAAAACAAATTTGTGTTCAGCAATAAAAACTTTGAAATTTCAAAGCTCTCTAAATCTCTTATTACCCATATAGCATTTAAAATGGTATTTAAAAAAGTTGTTTGTTTTTTCATTATCTTTCGAATGGCTTGAATGAATTTTCAAAAAAAAACAAATTTTGGTTCAGCAATAAAAACTTTGAAATTTCAAAGCTCTCTAAATATCTTATTACCCATATAGCATTTAAAATGGTATTTAAAAAAGTTGTTTGTTTTTTTATTATCTTTCGAATGGCTTAAATGAATTTTCAAAAAAAAACAAATTTTGGTTCAGCAATAAAAACTTTGAAAGCTCTCTAAATCTCTTATTACCCATATAGCATTTAAAATGGTATTTAAAAAAGTTGTTTGTTTTTTTATTATCTTTCGAATGGCTTGAATGAATTTTCAAAAAAAAAACAAATTTGTGTTCAGCAATAAAAACTTTGAAATTTCAAAGCTCTCTAAATCTCTTATTACCCATATAGCATTTAAAATGGCATTTGAAAAAGTTGTTTGTTTTTTTATTATCTTACGAATGGCTTGAATGAATTTTCAAAAAAAAACAAATTTTGGTTCAGCAATAAAAACTTTGAAAGCTCTCTAAATGTCTTATTACCCATATAGCATTTAAAATGGTATTTAAAAAAGTTGTTTGTTTTTTCATTATCTTTCGAATGGCCCTAATGAATTTTCAAAAAAAACAAATTTTGGTTCAGCAATAAAAAATTTGAAAGCTCTCTAAATGTCTTATTACCCATATAGCATTTAAAATGGTATTTGAAAAAGTTGTTTGTTTTTTTATTATCTTTCGAATGGCTTAAATGAATTTTCAAAAAAAACAAATTTTGGTTCAGCAACAAAAACTTTGAAATTTCAAAGCTCTCTAAATCTCTTATTACCCATATAGCATTTAAAATGGTATTTGAAAAAGTTGTTTGTTTTTTTATTATATTATGAATGGCTTGAATGAATTTTCAAAAAAAACAAATTTTGGTTCAGCAATAAAAACTTTGAAATTTCAAGGTTCTCTAAATCTCTTATTACCCATATAGCATTTAAAATGATATTTAAAAAAGTTTTTGTTTTTTTATTATATTACGAATGGCCTGAATGAATTTTCAAAAAAAACAAATTTTGGTTCAGCAATAAAAACTTTGAAATTTCAAAGCTCTCTAAATCTCTTATTACCCATATAGCATTTAAAATGGTATTTGAAAAAGTTGTTTGTTTTTGTATTATCTTTCGAATGGCCTGAATAAATTTTCGAAAAAAACAAATTTTGGTTCAGCAATAAAAACTTTGAAATTTCGAAGCTCTCTAAATCTCTTTTTACCCATATAGCATTTAAAATGGTATTTGAAAAAGTTGTTTGTTTTTTTATTATCTTTCGAAAGGCTTAAATGAATTTTCAAAAAAAAACAAATTTTGGTTCAGCAATAAAAACTTTGAAAGCTCTCTAAATGTCTTATTACCCATATAGCATTTAAAATGGTATTTAAAAAAGTTGTTTGTTTTTTTATTATCTTTCGAATGGCCCTAATGAATTTTCAAAAAAAAACAAATTTTGGTTCAGCAATAAAAACTTTGAAATTTCAAAGCTCTCTAAATATCTTATTACCCAAATAGCATTTAAAATGGTATTTACAAAAGTTGTTTGTTTTTTTATTATCTTTCGAATGGCTTAAATGAATTTTCAAAAAAAACAAATTTTCGTTCAGCAATAAAAACTTTGAAAGCTCTCTAAATGTCTTATTACCCATATAGCATTTAAAATGGTATTTAAAAAAGTTGTTTGTTTTTTTATTATCTTTGGAATGGCTTGAATGAATTTTCAAAAAAAAACAAATTTGTGTTCAGCAATAAAAACTTTGAAATTTCAAAGCTCTCTAAATATCTTATTACCCATATAGCATTTAAAATGGTATTTGAAAAAGTTGTTTGTTTTTGTATTATCTTTCGAATGGCCTGAATAAATTTTCGAAAAAAACAAATTTTGGTTCAGCAATAAAAACTTTGAAATTTCGAAGCTCTCTAAATCTCTTTTTACCCATATAGCATTTAAAATGGTATTTGAAAAAGTTGTTTGTTTTTTTATTATCTTTCGAAAGGCTTAAATGAATTTTCAAAAAAAAACAAATTTTGGTTCAGCAATAAAAACTTTGAAAGCTCTCTAAATGTCTTATTACCCATATAGCATTTAAAATGGTATTTAAAAAAGTTGTTTGTTTTTTTATTATCTTTCGAATGGCCCTAATGAATTTTCAAAAAAAAACAAATTTTGGTTCAGCAATAAAAACTTTGAAATTTCAAAGCTCTCTAAATATCTTATTACCCATATAGCATTTAAAATGGTATTTGAAAAAGTTGTTTGTTTTTGTATTATCTTTCGAATGGCCTGAATACATTTTTGAAAAAAACAAATTTTGGTTCAGCAATAAAAACTTTGAAATTTCGAAGCTCTCTAAATCTCTTTTTACCCATATAGCATTTAAAATGGTATTTGAAAAATTTGTTTGTTTTTTTATTATCTTTCGAATGGCTTAAATGAATTTTCAAAAAAAACAAATTTTGGTTCAGCAATAAAAACTTTGAAAGCTCTCTAAATGTCTTATTACCCATATAGCATTTAAAATGGTATTTAAAAAAGTTTTTTGTTTTTTTATTATCTTTCGAATGGCCCTAATGAATTTTCAAAAAAAACAAATTTTGGTTCAGCAATAAAAACTTTGAAATTTCAAAGCTCTCTAAATATCTTATTACCCATATAGCATTTAAAATGGTATTTGAAAAAGTTGTTTGTTTTTTTATTATCTTTCGAATGGCTTAAATGAATTTTCAAAAAAAACAAATTTTGGTTCAGCAATAAAAACTTTGAAAGCTCTCTAAATGTCTTATTACCCATATAGCATTTAAAATGGTATTTAAAAAAGTTGTTTGTTTTTTTATTATCTTTCGAATGGCTTGAATGAATTTTCAAAAAAAAAACAAATTTGTGTTCAGCAATAAAAACTTTGAAATTTCAAAGCTCTCTAAATCTCTTATTACCCGTATAGCATTTAAAATGGTATTAAAAAAAGTTGTTTGTTTTTTTATTATCTTACGAATGGCTTGAATGAATTTTCAAAAAAAACAAATTTTGGTTCAGCAATAAAAACTTTGAAAGCTCTCTAAATGTCTTATTACCCATATAGCATTTAAAATGGTATTTAAAAAAGTTGTTTGTTTTTTCATTATCTTTCGAATGGCCCTAATGAATTTTCAAAAAAAACAAATTTTGGTTCAGCAATAAAAACTTTGAAAGCTCTCTAAATGTCTTATTACCCATATAGCATTTAAAATGGTATTTAAAAAAGTTGTTTGTTTTTTTATTATCTTTCGAATGGCCCTAATGAATTTTCAAAAAAAAACAAATTTTGGTTCAGCAATAAAAACTTTGAAATTTCAAAGCTCTCTAAATATCTTATTACCCAAATAGCATTTAAAATGGTATTTACAAAAGTTGTTTGTTTTTTTATTATCTTTCGAATGGCTTAAATGAATTTTCAAAAAAAACAAATTTTCGTTCAGCAATAAAAACTTTGAAAGCTCTCTAAATGTCTTATTACCCATATAGCATTTAAAATGGTATTTAAAAAAGTTGTTTGTTTTTTTATTATCTTTGGAATGGCTTGAATGAATTTTCAAAAAAAAACAAATTTGTGTTCAGCAATAAAAACTTTGAAATTTCAAAGCTCTCTAAATATCTTATTACCCATATAGCATTTAAAATGGTATTTGAAAAAGTTGTTTGTTTTTGTATTATCTTTCGAATGGCCTGAATAAATTTTCGAAAAAAACAAATTTTGGTTCAGCAATAAAAACTTTGAAATTTCGAAGCTCTCTAAATCTCTTCTTACCCATATAGCATTTAAAATGGTATTTGAAAAAGTTGTTTGTTTTTTTATTATCTTTCGAAAGGCTTAAATGAATTTTCAAAAAAAAACAAATTTTGGTTCAGCAATAAAAACTTTGAAAGCTCTCTAAATGTCTTATTACCCATATAGCATTTAAAATGGTATTTAAAAAAGTTGTTTGTTTTTTTATTATCTTTCGAATGGCCCTAATGAATTTTCAAAAAAAAACAAATTTTGGTTCAGCAATAAAAACTTTGAAATTTCAAAGCTCTCTAAATATCTTATTACCCATATAGCATTTAAAATGGTATTTGAAAAAGTTGTTTGTTTTTGTATTATCTTTCGAATGGCCTGAATAAATTTTTGAAAAAAACAAATTTTGGTTCAGCAATAAAAACTTTGAAATTTCGAAGCTCTCTAAATCTCTTTTTACCCATATAGCATTTAAAATGGTATTTGAAAAATTTGTTTGTTTTTTTATTATCTTTCGAATGGCTTAAATGAATTTTCAAAAAAAACAAATTTTGGTTCAGCAATAAAAACTTTGAAAGCTCTCTAAATGTCTTATTACCCATATAGCATTTAAAATGGTATTTAAAAAAGTTTTTTGTTTTTTTATTATCTTTCGAATGGCCCTAATGAATTTTCAAAAAAAAACAAATTTTGGTTCAGCAATAAAAACTTTGAAATTTCAAAGCTCTCTAAATATCTTATTACCCATATAGCATTTAAAATGGTATTTGAAAAAGTTGTTTGTTTTTTTATTATCTTTCGAATGGCTTAAATGAATTTTCAAAAAAAACAAATTTTGGTTCAGCAATAAAAACTTTGAAAGCTCTCTAAATGTCTTATTACCCATATAGCATTTAAAATGGTATTTAAAAAAGTTGTTTGTTTTTTTATTATCTTTCGAATGGCTTGAATGAATTTTCAAAAAAAAAACAAATTTGTGTTCAGCAATAAAAACTTTGAAATTTCAAAGCTCTCTAAATCTCTTATTACCCGTATAGCATTTAAAATGGTATTTAAAAAAGTTGTTTGTTTTTTTATTATCTTACGAATGGCTTGAATGAATTTTCAAAAAAAACAAATTTTGGTTCAGCAATAAAAACTTTGAAAGCTCTCTAAATGTCTTATTACCCATATAGCATTTAAAATGGTATTTAAAAAAGTTGTTTGTTTTTTCATTATCTTTCGAATGGCCCTAATGAATTTTCAAAAAAAACAAATTTTGGTTCAGCAATAAAAAATTTGAAAGCTCTCTAAATGTCTTATTACCCATATAGCATTTAAAATGGTATTTAAAAAAGTTGTTTGTTTTTTTATTATCTTTCGAATGGCCCTAATGAATTTTCAAAAAAAACAAATTTTGGTTCAGCAATAAAAACTTTGAAATTTCGAAGCTCTCTAAATCTCTTTTTACCCATATAGCATTTAAAATGGTATTTGAAAAAGTTGTTTGTTTTTTTATTATCTTTCGAAAGGCTTAAATGAATTTTCAAAAAAAACAAATTTTGGTTCAGCAATAAAAACTTTGAAAGCTCTCTAAATGTCTTATTACCCATATAGCATTTAAAATGGTATTTAAAAAAGTTGTTTGTTTTTTTATTATCTTTCGAATGGCCCTAATGAATTTTCAAAAAAAACAAATTTTGGTTCAGCAATAAAAACTTTGAAATTTCAAAGCTCTCTAAATATCTTATTACCCAAATAGCATTTAAAATGGTATTTACAAAAGTTGTTTGTTTTTTTATTATCTTTCGAATGGCTTAAATGAATTTTCAAAAAAAAACAAATTTTCGTTCAGCAATAAAAACTTTGAAAGCTCTCTAAATGTCTTATTACCCATATAGCATTTAAAATGGTATTTAAAAAAGTTGTTTGTTTTTTTATTATCTTTGGAATGGCTTGAATTAATTTTCAAAAAAAAACAAATTTGTGTTCAGCAATAAAAACTTTGAAATTTCAAAGCTCTCTAAATATCTTATTACCCATATAGCATTTAAAATGGTATTTGAAAAAGTTGTTTGTTTTTGTATTATCTTTCGAATGGCCTGAATAAATTTTTGAAAAAAACAAATTTTGGTTCAGCAATAAAAACTTTGAAATTTCGAAGCTCTCTAAATCTCTTTTTACCCATATAGCATTTAAAATGATATTTAAAAAATTTGTTTGTTTTTTTATTATCTTTCGAATGGCTTAAATGAATTTTCAAAAAAAACAAATTTTGGTTCAGCAATAAAAACTTTGAAAGCTCTCTAAATGTCTTATTACCCATATAGCATTTAAAATGGTATTTAAAAAAGTTTTTTGTTTTTTTATTATCTTTCGAATGGCCCTAATGAATTTTCAAAAAAAACAAATTTTGGTTCAGCAATAAAAACTTTGAAATTTCAAAGCTCTCTAAATATCTTATTACCCATATAGCATTTAAAATGGTATTTGAAAAAGTTGTTTGTTTTTTTATTATCTTTCGAATGGCTTAAATGAATTTTCAAAAAAAACAAATTTTGGTTCAGCAATAAAAACTTTGAAAGCTCTCTAAATGTCTTATTACCCATATAGCATTTAAAATGGTATTTAAAAAAGTTGTTTGTTTTTTTATTATCTTTCGAATGGCTTGAATGAATTTTCAAAAAAAAAACAAATTTGTGTTCAGCAATAAAAACTTTGAAATTTCAAAGCTCTCTAAATCTCTTATTACCCGTATAGCATTTAAAATGGTATTTGAAAAAGTTGTTTGTTTTTTTATTATCTTACGAATGGCTTGAATGAATTTTCAAAAAAAACAAATTTTGGTTCAGCAATAAAAACTTTGAAATTTCAAGGCTCTCTAAATCTCTTATTACCCATATAGCATTTAAAATGATATTTAAAAAAGTTTTTGTTTTTTTATTATATTACGAATGGCTTGAATGAATTTTCAAAAAAAACAAATTTTGGTTCAGCAATAAAAACTTTGAAATTTCAAAGCTCTCTAAATCTCTTATTACCCATATAGCATTTAAAATGGTATTTGAAAAAGTTGTTTGTTTTTGTATTATCTTTCGAATGGCCTGAATAAATTTTCGAAAAAAACAAATTTTGGTTCAGCAATAAAAACTTTGAAATTTCGAAGCTCTCTAAATCTCTTTTTACCCATATAGCATTTAAAATGGTATTTGAAAAAGTTGTTTGTTTTTTTATTATCTTTGGAATGGCTTGAATTAATTTTCAAAAAAAAACAAATTTGTGTTCAGCAATAAAAACTTTGAAATTTCAAAGCTCTCTAAATATCTTATTACCCATATAGCATTTAAAATGGTATTTGAAAAAGTTGTTTGTTTTTGTATTATCTTTCGAATGGCCTGAATAAATTTTTGAAAAAAACAAATTTTGGTTCAGCAATAAAAACTTTGAAATTTCGAAGCTCTCTAAATCTCTTTTTACCCATATAGCATTTAAAATGATATTTAAAAAATTTGTTTGTTTTTTTATTATCTTTCGAATGGCTTAAATGAATTTTCAAAAAAAACAAATTTTGGTTCAGCAATAAAAACTTTGAAAGCTCTCTAAATGTCTTATTACCCATATAGCATTTAAAATGGTATTTAAAAAAGTTTTTTGTTTTTTTATTATCTTTCGAATGGCCCTAATGAATTTTCAAAAAAAACAAATTTTGGTTCAGCAATAAAAACTTTGAAATTTCAAAGCTCTCTAAATATCTTATTACCCATATAGCATTTAAAATGGTATTTAAAAAAGTTGTTTGTTTTTTTATTATCTTTCGAATGGCTTAAATGAATTTTCAAAAAAAACAAATTTTGGTTCAGCAATAAAAACTTTGAAAGCTCTCTAAATGTCTTATTACCCATATAGCATTTAAAATGGTATTTAAAAAAGTTGTTTGTTTTTTTATTATCTTTCGAATGGCTTGAATGAATTTTCAAAAAAAAAACAAATTTGTGTTCAGCAATAAAAACTTTGAAATTTCAAAGCTCTCTAAATCTCTTATTACCCGTATAGCATTTAAAATGGTATTTGAAAAAGTTGTTTGTTTTTTTATTATCTTACGAATGGCTTGAATGAATTTTCAAAAAAAACAAATTTTGGTTCAGCAATAAAAACTTTGAAAGCTCTCTAAATGTCTTATTACCCATATAGCATTTAAAATGGTATTTAAAAAAGTTGTTTGTTTTTTCATTATCTTTCGAATGGCCCTAATGAATTTTCAAAAAAAACAAATTTGTGTTCAGCAATAAAAACTTTGAAATTTCAAAGCTCTCTAAATCTCTTATTACCCATATAGCATTTAAAATGGTAATTGAATAAGTTGTTTGTTTTTTTATTATATTATGAATGGCTTGAATGAATTTTCAAAAAAAACAAATTTTGGTTCAGCAATAAAAACTTTGAAATTTCAAAGCTCTCTAAATCTCTTATTACCCATATAGCATTTAAAATGGTATTTAAAAAAGTTGTTTGTTTTTTTATTATCTTTCGAATGGCTTGAATGAATTTTCAAAAAAAACAAATTTTGGTTCAGCAATAAAAACTTTGAAATTTCAAGGCTCTCTAAATCTCTTATTACCCATATAGCATTTAAAATGATATTTAAAAAAGTTTTTGTTTTTTTATTATATTACGAATGGCTTGAATGAATTTTCAAAAAAAACAAATTTTGGTTCAGCAATAAAAACTTTGAAATTTCAAAGCTCTCTAAATCTCTTATTACCCATATAGCATTTAAAATGGTATTTGAAAAAGTTGTTTGTTTTTTTATTATCTTTCGAAAGGCTTAAATGAATTTTCAAAAAAAACAAATTTTGGTTCAGCAATAAAAACTTTGAAAGCTCTCTAAATGTCTTATTACCCATATAGCATTTAAAATGGTATTTAAAAAAGTTGTTTGTTTTTTTATTATCTTTCGAATGGCCCTAATGAATTTTCAAAAAAAAACAAATTTTGGTTCAGCAATAAAAACTTTGAAATTTCAAAGCTCTCTAAATATCTTATTACCCAAATAGCATTTAAAATGGTATTTACAAAAGTTGTTTGTTTTTTTATTATCTTTCGAATGGCTTAAATGAATTTTCAAAAAAAACAAATTTTCGTTCAGCAATAAAAACTTTGAAAGCTCTCTAAATGTCTTATTACCCATATAGCATTTAAAATGGTATTTAAAAAAGTTGTTTGTTTTTTTATTATCTTTGGAATGGCTTGAATGAATTTTCAAAAAAAAACAAATTTGTGTTCAGCAATAAAAACTTTGAAATTTCAAAGCTCTCTAAATCTCTTATTACCCATATAGCATTTAAAATGGTATTTGAAAAAGTTGTTTGTTTTTTTATTATCTTACGAATGGCTTGAATGAATTTTCAAAAAAAACAAATTTTGGTTCAGCAATAAAAACTTTGAAAGCTCTCTAAATGTCTTATTACCCATATAGCATTTAAAATGGTATTTAAAAAAGTTGTTTGTTTTTTCATTATCTTTCGAATGGCCCTAATGAATTTTCAAAAAAAACAAATTTTGGTTCAGCAATAAAAAATTTGAAAGCTCTCTAAATGTCCTATTACCCATATAGCATTTAAAATGGTATTTAAAAAAGTTGTTTGTTTTTTTATTATCTTTCGAATGGCCCTAATGAATTTTAAAAAAAAACAAATTTTGGTTCAGCAATAAAAACTTTGAAATTTCAAAGCTCTCTAAATATCTTATTACCCATATAGCATTTAAAATGGTATTTGAAAAAGTTGTTTGTTTTTTTATTATCTTTCGAATGGCTTAAATGAATTTTCAAAAAAAACAAATTTTGGTTCAGCAATAAAAACTTTGAAAGCTCTCTAAATGTCTTATTACCCATATACCATTTAAAATGGTATTTAAAAAAGTTGTTTGTTTTTTTATTATCTTTCGAATGGCTTGAATGAATTTTCAAAAAAAAAAACAAATTTGTGTTCAGCAATAAAAACTTTGAAATTTCAAAGCTCTCTAAATCTCTTATTACCCATATAGCATTTAAAATTGTATTTGAAAAAGTTGTTTGTTTTTTTATTATATTATGAATGGCTTGAATGAATTTTCAAAAAAAACAAATTTTGGTTCAGCAATAAAAACTTTGAAAGTTCAAAGCTCTCTAAATCTCTTATTACCCATATAGCATTTAAAATGGTATTTAAAAAAGTTGTTTGTTTTTGTATTATCTTTCGAATGGCCTGAATAAATTTTCGAAAAAAACAAATTTTGGTTCAGCAATAAAAACTTTGAAATTTTGAAGCTCTCTAAATCTCTTTTTACCCATATAGCATTTAAAATGGTATTTGAAAAAGTTGTTTGTTTTTTTATTATCTTTCGAATGGCTTAAATGAATTTTCAAAAAAAACAAATTTTGGTTCAGCAATAAAAACTTTGAAAGCTCTCTAAATGTCTTATTACCCATATAGCATTTAAAATGGTATTTAAAAAAGTTGTTTGTTTTTTTATTATCTTTCGAATGGCCTTAATGAATTTTTAAAAAAAAAACAAATTTTGGTTCAGCAATAAAAACTTTGAAATTTCAAAGCTCTCTAAATATCTTATTACCCATATAGCATTTAAAATGGTATTTGAAAAAGTTGTTTGTTTTTTTATTATCTTTCGAATGGCTTAAATGAATTTTCAAAAAAAACAAATTTTGGTTCAGCAATAAAAACTTTGAAAGCTCTCTAAATGTCTTATTACCCATATAGCATTTAAAATGGTATTTAAAAAAGTTGTTTGTTTTTTTATTATCTTTCGAATGGCCTTAATGAATTTTCAAAAAAAACAAATTTTGGTTCAGCAATAAAAACTTTGAAATTTCAAAGCTCTCTAAATCTCTTATTACCCATATAGCATTTAAAATGGTATTTAAAAAAGTTGTTTGTTTTTTTATTATCTTACGAATGGCTTGAATGAATTTTCAAAAAAAACAAATTTTGGTTCAGCAATAAAAACTTTGAAAGCTCTCTAAATGTCTTATTACCCATATAGCATTTAAAATGGTATTTAAAAAAGTTGTTTGTTTTTTTATTATCTTTCGAATGGCCCTAATGAATTTTCAAAAAAAACAAATTTTGGTTCAGCAATAAAAACTTTGAAATTTCGAAGCTCTCTAAATCTCTTTTTACCCATATAGCATTTAAAATGGTATTTGAAAAAGTTGTTTGTTTTTTTATTATCTTTCGAAAGGCTTAAATGAATTTTCAAAAAAAACAAATTTTGGTTCAGCAATAAAAACTTTGAAAGCTCTCTAAATGTCTTATTACCCATATAGCATTTAAAATGGTATTTAAAAAAGTTGTTTGTTTTTTTATTATCTTTCGAATGGCCCTAATGAATTTTCAAAAAAAACAAATTTTGGTTCAGCAATAAAAACTTTGAAATTTCAAAGCTCTCTAAATATCTTATTACCCAAATAGCATTTAAAATGGTATTTACAAAAGTTGTTTGTTTTTTTATTATCTTTCGAATGGCTTAAATGAATTTTCAAAAAAAACAAATTTTCGTTCAGCAATAAAAACTTTGAAAGCTCTCTAAATGTCTTATTACCCATATAGCATTTAAAATGGTATTTAAAAAAGTTGTTTGTTTTTTTATTATCTTTGGAATGGCTTGAATGAATTTTCAAAAAAAAAACAAATTTGTGTTCAGCAATAAAAACTTTGAAATTTCAAAGCTCTCTAAATATCTTATTACCCATATAGCATTTAAAATGGTATTTGAAAAAGTTGTTTGTTTTTGTATTATCTTTCGAATGGCCTGAATAAATTTTTGAAAAAAACAAATTTTGGTTCAGCAATAAAAACTTTGAAATTTCGAAGCTCTCTAAATCTCTTTTTACCCATATAGCATTTAAAATGATATTTAAAAAATTTGTTTGTTTTTTTATTATCTTTCGAATGGCTTAAATGAATTTTCAAAAAAAACAAATTTTGGTTCAGCAATAAAAACTTTGAAAGCTCTCTAAATGTCTTATTACCCATATAGCATTTAAAATGGTATTTAAAAAAGTTTTTTGTTTTTTTATTATCTTTCGAATGGCCCTAATGAATTTTCAAAAAAAACAAATTTTGGTTCAGCAATAAAAACTTTGAAATTTCAAAGCTCTCTAAATATCTTATTACCCATATAGCATTTAAAATGGTATTTGAAAAAGTTGTTTGTTTTTTTATTATCTTTCGAATGGCTTAAATGAATTTTCAAAAAAAACAAATTTTGGTTCAGCAATAAAAACTTTGAAAGCTCTCTAAATGTCTTATTACCCATATAGCATTTAAAATGGTATTTAAAAAAGTTGTTTGTTTTTTTATTATCTTTCGAATGGCTTGAATGAATTTTCAAAAAAAAAACAAATTTGTGTTCAGCAATAAAAACTTTGAAATTTCAAAGCTCTCTAATTCTCTTATTACCCGTATAGCATTTAAAATGGTATTTGAAAAAGTTGTTTGTTTTTTTATTATCTTACGAATGGCTTGAATGAATTTTCAAAAAAAACAAATTTTGGTTCAGCAATAAAAACTTTGAAAGCTCTCTAAATGTCTTATTACCCATATAGCATTTAAAATGGTATTTAAAAAAGTTGTTTGTTTTTTCATTATCTTTCGAATGGCCCTAATGAATTTTCAAAAAAAACAAATTTGTGTTCAGCAATAAAAAATTTGAAAGCTCTCTAAATGTCTTATTACCCATATAGCATTTAAAATGGTATTTAAAAAAGTTGTTTGTTTTTTTATTATCTTTCGAATGGCCCTAATGAATTTTAAAAAAAAACAAATTTTGGTTCAGCAATAAAAACTTTGAAATTTCAAAGCTCTCTAAATATCTTATTACCCATATAGCATTTAAAATGGTATTTGAAAAAGTTGTTTGTTTTTTTATTATCTTTCGAATGGTTTAAATGAATTTTCAAAAAAAACAAATTTTGGTTCAGCAATAAAAACTTTGAAAGCTCTCTAAATGTCTTATTACCCATATACCATTTAAAATGGTATTTAAAAAAGTTGTTTGTTTTTTTATTATCTTTCGAATGGCTTGAATGAATTTTCAAAAAAAAAAACAAATTTGTGTTCAGCAATAAAAACTTTGAAATTTCAAAGCTCTCTAAATCTCTTATTACCCATATAGCATTTAAAATTGTATTTGAAAAAGTTGTTTGTTTTTTTATTATATTATGAATGGCTTGAATGAATTTTCAAAAAAAAACAAATTTTGGTTCAGCAATAAAAACTTTGAAATTTCAAAGCTCTCTAAATCTCTTATTACCCATATAGCATTTAAAATGGTATTTAAAAAAGTTGTTTGTTTTTGTATTATCTTTCGAATGGCCTGAATAAATTTTCGAAAAAAACAAATTTTGGTTCAGCAATAAAAACTTTGAAATTTTGAAGCTCTCTAAATCTCTTTTTACCCATATAGCATTTAAAATGGTATTTGAAAAAGTTGTTTGTTTTTTTATTATCTTTCGAATGGCTTAAATGAATTTTCAAAAAAAACAAATTTTGGTTCAGCAATAAAAACTTTGAAAGCTCTCTAAATGTCTTATTACCCATATAGCATTTAAAATGGTATTTAAAAAAGTTGTTTGTTTTTTTATTATCTTTCGAATGGCCTTAATGAATTTTCAAAAAAAAAACAAATTTTGGTTCAGCAATAAAAACTTTGAAATTTCAAAGCTCTCTAAATATCTTATTACCCATATAGCATTTAAAATGGTATTTGAAAAAGTTGTTTGTTTTTTTATTATCTTTCGAATGGCTTAAATGAATTTTCAAAAAAAACAAATTTTGGTTCAGCAATAAAAACTTTGAAAGCTCTCTAAATGTCTTATTACCCATATAGCATTTAAAATGGTATTTAAAAAAGTTGTTTGTTTTTTTATTATCTTTCGAATGGCCTTAATGAATTTTCAAAAAAAACAAATTTTGGTTCAGCAATAAAAACTTTGAAATTTCAAAGCTCTCTAAATCTCTTATTACCCATATAGCATTTAAAATGGTATTTAAAAAAGTTGTTTGTTTTTTTATTATCTTACGAATGGCTTGAATGAATTTTCAAAAAAAACAAATTTTGGTTCAGCAATAAAAACTTTGAAAGCTCTCTAAATGTCTTATTACCCATATAGCATTTAAAATGGTATTTGAAAAAGTTGTTTGTTTTTTTATTATCTTTCGAAAGGCTTAAATGAATTTTCAAAAAAAACAAATTTTGGTTCAGCAATAAAAACTTTGAAATTTCAAGGCTCTCTAAATCTCTTATTACCCATATAGCATTTAAAATGGTATTTAAAAAAGTTGTTTGTTTTTTTATTATCTTTCGAATGGCCCTAATGAATTTTCAAAAAAAAACAAATTTTGGTTCAGCAATAAAAACTTTGAAATTTCAAAGCTCTCTAAATATCTTATTACCCAAATAGCATTTAAAATGGTATTTACAAAAGTTGTTTGTTTTTTTATTATCTTTCGAATGGCTTAAATGAATTTTCAAAAAAAACAAATTTTCGTTCAGCAATAAAAACTTTGAAAGCTCTCTAAATGTCTTATTACCCATATAGCATTTAAAATGGTATTTAAAAAAGTTGTTTGTTTTTTTATTATCTTTGGAATGGCTTGAATGAATTTTCAAAAAAAAACAAATTTGTGTTCAGCAATAAAAACTTTGAAATTTCAAAGCTCTCTAAATCTCTTATTACCCATATAGCATTTAAAATGGTATTTGAAAAAGTTGTTTGTTTTTTTATTATCTTACGAATGGCTTGAATGAATTTTCAAAAAAAACAAATTTTGGTTCAGCAATAAAAACTTTGAAAGCTCTCTAAATGTCTTATTACCCATATAGCATTTAAAATGGTATTTAAAAAAGTTGTTTGTTTTTTCATTATCTTTCGAATGGCCCTAATGAATTTTCAAAAAAAACAAATTTTGGTTCAGCAATAAAAAATTTGAAAGCTCTCTAAATGTCTTATTACCCATATAGCATTTAAAATGGTATTTAAAAAAGTTGTTTGTTTTTTTATTATCTTTCGAATGGCCCTAATGAATTTTAAAAAAAAACAAATTTTGGTTCAGCAATAAAAACTTTGAAATTTCAAAGCTCTCTAAATATCTTATTACCCATATAGCATTTAAAATGGTATTTGAAAAAGTTGTTTGTTTTTTTATTATCTTTCGAATGGTTTAAATGAATTTTCAAAAAAAACAAATTTTGGTTCAGCAATAAAAACTTTGAAAGCTCTCTAAATGTCTTATTACCCATATACCATTTAAAATGGTATTTAAAAAAGTTGTTTGTTTTTTTATTATCTTTCGAATGGCTTGAATGAATTTTCAAAAAAAAAAACAAATTTGTGTTCAGCAATAAAAACTTTGAAATTTCAAAGCTCTCTAAATCTCTTATTACCCATATAGCATTTAAAATTGTATTTGAAAAAGTTGTTTGTTTTTTTATTATATTATGAATGGCTTGAATGAATTTTCAAAAAAAACAAATTTTGGTTCAGCAATAAAAACTTTGAAATTTCAAAGCTCTCTAAATCTCTTATTACCCATATAGCATTTAAAATGGTATTTAAAAAAGTTGTTTGTTTTTGTATTATCTTTCGAATGGCCTGAATAAATTTTCGAAAAAAACAAATTTTGGTTCAGCAATAAAAACTTTGAAATTTTGAAGCTCTCTAAATCTCTTTTTACCCATATAGCATTTAAAATGGTATTTGAAAAAGTTGTTTGTTTTTTTATTATCTTTCGAATGGCTTAAATGAATTTTCAAAAAAAACAAATTTTGGTTCAGCAATAAAAACTTTGAAAGCTCTCTAAATGTCTTATTACCCATATAGCATTTAAAATGGTATTTAAAAAAGTTGTTTGTTTTTTTATTATCTTTCGAATGGCCTTAATGAATTTTCAAAAAAAAAACAAATTTTGGTTCAGCAATAAAAACTTTGAAATTTCAAAGCTCTCTAAATATCTTATTACCCATATAGCATTTAAAATGGTATTTGAAAAAGTTGTTTGTTTTTTTATTATCTTTCGAATGGCTTAAATGAATTTTCAAAAAAAACAAATTTTGGTTCAGCAATAAAAACTTTGAAAGCTCTCTAAATGTCTTATTACCCATATAGCATTTAAAATGGTATTTAAAAAAGTTGTTTGTTTTTTTATTATCTTTCGAATGGCCTTAATGAATTTTCAAAAAAAACAAATTTTGGTTCAGCAATAAAAACTTTGAAATTTCAAAGCTCTCTAAATCTCTTATTACCCATATAGCATTTAAAATGGTATTTAAAAAAGTTGTTTGTTTTTTTATTATCTTACGAATGGCTTGAATGAATTTTCAAAAAAAACAAATTTTGGTTCAGCAATAAAAACTTTGAAAGCTCTCTAAATGTCTTATTACCCATATAGCATTTAAAATGGTATTTAAAAAAGTTGTTTGTTTTTTTATTATCTTTCGAATGGCTTGAATGAATTTTCAAAAAAAACAAATTTTGGTTCAGCAATAAAAACTTTGAAATTTTAAAGCTCTCTAAATATCTTATTACCCATATAGCATTTAAAATGGTATTTGAAAAAGTTGTTTGTTTTTTTATTATCTTTCGAATGGCTTAAATTAATTTTCAAAAAAAACAAATTTTGGTTCAGCAATAAAAACTTTGAAATTTCGAAGCCTTCTAAATCTCTTTTTACCCATATAGCATTTAAAATGGTATTTGAAAAAGTTGTTTGTTTTTTTATTATCTTTCGAATGGCCTTAATGAATTTTCAAAAAAAACAAATTTTGGTTCAGCAATAAAAACTTTGAAATTTCAAAGCTCTCTAAATCTCTTATTACCCATATAGCATTTAAAATGGTATTTGAAAAAGTTGTTTGTTTTTTTATTATCTTACGAATGGCTTGAATGAATTTTCAAAAAAAACAAATTTTGGTTCAGCAATAAAAACTTTGAAAGCTCTCTAAATGTCTTATTACCCATATAGCATTTAAAATGGTATTTAAAAAAGTTGTTTGTTTTTTTATTATCTTTCGAATGGCTTGAATGAATTTTCAAAAAAAACAAATTTTGGTTCAGCAATAAAAACTTTGAAATTTTAAAGCTCTCTAAATATCTTATTACCCATATAGCATTTAAAATGGTATTTGAAAAAGTTGTTTGTTTTTTTATTATCTTTCGAATGGCTTAAATTAATTTTCAAAAAAAACAAATTTTGGTTCAGCAATAAAAACTTTGAAATTTCGAAGCCTTCTAAATCTCTTTTTACCCATATAGCATTTAAAATGGTATTTGAAAAAGTTGTTTGTTTTTTTATTATCTTTCGATTGGCTTAAATTAATTTTCAAAAAAAACAAATTTTGGTTCAGCAATAAAAACTTTGAAATTTCAAAGCTCTCTAAATCTCTTATTACCCATATAGCATTTAAAATGGCATTTGAAAAAGTTGTTTGTTTTTTTATTATCTTACGAATGGCTTGAATGAATTTTCAAAAAAAACAAATTTTGGTTCAGCAATAAAAACTTTGAAAGCTCTCTAAATGTCTTATTACCCATATAGCATTTAAAATGGTATTTAAAAAAGTTGTTTGTTTTTTTATTATCTTTCGAAAGGCTTAAATGAATTTTCAAAAAAAACAAATTTTGGTTCAGCAATAAAAACTTTGAAAGCTCTCTAAATGTCTTATTACCCATATAGCATTTAAAATGGTATTTAAAAAAGTTGTTTGTTTTTTTATTATCTTTCGAATGGCCCTAATGAATTTTCAAAAAAAAACAAATTTTGGTTCAGCAATAAAAACTTTGAAATTTCAAAGCTCTCTAAATATCTTATTACCCAAATAGCATTTAAAATGGTATTTACAAAAGTTGTTTGTTTTTTTATTATCTTTCGAATGGCTTAAATGAATTTTCAAAAAAAACAAATTTTCGTTCAGCAATAAAAACTTTGAAAGCTCTCTAAATGTCTTATTACCCATATAGCATTTAAAATGGTATTTAAAAAAGTTGTTTGTTTTTTTATTATCTTTGGAATGGCTTGAATGAATTTTCAAAAAAAAACAAATTTGTGTTCAGCAATAAAAACTTTGAAATTTCAAAGCTCTCTAAATCTCTTATTACCCATATAGCATTTAAAATGGTATTTGAAAAAGTTGTTTGTTTTTTTATTATCTTACGAATGGCTTGAATGAATTTTCAAAAAAAACAAATTTTGGTTCAGCAATAAAAACTTTGAAAGCTCTCTAAATGTCTTATTACCCATATAGCATTTAAAATGGTATTTAAAAAAGTTGTTTGTTTTTTCATTATCTTTCGAATGGCCCTAATGAATTTTCAAAAAAAACAAATTTTGGTTCAGCAATAAAAAATTTGAAAGCTCTCTAAATGTCTTATTACCCATATAGCATTTAAAATGGTATTTAAAAAAGTTGTTTGTTTTTTTATTATCTTTCGAATGGCCCTAATGAATTTTAAAAAAAAACAAATTTTGGTTCAGCAATAAAAACTTTGAAATTTCAAAGCTCTCTAAATATCTTATTACCCATATAGCATTTAAAATGGTATTTGAAAAAGTTGTTTGTTTTTTTATTATCTTTCGAATGGCTTAAATGAATTTTCAAAAAAAACAAATTTTGGTTCAGCAATAAAAACTTTGAAAGCTCTCTAAATGTCTTATTACCCATATACCATTTAAAATGGTATTTAAAAAAGTTGTTTGTTTTTTTATTATCTTTCGAATGGCTTGAATGAATTTTCAAAAAAAAAAACAAATTTGTGTTCAGCAATAAAAACTTTGAAATTTCAAAGCTCTCTAAATCTCTTATTACCCATATAGCATTTAAAATTGTATTTGAAAAAGTTGTTTGTTTTTTTATTATATTATGAATGGCTTGAATGAATTTTCAAAAAAAACAAATTTTGGTTCAGCAATAAAAACTTTGAAATTTCAAAGCTCTCTAAATCTCTTATTACCCATATAGCATTTAAAATGGTATTTAAAAAAGTTGTTTGTTTTTGTATTATCTTTCGAATGGCCTGAATAAATTTTCGAAAAAAACAAATTTTGGTTCAGCAATAAAAACTTTGAAATTTTGAAGCTCTCTAAATCTCTTTTTACCCATATAGCATTTAAAATGGTATTTGAAAAAGTTGTTTGTTTTTTTATTATCTTTCGAATGGCTTAAATGAATTTTCAAAAAAAACAAATTTTGGTTCAGCAATAAAAACTTTGAAAGCTCTCTAAATGTCTTATTACCCATATAGCATTTAAAATGGTATTTAAAAAAGTTGTTTGTTTTTTTATTATCTTTCGAATGGCCTTAATGAATTTTCAAAAAAAACAAATTTTGGTTCAGCAATAAAAACTTTGAAATTTCAAAGCTCTCTAAATCTCTTATTACCCATATAGCATTTAAAATGGTATTTAAAAAAGTTGTTTGTTTTTTTATTATCTTACGAATGGCTTGAATGAATTTTCAAAAAAAACAAATTTTGGTTCAGCAATAAAAACTTTGAAAGCTCTCTAAATGTCTTATTACCCATATAGCATTTAAAATGGTATTTAAAAAAGTTGTTTGTTTTTTTATTATCTTTCGAATGGCTTGAATGAATTTTCAAAAAAAACAAATTTTGGTTCAGCAATAAAAACTTTGAAATTTTAAAGCTCTCTAAATATCTTATTACCCATATAGCATTTAAAATGGTATTTGAAAAAGTTGTTTGTTTTTTTATTATCTTTCGAATGGCTTAAATTAATTTTCAAAAAAAACAAATTTTGGTTCAGCAATAAAAACTTTGAAATTTCGAAGCCTTCTAAATCTCTTTTTACCCATATAGCATTTAAAATGGTATTTGAAAAAGTTGTTTGTTTTTTTATTATCTTTCGAATGGCCTTAATGAATTTTCAAAAAAAACAAATTTTGGTTCAGCAATAAAAACTTTGAAATTTCAAAGCTCTCTAAATCTCTTATTACCCATATAGCATTTAAAATGGTATTTGAAAAAGTTGTTTGTTTTTTTATTATCTTACGAATGGCTTGAATGAATTTTCAAAAAAAACAAATTTTGGTTCAGCAATAAAAACTTTGAAAGCTCTCTAAATGTCTTATTACCCATATAGCATTTAAAATGGTATTTAAAAAAGTTGTTTGTTTTTTTATTATCTTTCGAATGGCTTGAATGAATTTTCAAAAAAAACAAATTTTGGTTCAGCAATAAAAACTTTGAAATTTTAAAGCTCTCTAAATATCTTATTACCCATATAGCATTTAAAATGGTATTTGAAAAAGTTGTTTGTTTTTTTATTATCTTTCGAATGGCTTAAATTAATTTTCAAAAAAAACAAATTTTGGTTCAGCAATAAAAACTTTGAAATTTCGAAGCCTTCTAAATCTCTTTTTACCCATATAGCATTTAAAATGGTATTTGAAAAAGTTGTTTGTTTTTTTATTATCTTTCGATTGGCTTAAATTAATTTTCAAAAAAAACAAATTTTGGTTCAGCAATAAAAACTTTGAAATTTCAAAGCTCTCTAAATCTCTTATTACCCATATAGCATTTAAAATGGCATTTGAAAAAGTTGTTTGTTTTTTTATTATCTTACGAATGGCTTGAATGAATTTTCAAAAAAAACAAATTTTGGTTCAGCAATAAAAACTTTGAAAGCTCTCTAAATGTCTTATTACCCATATAGCATTTAAAATGGTATTTAAAAAAGTTGTTTGTTTTTTTATTATCTTTCGAAAGGCTTAAATGAATTTTCAAAAAAAACAAATTTTGGTTCAGCAATAAAAACTTTGAAAGCTCTCTAAATGTCTTATTACCCATATAGCATTTAAAATGGTATTTAAAAAAGTTGTTTGTTTTTTTATTATCTTTCGAATGGCCCTAATGAATTTTCAAAAAAAAACAAATTTTGGTTCAGCAATAAAAACTTTGAAATTTCAAAGCTCTCTAAATATCTTATTACCCAAATAGCATTTAAAATGGTATTTACAAAAGTTGTTTGTTTTTTTATTATCTTTCGAATGGCTTAAATGAATTTTCAAAAAAAACAAATTTTCGTTCAGCAATAAAAACTTTGAAAGCTCTCTAAATGTCTTATTACCCATATAGCATTTAAAATGGTATTTAAAAAAGTTGTTTGTTTTTTTATTATCTTTGGAATGGCTTGAATGAATTTTCAAAAAAAAACAAATTTGTGTTCAGCAATAAAAACTTTGAAATTTCAAAGCTCTCTAAATCTCTTATTACCCATATAGCATTTAAAATGGTATTTGAAAAAGTTGTTTGTTTTTTTATTATCTTACGAATGGCTTGAATGAATTTTCAAAAAAAACAAATTTTGGTTCAGCAATAAAAACTTTGAAAGCTCTCTAAATGTCTTATTACCCATATAGCATTTAAAATGGTATTTAAAAAAGTTGTTTGTTTTTTCATTATCTTTCGAATGGCCCTAATGAATTTTCAAAAAAAACAAATTTTGGTTCAGCAATAAAAAATTTGAAAGCTCTCTAAATGTCTTATTACCCATATAGCATTTAAAATGGTATTTAAAAAAGTTGTTTGTTTTTTTATTATCTTTCGAATGGCCCTAATGAATTTTAAAAAAAAACAAATTTTGGTTCAGCAATAAAAACTTTGAAATTTCAAAGCTCTCTAAATATCTTATTACCCATATAGCATTTAAAATGGTATTTGAAAAAGTTGTTTGTTTTTTTATTATCTTTCGAATGGCTTAAATGAATTTTCAAAAAAAACAAATTTTGGTTCAGCAATAAAAACTTTGAAAGCTCTCTAAATGTCTTATTACCCATATACCATTTAAAATGGTATTTAAAAAAGTTGTTTGTTTTTTTATTATCTTTCGAATGGCTTGAATGAATTTTCAAAAAAAAAAACAAATTTGTGTTCAGCAATAAAAACTTTGAAATTTCAAAGCTCTCTAAATCTCTTATTACCCATATAGCATTTAAAATTGTATTTGAAAAAGTTGTTTGTTTTTTTATTATATTATGAATGGCTTGAATGAATTTTCAAAAAAAACAAATTTTGGTTCAGCAATAAAAACTTTGAAATTTCAAAGCTCTCTAAATCTCTTATTACCCATATAGCATTTAAAATGGTATTTAAAAAAGTTGTTTGTTTTTGTATTATCTTTCGAATGGCCTGAATAAATTTTCGAAAAAAACAAATTTTGGTTCAGCAATAAAAACTTTGAAATTTTGAAGCTCTCTAAATCTCTTTTTACCCATATAGCATTTAAAATGGTATTTGAAAAAGTTGTTTGTTTTTTTATTATCTTTCGAATGGCTTAAATGAATTTTCAAAAAAAACAAATTTTGGTTCAGCAATAAAAACTTTGAAAGCTCTCTAAATGTCTTATTACCCATATAGCATTTAAAATGGTATTTAAAAAAGTTGTTTGTTTTTTTATTATCTTTCGAATGGCCTTAATGAATTTTCAAAAAAAACAAATTTTGGTTCAGCAATAAAAACTTTGAAATTTCAAAGCTCTCTAAATCTCTTATTACCCATATAGCATTTAAAATGGTATTTGAAAAAGTTGTTTGTTTTTTTATTATCTTACGAATGGCTTGAATGAATTTTCAAAAAAAACAAATTTTGGTTCAGCAATAAAAACTTTGAAAGCTCTCTAAATGTCTTATTACCCATATAGCATTTAAAATGGTATTTAAAAAAGTTGTTTGTTTTTTTATTATCTTTCGAATGGCTTGAATGAATTTTCAAAAAAAACAAATTTTGGTTCAGCAATAAAAACTTTGAAATTTTAAAGCTCTCTAAATATCTTATTACCCATATAGCATTTAAAATGGTATTTGAAAAAGTTGTTTGTTTTTTTATTATCTTTCGAATGGCTTAAATTAATTTTCAAAAAAAACAAATTTTGGTTCAGCAATAAAAACTTTGAAATTTCGAAGCCTTCTAAATCTCTTTTTACCCATATAGCATTTAAAATGGTATTTGAAAAAGTTGTTTGTTTTTTTATTATCTTTCGAATGGCCTTAATGAATTTTCAAAAAAAACAAATTTTGGTTCAGCAATAAAAACTTTGAAATTTCAAAGCTCTCTAAATCTCTTATTACCCATATAGCATTTAAAATGGTATTTGAAAAAGTTGTTTGTTTTTTTATTATCTTACGAATGGCTTGAATGAATTTTCAAAAAAAACAAATTTTGGTTCAGCAATAAAAACTTTGAAAGCTCTCTAAATGTCTTATTACCCATATAGCATTTAAAATGGTATTTAAAAAAGTTGTTTGTTTTTTTATTATCTTTCGAATGGCTTGAATGAATTTTCAAAAAAAACAAATTTTGGTTCAGCAATAAAAACTTTGAAATTTTAAAGCTCTCTAAATATCTTATTACCCATATAGCATTTAAAATGGTATTTGAAAAAGTTGTTTGTTTTTTTATTATCTTTCGAATGGCTTAAATTAATTTTCAAAAAAAACAAATTTTGGTTCAGCAATAAAAACTTTGAAATTTCGAAGCCTTCTAAATCTCTTTTTACCCATATAGCATTTAAAATGGTATTTGAAAAAGTTGTTTGTTTTTTTATTATCTTTCGATTGGCTTAAATTAATTTTCAAAAAAAACAAATTTTGGTTCAGCAATAAAAACTTTGAAATTTCAAAGCTCTCTAAATCTCTTATTACCCATATAGCATTTAAAATGGCATTTGAAAAAGTTGTTTGTTTTTTTATTATCTTACGAATGGCTTGAATGAATTTTCAAAAAAAACAAATTTTGGTTCAGCAATAAAAACTTTGAAATTTCAAAGCTCTCTAAATCTCTTATTACCCATATAGCATTTAAAATGGTATTTAAAGAAGTTGTTTGTTTTTTTATTATCTTTCGAATGGCTTGAATGAATTTTCAAAAAAAAAACAAATTTGTGATCAGCAATAAAAACTTTGAAATTTCAAAGCTCTCTAAATCTCTTATTACCCATATAGCATTTAAAATGGTATTTGAAAAAGTTGTTTGTTTTTTTATTATCTTACGAATGGCTTGAATGAATTTTCAAAAAAAACAAATTTTGGTTCAGCAATAAAAACTTTGAAAGCTCTCTAAATGTCTTATTACCCATATAGCATTTAAAATGGTATTTAAAAAAGTTGTTTGTTTTTTCATTATCTTTCGAATGGCCCTAATGAATTTTCAAAAAAAACAAATTTTGGTTCAGCAATAAAAACTTTGAAAGCTCTCTAAATGTCTTATTACCCATATAGTATTTAAAAAAGTTGTTTGTTTTTTTATTATCTTTCGAATGGCCCTAATGAATTTTCAAAAAAAACAAATTTTGGTTCAGCAATAAAAACTTTGAAATTTCGAAGCCCTCTAAATCTCTTTTTACCCATATAGCATTTAAAATGGTATTTGAAAAAGTTTTTTGTTTTTTTATTATTTATCCAATGACCTAAATAAATTTTTGTCAAACACAAATTTTGTGCTAGTAATAAAAGCTTTAGCCCTCTCTACATCCCTTATTATAATTTTATGAAAGGGTTATAATAATTATAATGCAACAAATTATGATTAAATATATTCTTTTTGTCGGAACTTAAAATAATTAGATGTTAAAAATTTAGTATGACCGCTGGCGTTTTGGCGTCCACCTGAATTTATTGCTGGCTGGCTACTTGCTAACATGACACAGGTTTGGTATGGGTAGTAATTCTGCTGGGGAATAGTATAATTTTCCGGGCACTTCGTATTTAGTTTTTGATGGGCCAGCAACTGGAGATATTGCTGATACATTTTTTTCAGTTAAAATGTTAGTTTATATATTTGATGGTCCAGCTAGAACTGACGACATAGCTACAGCAGAACAGGTGCTAGCTTCTGTAACAATATTCGAAACGTTTTCGGTATCAGATTGGTAATTAGGCTCTGGAATATTGCTTTCGACAAATTTGAGTATATAAAGGACATATTTCG
Source organism: Psylliodes chrysocephalus (assembly GCA_927349885.1). Taxonomy (NCBI): domain Eukaryota; kingdom Metazoa; phylum Arthropoda; class Insecta; order Coleoptera; family Chrysomelidae; genus Psylliodes; species Psylliodes chrysocephalus. The sequence goes on from OV651817.1 coordinate 45,670,013, forward strand.
GTATTTTTGAAACCACTCATCGCATTCTAAGTCGTCGCTGCACGGATGTAGGCTTGTCCACAGAACACTTACTCTTAGAACGGTATCTCCCATGTTAAAAAAGGATGATAGAATTTTCAGCGGCACCTGGCGGACGTGGTTGATTTTTTTTTCAATTAAGTCCTTGACTGGAAAGAGGCCATATGAAAGAAGAGAAAATAATAAAAAGAAGAGAAAAAAGCGCGGGGCTATTCAAATTTGACAGTAAAAATTATCCGCATTAAAAACTGTTAGCCAAATTAAGATTTGTTCACAAAAACGGCATTTTTGCTTTATTATAGCGATATTCGCTATAATAAAGCAAAAATGCAGTTTGTGTGAACAAATCTTAATTTGGCTAATAGTTTTTAGATAAAAAAACAAGCATATTCAAAAAATAAATTTATTAAAGAATATATATAATACAAATCCAATATTTAAAAAAAATGTAATGTATATGAAAATTGTAATATGTATGAAGTAGCTGGATGGCTGCTACATATTCCAGGATACAACACTGTCCATCATTTCGAGAAGAACTTTATCTGTGAAAAAAGAAAGACAGTATGAGTACAATCTCATTAAAATAAATGTATTAATAAAAAATTATAAGTCCGAGGAATACTTTATTTTTTAATAAGTCCAACATCTACGATACAGCCACAGCTTATACAATACAGCTCCACAACTCCGTGTCGGCGTCTTTGATCTGGCGGTCGAGAACCAAGCAAGACGGAATGGTGCTATATCTGTTAGATTCGAGGAAAAAGTCGGCCCGGATTAAACAATTTTTTTATTATTGAAAAAATTGTAAACCTTGGCGTAATAAGGTTGGTTACATGCCATATTAAGTAAGTTTTGGGAAATTAAATTTTTAATTTGTTTTAAATCTGTCAAATATAATTAGAAACATTATTTAAATATAAATATTACGAAAAATAGCACATCTTTCGGATTAGAGGTAAAATAATTTGTATGTGGCTAGAAAAATCCTCGTTAACAAATGTTTTGAGCTAAAACAGTCACTTCACGACAAATTGTGGCTTGGATCCTTTTTACACCAAGGGCTTCAATTGTTAAAGAATTGTGTCACGCTCGTGGAGGCAAATCAAGTGGTACCCGTGTCTCTGGCAAGTATTACTCTTTGCGCAAAGGGTTTATACCTAGATAAACGAATGCTTCGACTGAGGTCTGGGAACTCTATGGTATTTTGGAATTATAAAGAATGTGTGCTTTTATTTTAACAATATTGGTTATATTTAGATGTATTCTTATTAATTGAAATACAGATTTGTAGAAGTAATACTTTGACAGTTTTTATTAATATAATATATTCAATTTTTATCTGACCATACCGAAGTAGGGAATTTTGAAACTTTATAGTAATGTGAAATTTGAATTACAATATTACACGATATTACATAATTAGTACTTCTTTTAGGTAGGTACTAAATTTGTACTTGGAGAAAGTAATATCGATTTTTATAAGAAAACTTGAAAAGTAAATTAATTTAGTTCCTATTTCTGATGTAAAACTTAAGTTTTGGTTTAAACCAAGAAAACAAATAAATTATAGTTTGTTCAACAAGGGTGGATATGATAGCAATATCACACAAAGACGAAGTTTGAGCACGACGTCGTATGCGGAGTACTCAATCGTCTGATTGTGATATGAACAATCCACTCGATATGGTCAGTATATTTTTTCTACGACCCACTAACGAAAATCTACAAATTTAAAAAATTATTTTAGGTTATTTAGACAAAATAACTAATTTTAAAATAATTTACGAAGTTGACTAATTTATAAAATAAAATTAACATGAAAAATTAATTAGTCCTCGGCCTAGATTCGATCCCGGGCTTTTCGCGTGGAAGGCAGATGCTCTGTCCTCATCTTCACCGAAACTTTCAGGACTTTAGTTTTAATACTCGTAATTAAATTAGTATCATGTAGTTTGATTAAAATTTATTTTTTTTTAAATGTGGACACAATAAAAACAAAAATGCTATTATTTATCGAGTCTACACAAAAATTTTAATGTATATTTAATATCAATAACTAAAATATATATTGACAATTAGTTTAACAGAATTGTCACTTATTTAAAAAAAATTAAATAATAGGAGTTGGGTGACCAAAATATGAACTGTGATTTGTAGATTTAATTTTGTTAAAGTGTTCTCACTACCTAAAATGGATATGAAATATATTCGTAGTTGAACGCAATAACATACTTTTTCGTTTTGTAGTATGTGCATAGATTGGCTAATATCCATGCACAGATTACAAAACGAAAAAGTATGCTATTGCCTTCAATTGAACGAATATATTTCATATCCATTCTAGGTAGTGAGAACACTGCAAAAAAAAATTCGCCAATCACCGTTCATATTTTGATCAACCGACTGCTATTATTTTTAAAATTTTAAATAAATGACAATTCTGTCAAACTAATTGTCAGTATATTTTTTAGTTATTGAGATTAAACATACAATAAAATAAGTTATTCTTTTGGAAAACGTTAGCATGGATGACTAAAGGGTATTGGGTTAATTAATTCTAAAAGTGTGGTACAAATGTTATTTTTTGTAGCCAATTCTTCAAAATTATTTTGAAATATCTTCTCAATATTGAATATTAGTTCTACAAATTCATCATTTGACAGTTGCAGATTTCCAAATGTATCTGGATTGGCGTTATCGTATGCCTTTAAAAAGCAATAAAAAGAAAAATCATCTAATTCAACGTGATCTTTGTTATATTTAAGACAGGTATCGCAGAGGAGTGGATCCGCAAGGCTTTTATTAAAAGGTAACCACACACATACCTGATAAAATTTTTCTGTATCAATTCGTCTTTACAATAATTTAGGGTGTTAATAATTTTATCATAAAATAAAATACAAGGTGTTCCATTTAAAAAACATACATTTTAATTTGCCAGGCAAAAAAGTGACACCCTGTATATCCAAAGATATTTTTAAAATATGTAGGTATTTTTCAAATCCATATAACTTTTATTTAAAACTTTCTTGCGTGTCTACAACAAAATAATGAACAATAACGCACTAATGGGATACCCTGTATAATTATATTTTTAACAATGAAAATTTCTTATAATGTGGTACTTATCGGTTTGGGTCCTTGGGAAAACTAAATAATGTTTTCTTGCAGGTATAACCCTTATTAAAACAGCTTTTGACTGCACAAACAGAATGATGTCTTTTTTTTTCACTCATTCTACTCATAGCTAAAGAGTCACCAAAATAATAACAGTACCTTTAACTCAAACAAAATCAACGAAATTATAGGCTCCACGAAATTATACAATCAACGAAATTATAGGCTCCACGAAATTATACAATCAACGAAATTATACGCACGACTCAACACCTTACCTAAGTACGCTTCTGAACACCGTCTTTTCCCTTCGAAGGCGGAGCTTAAGCGATGCGCGACGAAATCGACGCAAACCGTTGCCGCCAAGAGAGTGTTTTAGCTGTATTGTATAAGCTGTGATACAGCTTTGCAACCCCAAACGTCATGAAACAGAAATTTCACAGTATATGCCGCGTTTGAGAATCCACATCGGATGCATTTGAGATGTAGTAAATCTTTGATCACGTGATTCAGTATACGTAAATGTAATGGGACAGATGTGTCCGATTTAAAATAAACTATTTGAGGCGCTGTTCTCCACATTTCAGCAAATGAGCTAAAATAATAATTTATAATACTCTAATATTACCTCATTTTAATTATTGTGCCACTATACTGTATTTGCTCAACCAGAATGAGTTGCAACGATTGCAAAAGTTGCAGAATAGAGGTATGAGGATAATACTGAGCTGTTCGAGATTGGAACCAATCAATTCCATGTTGAATGTGCTTCAGTAGTTGCCTGTTAAAAAATATTTGCTATTCTATTCCCTGCTTTTTATATTTAAAATTAAATCAGGAATCTCCCCAGTATATTTACAAAATATTTTAAGTTATCAGGATGTTCATGAACATAATACAGGTAATAAGAAAAATTTTAGAGTTTATAAGGCCACGAAAAAATGTACACAAAATTCAGTGTTTTTTAAAGGTGTACAGGCTTTTAATAATTTGCCTGAAGATATTAAATGTTCTTCAAACGCGGCAATATTTAAAATAAAACTGACTGTTGACCTATTGACGTTTTTTTTTCTCTTTCTTGTCCTTTTATTATGTTTTGTATAGTTGACATGTAAGTGTAATGTATCTTATGTATTTTTTATTGCATTTTAAATGTATGTTGATTCTATATTTATGTATTTTTTATATTTTAAATGTGAAGATGTATTGACATGTAAAAAATAGTTTTTTTGACTAAATAAACGATTTATATATATGTGGATAAAAAAACGCTCGAGATGTAAAAAATGCATCTGATGTGGATTCTCAAACGCGGCAATAAGTATAAAATAAATGAGTAGAGTACTAACTTTCCTTCTCGAAAAGAAGTCCAACATATATTATTAGTCTGCTTCTTCTTCTACGATACAGCTTTGTAACCCCAAATGTCATGAAACAGAAAATACACAGTATACGTATAAAACAAATGAGTAGATTACTAACTTTCCTTCTCGAAAAGAAGTTCAATATATATTATTAGTCTGCTTCTTCTTCTTCTTCTTCTATGATACAGCTTTGCAATCCCAAATGTCATGAAACAGAAAATACACAGTATAAGCCAAGTATAAGTATAAAATAAATGAGTAGATTACTAACTTTCCTTCTCGAAAAGAAGCTCAACATATATTATTAGTCTGCTTCTTCTTCGAACCTTTACTTGAAGTAGAAGGTGTTTGATCAACATATTCAATTTCTGCGTTATTTGAGGAAAGTCCATCCGCTACTCTTCCAGGAACTGCTGGGAGGAATAGCATTGGAAAGCTTCAGCTTCACCTCGACGAGAGCCAACTACTTTATATTTCTCTTCAAAATATTTATGATGTACTACAAAAATGGAATAAATTTGTAGTCTTGTTTTATTATTAAATCTTGGACAACGAACAGCAAGTGCCCAAATATCAAATAAATCGGGTGAATTCGTAGGGTGGGGCAGGCGATGCATCTTGTTGTCCACATCAAGGCAATTCGGTACACAACATTTTCTATAATTACGAATGTTTATGGAAAAGCACAAAATAACAGCGGAAAAAGCACAAGATAACAGCTCAAAAAGCACAAATTTATAATGGAAAAACAAGCTTATTAACAGTGGTCAACTAAATCAATTAAGCAAATTGGAAATGAAAACACAACTGAATACAACCACAATATAAATAAACAACATTCTCGTTTGGTTTAAGCCAAGACGCCATGACACCCCCACAAAAATCAATATTCACCTGTCCTTTACACTCCCACCACCTACCCCACCACCCAACTGCAGCGCCACGCGGACGTGGTTGATTTTTGCTCTATCCCAGGCCTGCGCATACCAGTTTCCCACCCCTGGGCTTGTCCGAATAAAGCTCCCACTTCTGCAATATTTACGACGTAGCCCAATCGGATTAGTATTTTAGATTCTGAAAAATTCGAAGCAGCAATTTTCCTTCGGAATTCGTTGGAGGGGGTCTCTGGTAGTCTAAATTCAAAAAGTTGGGATTCCAAAGTTGTCGTTACCTCCGCCATCTTGATTTAAAGGGTTATTTTTTGTATCTTGAATAACTCATTTATTTTCAATTTTACACGGAAAATAGTTTTTACAAAAGTTATTTAAAATTAAATTTCCTACAATTCTGCTTTTTTTTGTACGATCGATTTTTTTCGATTTATACCCGAAAAGAGGGGGTGAATTTTTGGTTAAAGAATAACTCGTTTATTTTCAATTTTACGAGAAAAATTGTTATAGACAAAGTTGTTTAAAATTAAATTTCCTACAATTCTGCTTTTTTTTGTACGATATATTTTTTTCGATTTATACCCGAAAAGAGGGGGTGAATTTTTGGTTAAAGAATAACTCGTTTATTTTCAATTTTACGAGAAAAATTGTTATAGACAAAGTTGTTTAAAATTAAATTTCCTACAATTCTGCTTTTTTTTGTACGATATATTTTTTTCGATTTATACCCGAAAAGAGGGGGTGAATTTTTGGTTATAGAATAACTCGTTTATTTTCAATTTTACGAGAAAAATTGTTATAAACAAAGTTGTTTAAAATTAAATTTCCTACAATTCTGTTTTTTTTGTACGATCGATTTTTCCCTGAGAAGAGTGGGGGTGAACCTAAGTATTGTATTGTCACGTTTATTATTGATGTTGTAGCATTATTTTTTCTGTTTGTTTTTTTTTTGCTGATTTTCAAAAATGTTATTTGGTACAATTATGATTCCGATTTTTTCTAAAGTTTATATTGTTGGGTCGCACGTTCACGGTAAAGAAAAAGAGGGGTGTAAATAATCAGTTTATCGAACAGTATAATTTTTACAATTAAAAAAATGAAATTTATTTTCTCTCACGCGCTCTACGGAGCAGCTGCCTCGTTATTTTGGGTTTACTGTATACCTGGAATTAAAAAGAAACATGATAATACAATGATAAGAGTTTACCCCCACTCTTCTCAGGGATAAATACAAAAAAATCGATCGTACAAAAAAAAACAGAATTGTAGGAAATTTAATTTTAAACAACTTTGTTTATAACAATTTTTCTCGTAAAATTGAAAATAAACGAGTTATTCTATAACCAAAAATTCACCCCTCTTTTCGGGTATAAATCGAAAAAAATCCATCGTACAAAAAAAAGCAGAATTGTAGGAAATTTAATTTTAAATAACTTTTGTAAAAACTATTTTCCGTGTAAAATTGAAAATAAATGAGTTATTCAAGATACAATAAATAACCCTTTAAATCAAGCTGGCGGAGGTAACGACAACTTTGGAATCCCAACTTTTTGAATTTAGACTACCACAGACCCCCTCCAACGAATTCCGAAGGAAAATTGCTGCTTCGAATTTTTCAGAATCTCAAGCCTGTTCTTCACCTAATCCGATTGGGCTAACGCGCCCAGGATGATTGCGGAGCCAGGTCTTAATAGAAGGTACTCAGTAGATACATAAATGACACATCCAAAGGCTGCATTCGATAGGACGTATGTGGAGGCAGAACAAATATATGGATATTATTTAGCCTAGCAATATCAAGTAGTGTTAAATTTTTGGCATGTCCATCCAAAATAAGTAGAACGGGATTTTCATGAAAAGGTCTAGCATATTTTATAAAATGATTTATCCATATTGGCGCGAATATTTCCATTTGCATCCAGCCTGATGGGTGGTATACTATTTCCGTTTCAGGTGGAAGTCCTACCTCCAGCAGAGTATTTTTTCTAACCCTGGGTAAAATGACTAGAGGCGGAATAAATTGGCCCATAGCATTGCAACAAATAAGAGACGTTACGGTTACTCCTCTTTCTGCCGAGGATAAAGCACCAATTTGTTTTTTCCCTCACGAGCAATTATTTGGCTTGTTAGCTACCGTGGTAATTCCCGTTTAATCGCAGTTATAAATTGCGCTGGGGGGGAAATTGTATGTTTCCATTAGACTACCCAAAAGCTCAAAAAAATTTTCCACATTTACTTTATTGAAAGCAGATGCTCTGGCAGCTGATGTATTTTCCGGAGCTCGTACTGACACTTGCTGGTTTCTTTTCAAGAAACCTTCAACCCAGTCTCTTCCTGCCATTTTGTTATTTTTGGAAAAGTTGTGAGGAATTTTATTTTTGTCCGCGTACTGATACGCAAGTATTCTTAAGTCTGTTATAGTGAGGCCAAATAATCTCTTTTCCATCCTTAAAACATGAGTTTTTCCTGCTCCTCGGTAAAAATGGGCCTAAATCGTCCTAACTGTTTTTTGGCTAGTTGAGCAATATTTTCATTAGTCTTTTTTAAACGACGAAATAGCGGAACTTCGAAAGTTTTTCTGGCTTCATTAATACGCATATTTTCCTGTCTTACTGCAGATATGGCATTAATCATGCTCTCTTCACTCCATTCATGCTGTTTCGATTTCCTTTGGTATTTTCTGACCATTTTGAAGCCTCTTGCTGAAAAAAAAAATAGAAAATTCACTTTACCCCAAGACTATAAAATATGGAGCAACGTGGAAAGCATTTCACATTGCCCCGCATGCTTCATTTTTACTTTGCCCCAAAGTATACGACATCAAAAAAAATGCATAGAAAAAAAAAACAAAATTTTAGAATTTTAACTTTATCACAAAAGCACTGAATACTTAAGCTCTCTATATACAAAATTCAAAATAAAAACGATTAAAGGTACTCGAAATATCTTATGTTGCTTACCTTACAATATTACAGTGGAAAGTATACACACGTGTTTGACTTCACAGAGCGCGAGATATGTACACCACGGTGTCCAGTCTTCAACTAAAAGTGTGCTGAATATAATATCGATGTCTAAAATTTTTTTTCTTTAGTAATTTTTCTCTTTGCCTCCCCATTTCACTTTACCCCGACTTCCCCTACACAAACTTTTCTCTCTGCATATCTTCGAGCATATATTACATGCTCGAAGCTGCATATACGAAACCGAGAATACCAATCAAGGAGAAGCGACACTAGCTGTCGGTGCCTTTAATAGGGGATGTACCTTTTCCACAGTATGACTTTGACTGATACACAACTTAGCACGCTGAGAAAACATGCTTATTTTCTACACTGAGTGAAATAGTTTGGCAAATTATCTGAAATTATTGTTATAGTCCATGCGCAAATGTTGCAATGTGATTTAATTACATTGAAGTAGTTAGGATTAATAGCAATGCTGAAATTTCGGCACCAAAATATAATTCATTATATAATAATTAATTATTTATTATAAAAGTAAAAGACGTTTATTATTTTATAATTTATCTATAAAATTTGTTCAATATTTGGTTTATTTATACAATACCTACATATGAAAAATAAAATATCAAAAATGATTAAATCATTATACTTAATATTTATGTATGTGATAAAATTCTCAGTTTTCTAATAACTTTTTTGGCACATTTTATATCTGTATTAGAATACCTAAGTGTGTAAAAATCTTCATCTTATTACTACACAAAACAAACACCAAAAAATATCACTTAACACTGCTCACGTACTAAACACAACTTGGACTGACTTTGACAGATAACATTATTTTGAGTGATACACAACTTATTTTCGCACATGCGCGTTACAAAACGGTACACTGAAAACACTAAGCTATCGCTTCTCCTTGATCGGTATTCTCGGATACGAAATTTCTTATCAGTAGCGGCTCGTGACCAAAATATTGGGTGTTCACAATGGCAGAATATAGGTCTCAGTACAGTTTTAGGTAAAAAAACTTTCAGTATGGCCACAGAAGAAAGAACAATACAGAAAAGAAAGTAATGGTCGGAACTTTGAAATTGAAGGGATAAAAATATTTGACCTTGAGTTCCACCACACAGATACTCTGAAAAAACATAACTATTCATAGTACACGGTGGTACACGCGAACGAAGCTATTCATTGAACCTACACTGCGAAAACTACATTTCTCTTTTACAGAATTATGTGTCATATTTTATGAAAATTTGCATGAATGAATTTTAAACTATTCTTGATTTAAGTAAAATATTTTTGAATTTGTAGCACTTCCGACAGAGGTTTCAAAAATGAAAATTATAAAGTTTTAAACAATAGTTAATTTTACCCTGTCATAATGAACTATTAATATTGTGCCACAAATCTCACTAGTCATTTATGATCCATAAGTATAAATCAATTGGGATAATTGTTAAAAAATCATTAGCTAAAGCGTATTTTAGGGATTTTATAAATAAACAAAAAGAAAAATAAAAAACGTGTATTTATGCAATTGATAAGTTTACAATCTATGCATGTATTTTATTAAAATAGAATTATTTTAAGATTCTTTTTTATTACATATGCAATAAGGATACTTATTATTATTAATAATTTATAATACCAATAAAACTAAAAATTGAATTAAAAACAATAGTGAAACAAATATATACCTGATAATAGTACATAAATATATTATAAAAAATGCTAAAGAAAAACAGTTGAGAAACTATGTACTCAAATTACGTACATGTTTAATTAGACTTATATTGTCTAAAAAAAGGATCACACACCTATGACATATTTTGTTAAAGCTATTACATTGTATTCATAACATAACAAAATCGGTTTAAGTGTATAAAAATTAAAATAATTAAAATTATTTACACACATTTATAGAGCAAGCTTAATTTATAATACATAGATAAGTAGCTTTATTAAAATAGCTACATCCTAATATACAACTATGTAATAAGCTCTGCGAAATTACAATATCTGCAAAGGATTTTTTTAAAAATTGCTTGCACATAGCATGAAAATCTTTCAATGTAATCTTTCAATTCTATTAAAAATTGTATTGTCAGTATTCGCAGAAATAGTCCATTAGTACCTAAAATGAATTGGCGCTACTGTCAGGCACGGGGCGAATAGATACTGCAAGGGTCAAGTGGAAAAAGAAGTTTTCGATTCTAAATCGTTGATTTGCAATTTGAAACAGATACAATGTGACAGTGTTGGCGTTAGACTGGACATTTTCCGCTTAGACTGAAATATTGGATGTATACAATGTTTTTCAATAATTTTGTTAATTCACTTTTAACCGATATTGGCTCGCACAATGAAGTATGGCTGACATTTTTGGGAAGTAATCATGTTCATATTGTTCTTTTCTATTTTAATATTAGTAAACAAATTTTTCATTACAATTTTTGATAATATATTATGTAATTTAATATAAAAATCTGATGTGTCCAACACATGACTTTCCTATCTAGTTATTATAGGCTTTTTCCGGTTATTTTGTACAACCTATTGCAGCACCTCCATAAATGTTTAGAGGATAAAATAAATATATACATTTTCCACATACATCTACCTCGAAACATTTTTCTATAGATATTCATTGGAAATAAAATGTAAGGGGTTTTCTCGCCTCAGAGAAAACGGTTCCTTACGAATGACGCTGGTTACGGACGATTCTCGAGCGCCAGATTTTTGGTGATGGTTTACTCCACAAACTCTCGAAACAGCGTCGAAAGTACTCGGGCAGCACAGATGGAGATGAAAAATTCCAGGGGTCAAAGGTTACTTAGACTCAAATAATTAGTAGCCACAAATAATGGGCTTTAATCACTACTTGTGGTTGCAAAGAATTTTTCACTGCTGAAAAATAAGGGGGAAGTAAATTGGTGATCAGTAAACTCAGTAATAGTCACGGTAATTTTGACACATATATTGATTTTAACTATAAATAAGATATTTCAACGCCCACCCTCGGTTATGAAACCCTGAACAAAAAAAAAAAAATGAAGCAATGGCAAAACGGTAACGAACGGCTGATATAGTTGGCAGGTATTCTCAATCAGACTGCTTAAACTGGATACGGTAAAGGGGTCGCGTATACAAAAAAAAATTGTATTCCGAAATCTCAGACTAAGGTCAAAATTTAAATCTCGGATAATATGAATTCTAAATTTACGGCAATTACTCTCAAATCGAGAAAAAAATAATCTAATTGTAAATCATGGATAATACGGATTCAACAATTTAAATTTACGGTAATTGTTTAAATCGCAAAGCAAATCAAAATTTTAATCAAGGATATTAGTTTTAAAAATTCCAAAATTTACGGTAGTAAATCAAAATTTAAATCAAGGCTAGTATGAATAAAAAAAAAATTAAACTTCGGCACTTCTGTAACTCGTGAGGACCACTCGAAATCTTTCTAAATGTTTGTTTCGTTTTTAAAACCCCTGAATACAATGAGCAAGCTACGGTGAATCAAACCCACACTACCTCTTATTGTTATTTATTATTATAACCCCAAGTCGGACAAGGATATCTAGGAAGAAAAATAACACACGGAACTTTAAGCCCTCAGTGAGTTATTTGGGAATAGACAGGAAGGAAAATTAACACACGGAACTTTAAGCCCTCAGTGAGTTAATTGCGGAAAGCTAGAAACGAAAATAACACACGGAACTTTAAGCCCTCAGTGAGTTATTTGGGAATAGACAGGAAGGAAAATTAACACACGGAACTTTAAGCCCTCAGTGAGTTAATTGTGGAAAGCTAGGAACGAAAATAACACACGGAACTTTAAGCCCTCAGTGAGTTATTTGGAAGTAGCCAGGACGGAAAAATAAAGGAACGGAAATTTTATATTCAAAACAGGAAATGATACCCTCCCCTTTAGTAAAAAAAAAAAAATATCGCGAACAGTCAAACTAAAGCAACAAAAAAAAATGTTTAATTCCCTTATTTCCCACAAATAGGAATTTAACAAATCTATTCTTTTAAAAGTCTAACTAAATTTAAAAAAACAAATGAACACTCCAATTCCTATCTTGTCCCAATTTACTTATTTAATAATTCTCTTTACAAAGTCAATTTATAACGGAAGCAGTCCTCACCGTTCGAAGACGATAATAAAAAAAAAAAATAAACACGGTCAATATCAAAACAAGAAACTATTCTTCGACTGTTAATTTAATTATTAAATTTCGGAATTTTTACAAAATTATTTACGTGTTAAAATGTGATCT
>OV651817.1:45687671-45975171 GCA_927349885.1 Psylliodes chrysocephalus
TAACTTTCATTAACTGGCCATATTAGGACATCTGCATCCAGAAAGTGGTACAGCAAATCAAATTTGTCAAAAAGTTTTAATGATTGTTTTGAAATAAAGTCACTCATATTTTTGTTTATAAATATTTCTGGTGAATTTTTGTCTTGTGTGCGTCGTTATTTTCTTTCTATATGAAAATAATGTTTTCTTGAAAATAATTTTTAAGACATAAAAAAGTCATCAGTTTAATAAAATAAAAGTCCTAAATACATTTGCAACTTTAAGTTTGAATATCTTCAGAACGGCTCACTCTATGAAAAAAAAAAAAAAAATATAACAGAACTTTTTGTAGAGCGTTCAATTTCCTACCAAAATAATTTTTCACTTTATTTTTACAATGCTTAAATGTCAAGCTACAAATATAAGAATAAAGAAAACATTTTTTTCCATGTTATTTAGATGGAAAATGGAAAGTTAGGAACAGGCACCACTAAATGATAATATTAAGAGCTCAAATTTTTAGAGGCCTCTTTTTTCACCTTCCTGCAAGTTTTAAGCCTGTTTTTTCGTTGAAAAAAAGAAGTTGCTCAAAAATGAAACACCCTATTGTATACGCCTTATATGGTCTAAGTTTTAATTAGCAATACAAAAAAAGAATTTTAAAATAAAACGCATAATATTTTAAAACATTTATTTTTTATTTTGTAAGCTGGCTTTAAGATTCGTTGAATAAAAACTGGAACAACTTCATAAAAATTGAACAGTTTAAATAATTTAATAGATTATATTATAAAGAGATTCAACAATGGGGAAAAGAAATAAAAATTTACTAAAAATATAACATGTATCAAAAAAAAAAAAAAATAAAAAAATAATCTCATTTAACATTTTTATAGATTAAAATACCTTAAAGTGGGTACCTAATTCTATTTTTTTTTTACATAAATTAGTGTGAATTATTTTAGGCACTGATTAAGAGAATATATAGTTTTATTATAATCGAAACATAGCTGTAGTTTAAATTTTCCTGCAGATATAATGGTATAAGTTGACATGTTAGTAGAAATGTCTTTTTTCCACATACTGCGAAAATTGAATGCTTTAACGTTTGTATCTAACAACCATGTCTATTTTCTACAAAGCTCGTTATGAGCACTAATACTAATCCATGCCTACTTAAAACTGTGCGATTGACTTTTAAATAAACAATAATTATAATTTTCAATATCCTGAGACTCATAAATTTCAATTGTATGCACTTAAACTAAAAAAAATACAAAAATAAATATAAATCACCCTAAGCTGCTTTTAGGCCTTTGAACCTAGATTTTTGGAGTTTGGAGTTTAGTAGTTTTGACGTGGGTTTTGATCCTGAAAAAAAAAAAAAATATGGTTTAGAACGCATTTTTAAAAAATATACTAGTGAGTCATGTCACATGGCATGCGACCACCAAATTTGGTTTCGCCGGAAAATTACTGAAAAACACATTTACCGTAGGAAAATTATCCGACACCATCCAATAGATTCATTTTGAATACGCATTTATTTGAAATTTTTCATAAATTTCTGAGAAAATGAAAGTTAAGCTTTTTTTAAATTTATCCCCACACCTGGTCATGAAAACCGTTTCTTGTCGAGTCGGATAATTATTCTGAAGGTTTTTTGCTCTATCTCCACTTTTAAACAAGGCAAAGTTTTTACTGAAAAAAACTTTTGACCCAAAGTTCCCCCAATTTTCCTTTGAAATGTATTTGAGGAATCGGAAAATGTTCGATGCCAGATTGTCGTCAAAAATTTCAAGAATTTATTAGTTTTTAAATAGCGTATTTATTACATAAGTGCTAAATTGTGACGTTCAAAAAAACACTAATTGCTAAAGTTAATGTTTAAAACAAAAATAAAAGTGTGCCCAGAAAAATAGTTTTAGAATGTGTAGAGAAAATCGACAAAACAGAATCTTCTAAAGCGCTTTTAGCGCAAAAAAATTCAGGCCAAATTAATATGGAAACAACACTTAGCGATGACGAGGAAAAAAAATTTGAGAAAAAATATAGATACTCTCAAAGAAAGAATTAGCTATACATGGGCTGACTAAACAATTGCAGGAAATGCAATTACAACAAACGAAAATGATGTTAGGTATGCAAAAACAACAACAGTATATCGAAACAGACTCAGAAGAAGAAATAGGTAATAAAGAAACAGCTTGGATAGTACAAAGAAGCAAAAGAAATAGCAAAAAACGATTATCACCTCTAAACACAACCAAAGAACAATACAAACTTAAAAAACCTAAAGAACAACCAAAAAAAAAATTACCACCACCAATAATAATAACATAGGTTAAAAACTTTGAAAGAGTTAAGACAAAAACTAATAAGTAAGCAACATAATTTTGTAGCTACCTATAGAATAACGTAAAAATCAATTAAACGAAAATGATTAACAAGAATATAGAACAATGACAATATCTCTCCAAGTCATAAGCACTGCTACAAAAAAAAACCATTGCCGCTATTCATCTTAATATTTGAAAACGGCGAAGGAATTAAAATAATTTACGAAAATTAAGACATTAAAAACCTAATAATTCAAATTGAGCCAGTGAGAAGCCCAAAGTTGATACCCCAATGCAAACGGTGCCATTTGGGCATACCTACTAAACATTTTTGCAATAGGCAATCAGTGTGTGCTAAATGTGCCAAAACCCATCTTACAAGAGAATGTGCTAAGCCGGCAAGTATACTACCAAAATTCACAAATTGTAATCAAGCACTTGTACTAAGCTATACAGGATGTGAAGTCGCAAAAGAGATACAATACAGAAGAGACCAAGTAAGCAAAACTAATCACATTAGAAATAATACCCAAAGCAGACGTCATATCATTAATAACACACAACGAATGGCAAATTTTATATACTCAAAAAGTGGCTAGTAATAACAGACTTAAGCTAAGAACGAATCTTCAACGAATCAAACGTCTAAACATCCTTAATGGAGCGTAAAGACTTAATCATTGACTTGACCATCTAGAAGAGCTAATAGAACAAAATATAGATATCTAACTAATATCAGAAACACATTTAACAAAGCAAAGCTATATACAACTTAAATAATATAAAGTCAATAGTACTATACATTAGTCGGATAACGCTAGAGGTGGAAGCGCCGTAATAACAAAAGAAAATATTAACCATTATGACGAGATCAAAATAGAAACAGAAAAAATACAGGTAACAGTAGTTATCATTATTTGATCGTCGTAAGAGGCAAGTTCGCAGGTACAATATCGGAGCGCACACAAACCGCTCTAAACATTGTTGACGAGTGGTGCAGAGAGGAGGAACTAACAGTAAACCCTCACAAAACCACAATAGTCAACTTTACAAAACGAACCGTACCAACAGGACTAAAGTCACCAGTACTGAAAAGAGTGAAGATTCCATTCGCTCAAGAGGCCAAATACTTGGGAGTCATCTTTGACCACAGGTTAACATGGAATCAACACTTGCAAAAAGTCACCCAAAAGAGCACAACGTCCTTCAACTTATGTCGAAGGTTGTGTGGAAAAAATTGGGGGTTACAACCAAAAATGTCCCTGTGGTTATATACCAGAGTCATAAGGCCGATGATAACCTACGGGTCGGTGGTATGGTGGCCAAAGACTAGGCAAGCTGGAGCCATTCGACAGCTCAATGGTATTCAAAGGCAAGCATGCCTGAGTACCACGGGAGCTATGAGAACGACTCCAACAGTAGCTATAGAAGTCATGCTAAACCTAACACCACTACACATATTCATTCAAGGCGAAGCCAGGTCTGTCACATACAGACTGCACAAAGGTTCATCGCCCATAAGCAGTTTGCATGGACGCGACTACAGCGAGCTATATAAAGAGTTGGAGAACGACCAAATAATGGGAATGCCTTCAGACGAAATGCTTCCAAAGTATAGCTTTCAAAAGCAATATAAAGTAAGTATACCAGACAGGGAAGCGTGGACGGGAGGACCTCCTATTCATGCAGATCTCACCTGGTATAAAGACGGCTCCAAACCCCATAAAGGTTCAGGAGTAGGTGTATATAGTACCAAGCCAAAGACAGGAATCTCACCGAGCTTAGGTAAACATGCGACAGTATTCCAGGCAGAAATAGCAGCAATACATCACTGCACAAAAGAAGTATTAAGACAGAAGGTAAATGGAAAAACCATTGTCATATACTCAGACAGTCAAGCGACGTTAAAAGCACTCAGTTCCATGCAGGTACACTCAAAGCTTGTGTGGGACTGTTTGGAAGCCCTAACAGAGCTGGGTAGTCAAAACAGACTAACCTTAGCCTGGGTACCAGGCCACAGGGGACACAAAGGCAATGAAGAGGCTGATTTACTAGCCCGAGAAGGAGCATCAAATGCTCTTATTGGCCCAGAACCCTTCTGTGGTGTAACAAAAACAACTATCAGAACATGCACAAAGCAGTGGATGTTTAAAAAATCT
The DNA here is from genome assembly GCA_927349885.1 of Psylliodes chrysocephalus. Classification (NCBI taxonomy): domain Eukaryota; kingdom Metazoa; phylum Arthropoda; class Insecta; order Coleoptera; family Chrysomelidae; genus Psylliodes; species Psylliodes chrysocephalus. The sequence goes on from OV651817.1 coordinate 45,692,149, forward strand.
CAGGAGTGGTGGGAAAACTCACCAGGACAGAGACAGGCCAAAAAGTTCTTAAAAGGACCATCGTCTAAACTCACCGAGCATCTACTAAGCCTTAATAGGAAAAATACTAGAATACTAGTAGGTCTATTAACAGGGCATTGTAGGCTTAACAAACATATGTTCAATATCGGTCTGACAGAAGAGGCCTTGTGCCGATTCTGTCAAGAAGAAGAGGAAACGGCAGAACACGTATTGTGCTACTGCGAAGGTCTAGTAAGACTGAGATTCCTTACACTTGGAGAAGAAAAACCAAGGGCAACTAGCTATACCGGAGAACTACTTCCCAGTCTATGGAGTCTACTACAAAAGACCGCATTAGACCAGGTACTCTAAACAATGATTAAAGGATATCCACAATAGATCTGAAAAGGTCGAGGTGGGGGAGGCCACATGGCCCATAGTCCTAATTAAATCTAATCTATCATTAAAACGAATAAACACAGTTCCCCAGTCGGAGGCGCATCTATCCCACCATGACATAATTTGAAGAAAGATAATTACAGAGAACTCTTAGGACAAATTGGAGAAAATTTTATCTTGGGAGGTGATTTTAATGCAAAAAATAACACCTGCGGCTCGAGATTAACAACCACCAAAGGTAGGGAATTTCATGCAGCTGCAAGTGAAATTGGGTGTGACTACCAGTCAACAGGAAAACCAACCTATTGGCCAACCGACAGAAATAAAATACCTAACTTACTAGACTTCTCCATCACTAGAAAAATATCCGGAAACCTTATTAAAATAGAAGAAAACTTTGACTTAGACTCAGATCATTCTCAGGTGATAATGATACTAAGCGAAAATATAATCCAAAAAGAAATTAGACCTACACTGTGTAATAAAAAGGCAGACTGGGTAAGTTTTAAATCTGAATTAAGTATAAGAATTGAACTAAGTGCACTACTAAGAACGAAAGAACTACGAGCTAGAAAAATTTGTCATTGACAAGTGTCAAGGAACAATATACCAGAAATTACAAGAAAAAACGTAGGCAATTTATACCCTAGAGAAATACCACCAATCAAAGAAGACAACGGAAACTCGGCAAGATCAAATAAACAAAAAGCTGACATCTTTGAAGAATTAGGACGAGGACTAGATTTACTAAAAGAAGAGAACAGAAACATAGTAGAAATTCCTAGGGTAAAGCATAAAGAGGTAGGTAGAAATCAAAGAAAATATCAATTATAAGAAAGCACACTGGGTATGATCTAATCACAGGTGAAATACTAAAACAATTGCCAAAAAAAGCTGTGGTTAAACTCACCAATATAATAAACGCTGCATTTTGACTAAAACATATCTATAAAGTCGTTAAAATTATAATGATATCCAAACCTGGAAGACCACTAAAAGTAAAGTCCTATAGACCCATATCCCTGTAACCAGTATTGTCTAAACATTTCGAAAAACTTTTACTAAAAATATTGAAACCCATGATGAGACAGTAAAAATATAATACCTGACCGACAATTTGGATTTAGGAACAAGCATTCCACTATTGATCTAGTCCACAAAATAACGAATAAAATACAGAAAACACTGGAAGAAAATAAGATCTACAGCTCACTATTTCTAGATGTAGCTGAGGCTTTCGATAAAGTTTGGTTAGAGGGCCTTGAATAAAAACAATTAAAACTTTTACCAAAGCAATATTGTGACACCTTAAAATCCTACTTGACTGATAGAATCTTTCGAATAGAAGAATATTCCAGGCTTAAAGAAACTAAAGCAGGGGTACCTCAAGGAAGTGTTCTGGGGCCAGTTATATATCTGTTGTTTACCTCCGACATACCACTAACGGAAAATGTGAAAGTAACCACATTTGCTGATGACGCAGCCTTACTCGCCATCGGTAAAACCGTAGAAGAATCGGCCAGAAAACTTAATAGGCAACTAATAAAATTTACGAGTGGACAAAAGGATGGCACAGTAAGCTCAACGAAACTAACACAATTCAGGTTAACTTTACTAATAAATAAAAGATCAGTAGAATACATATCTTAAATAATACTAGAATACTGTAATGTTCGTTTATTTTAAACAACAGTTTATTTATAAATAATTTATTTAAACACTTATTTATTTTTAACATATGTTTGGTCTTAAGGAGTTTAATTATGTAATGATAATCGGACAAGTTGAGCATCAAAGGCCAAATAAGACAGAGAGGGACTTTGAGGATTAGAGCATGACTGAATAATGAAAGAGTTCGCATACTATATTCTAATTCGGCGAAATAATAAGGCATGAACTTAAATATAAAATTAAAGTGGAATGAACACATAAAGAAAAACCAGGAAGAGTTGGATATTAAATATAGAAAGTGATTCATATCAAAGTTAGGTTATTTTTTAATGGAACACCCTTTATTTTATTTTATATTTAAATTGTCCTCGCTTTTTCCATTATAACGATACAAAATAGTCTGAGATTATACAGGGTATTGCCAACGTTATTACCAGTTTTATAGGAATATCGTATTGATTTCAATGACCTGTTAACTGCAAAAGAAACGATTGAAAACCAATTTTTTTGCTTTAAAAGGTTTTGGATATTAGACAAAATTTTATGCTGATGCACTACTTCTTCAATTTAAAACAAACCTGTACAGATTGAATTAAAACTCAAATACATAATTTTCTATTTTATATCGCCATTAAAAGAATCTTAATTAAAGTTTCATTTGAGTTAAGCATTCCCTATACCTAAAGTTAATAATTTTTAAATTTTAATGAGAAAAAAGATAATTCACAAAATTAAATTTTAACTTGTTCTGGTTAATAGATGATAGACTGTTTGTTAATTGGTAATTGGAATTTAACCAGCTATAATGTATTATACACTGAATAAGTTTTTGACAATACTTATAGATTCAGTAGAAAAATAAATAAAAATAGCAACCGAAAACTTCACATAATACCTACTTTATTAAGTGATATTTTGACAGATTTTGTTTAATTAGAAAATTACTCTAAGTATTCTCCAAAAACTATTATAGAGGTCTGAAGGTAGTTTTCAAATGTCCATTTCTTAAGTAACACTCGAAATACTTTTCGTATTAACGACTGAAGGTAATATTAAAAAACTGGCTAGTTTCTTCTGCAGTTAATAGGTGACTGAAATCAATACGATTTTCATATAAAACTGGCTATAGCGTGGGTAATGCCCTGTACAGTATCATACTATCTTTTTATAATGGGAAAAGCGAGGGAAATTCAAATATAAAATGCAGGGTGTCCCATTTAAAAAAAAACCTAACTTTGATATGTAAAACTTTCTTGGAAAACCCTGTAAAATTAAAATTATTTTTAAATTGTTGCCTTTTCTGATATACATCTCGCTGTGAAAACATATTTTTTAAAAATCAAATAGTTTTGGCCCTACAGACCGAGGCGTTACCGGTGGCCCACCTTGTATAAACAAGTACTGAAGCCAGTATGGACTTACGGCATACAGCTCTGGGGTATGCCAGTAAAAATAACATAAATATAATACGCTTCCAGAACAAAATATTAAGAGATCTGAAAATGCCTACAGTCAAAGAAGAGAGACCATCGCCAAAAAAACATGAAAAAAGATTGCATGACCATGTAATATTGAAGTTCTACAGTTCCTGGACAACCAATACCTAATGAGAAGGCTCAGAAGGACCAAACCAATTGAATTAGTGATGCGAAATTATGTAAAAGCAGAGAACAGAGCGTGTGTGCAGTGTATATTTTTAAGCCTCTTAAATTTATAATAAAGACAAATTGCTGGTTGGTTGAAATATAGCTAGGTTCAATGCAAACTAAAAAAAATTTCCTGGCATGTGTTATTTTTAATGCCAGATTTTCAAAAATGTCATGTAGTTTTAGAGATTTTATTAGTTTTTCCGGAAATTTCATCGAAAAAGTCTACTTTCATCAAACGAAAGGAAATTTCCTGAAATGGATAAATCCGCTGTCAAAAAAACTGGGGCCGGAAAATTGGTTGAAAACCTCATTTAAAAGTTTCCGACATGATTTGACATAGAATATTTTATTGTTTCGTTAACAACATTTACATAGGGTAATTACAGCACCCCTTATAATTTTCGGACAAGGATATCTCTAAAAGTAATTTTTATAAAAAATTAAAATTTTGGCAAAATAAATTAGGCAATAATAACTAGAATATGCATATATTTTAAAGTTTTAATTCCTTCCAGTTTCCGAGAAAAAATCAAAGGGCTTTAAATTTTGAAATATCATAATGAAAATAAATGCATTCCGCAACAGCACTGTTCTTAATATTGTTACTCAGGTTTTTGGTATCACAATTTATTTCAACTTAACTTTTACAAGAAGTATTCAACTGTTCCTAAAGTGGCGCTGGGAAACAGTAACAAAGCCTACACAGAACACGAGGCTAATGACCTTAGTAGTCGATGCCGATGACACAAAAAAAAAGAAACATATCACATTTAACGTCTATCATAACATGTAACGTCTATCATAAAACTGACGTCAGGATCATCTTTATATAGCTCGAACCTTCTCGAACCGTCGTCTAGATTATTCTTGACGGGTAATGATTTTTCCAGACATTTCTGGACTATTCTATCTTCTTTTACTTATGACGACCGCAGCACACTGTAGGGCGATGAGTAACATTCCACTTCTTTTTCTATTTGTACGTTTCCTATAATAGCCGCAGGCTACTGCAGGGTGCTGTGTAACAATATAATCTCCAAATTTAAGCTCTTAATGTGTTATTGATTTTTTAAAATTCGCCAAAATTAGTGGTTACAATGCCTAGTTAAGTGCTATCTTCTGGTGTAAACTAGTGTAAATCGTTGCAAGAAACGAATGACCGAGAGTGTACAATACGATAGTTACAGGCGTGTTACACCAGAAGACAGCACTTAACGAGGCGTTTTAGCCACTAATTTTGGCGAATTTTAAACAATCATTAACAAGACATTAAGAGCTCAAATTTCGGGATTATATTAAGAATAGTGCTGTTGAGAAATGCATTTATTTTCATTATATTACAAAATTTAGAGCTCTTTTAATTTTTTTCTCGGAAACGGAAAGAATTTAAACCTTTAAATGAAATGCATATCTACACCTTTTCCAATTGTAGTTCAAAATGTGCCAATTGTATTTCCAAATAGTCATTTAAATTTCATAAAGCATCATTTGAATTTCCAAATTGTCATTTAAATTTCATAGTGTATCATTTGTATTTCAAATTGCTCATTTTAATTTCCAAAAGTATCAAATGTATTTTGAATTATTCAAATTAATTTCAAAAATAAACATTTCCATTTTTAAAATTGTAATTTGTATTTCAAAATATATCAAATATATTTCAAAAAACATCATTTGAATTTCAAAAAAATTATACACAAAGGTTTGTATTCAACTGTAATAAGTGATTAATGTTATACTATTTTTAACCACCCTGTTAGGACGCTTTTAACTCCTGTCAGTTTGACATAAAGTTAATACATCTATTCAATTTAAGAGTGCATTTGAGCCACAAAATGAATTTGAAATACAATTGTGCTATCTGACGAGTTTCAATGTTGAGAGGTAATGTGTTAATAGTTCTTCCCTGCAATCACTTTTTTCATGTAACTTGCTCAGAAAGAATCATCAACACAGCAGATGCAAGTTGCCCTTTATGTAGAGTTATTCTAGTGGGGAACGAACCTTATGAAAGAAAGAATTACAAGAAGCATTCAGATGCAGATAGGAAGAACATTATAGAACAAAGGCTGGTTTACTTGGAACATATTGTAGACGAAGGGAAACACACGATTGTAGATGGTGATTGCGCTCGTGTGGTACAACACTCCTCGACTTTTCACGGACCAGCTTTAGCATTAGAAGATATGCCTGTTGGACAATAGCATTTCGTTTAAAATTGTTTGTTGTATATTCTTATAAAAAGTTAATTATAAGTGCGGAGTGTTCAAGTATACTGTAGTATATTTCTAATAGAATTATGTAAATTAATTTGGAAATAAAAATGATAAGTTTTGAAAATAAAATGTTGAATTTTGAAATTCAAATGGAATTTTTTGGAAAACATATGACAAATCTGACGGCTTTTGAAATTAAATTAATAATTTTAAAATACATTTGTTACTTTTTTTAAATAAATTGACTAATTTGAAATACAATTGACGCATTTTAAAACTAAATTGATTAATTCGAAATACAATTGATATTTTTCGAAATTAACTCGACAATTTTTGAACTACAATTGGAAAAGGTGTAGATAATATAACCTAATTTATTTTGCCAAAATTTAAATTTTTTAACATAATTACTTTTTGAAATATCCTTGTCCGAAAATTATAAGGGATGCTGTATTCACCTTAAGTTCTTTTTATTTAAACGTATATGTATGTTTCATTGTGTACACTACATTAGGTTATCTTTATATGGAAATTTGGTATTTGCATCATGAACAGTTTGGTTATTATGGTTGAAGAAGTGACACCTCGTATCTACATAGGAACTATTCAGCACATATAAGAGATCACTTCTTCAACGTTATGAACACAGACTTTTCTCGGATTTTGGCTGTGATATATGCAACATTATGTGGGTAATGAACAGAGACAAATGATATAAAAATGTGGTCCACTTACCCGTGGATGGAGAAAATTGTCCAAAAGGCCACTCATGCTGCCAAGGCCACCAATAGATGGACCTCCACCAAATTGTGGGGGTTGATGTGGTTGCTAAAAAAATTAATACATTTTATTAAAAATATCTTATTAAGTAGTTGTAATTGAATGAAAATTATCAATGTAAATTTCAGCAGTTGTTACGTTGTAATCGTCACTTCCTTTTAATAATTACAATATTTAATTAGTTCAAATATTCCAATATATTCTAATACTTTTTGAGCGCCCCTCGTATTTGGAAATATAGATATTATGTTAATTCGGGGAATTTGTCTCTGTCTGAGACATTCGATGGCTCAACCAATGATGCGCCTTCTCTAAAAATCAATAATTACGGTCAGAGGTCGTGCGCACGCCTGGCCACCCGTGGAATACATCACGTTTTCGCTTGCTTTACAATTTCTTTTTCAATCTAGCAGCCAAACGAATCGGTTGGCTTGGTTTAGTGTTGTTAAGTGTTTCCGAACAAACTAAGGTAACCAATTATTTTTTTTTATAATGAATGGTAGAAATTAATTTTATTTATCCTGGTGAAATTATTTGTGACTTATTTCTTTAATTTATTTTCGAGATTTCCGCATGTAGTGTACAAAATGGCTGCCATTAATTTTATATTTTTTTTTCTTCTCAGTTATTTTAAAAAATCTTTCCATTCTTCATGTATTTTAATTTTAATACTATTGCAAATATCTAGTATTGTTGTAAACTTGAAATGTTCAATTTAAAAATGTTTAATTTAAATAGTAAGCTTTTATGGCTGACCACATGTTTTTTTTTTTTGAAGCAATGGAAAGATACTTTTTTTTTTGTTGTAACTGACACGTTTTTTCTTTCTTAAAATTAAGGAACTGGCCCTGATAACTTGAGAAACTGGCTTGTAAAGACAGTAAAGCCTTTATAACTAAGAACGCCTAGTATGCAGAATATGTAGAAAGTCATCGTAAGCTGAGTTACATCTAGAACTGCAGAATGTCTAAAGTCATCATAAGCTGAGCTACATCTAGAGAGAGCTACACGGACCAGTTCGACCGTTGAAATCCGGAAACACACAAAAGATAAGTGTCGGCCAGGACCACACACACAATTTTTGAGTCAAAGTACTAGTCAATTTTAATTTTAAACGTATTATCTAGTCAAATTAAAGCCGATTAATTGTTTTAAAATCTAAGTTCTTTTATTTTCCTTACTTTCAACTGACAGGTTAATGGCAAATTTACTTTTATTATAAATCTAAAGGTATGGCGCCCAAATTAATTTAATTGAATTCTTTTAAGTCTTTTTAATTAAAGACTTTGCCATTGACTTGAAGGTAAATTCTAAACGAATCCCACTGACCCATTTTGATCTGAGCTAGGCCTGAGGCTTGTAAGAATTCTTATTATAAGGATTTTTACAATAAGACCCAGGTAAGGGTTAAAAAGTTAACTATCATCTGGTGCCTAACTTTAAAATTGAGCATAGCAAAATATGTTTCTATAACATAATTTTTATAACGTAACTTTGTAAACATAACATTTTTATAACGTAACACAGTAAAGATTTTCTAAATTTGAAATAAAGTTAGCAAAGTAGGCTCAGCTCCACTGCACTTAGGTCCCATTAGTTCACTGTGCAACCTTTAGGGAACTTTTTTTTAACACACTATTATAAATTAATTGACAAAGTAGCCATGATATGATTCTCTAGGCGCGTCCACCAGTGTAATATTCGAAAGTAGTTGATACCGCCACCATATATTAATAGTTGTTTGTCCATTTTCTTCAGGAGTCATTATTTTTAGACCATCTTTAAGAAATAAGCAAATCTTAAAATGACATTTTTCTAATAAAATGTTTCAGCAAGCAGTGCCCTGTTAGTAATCCCACAATGTTGGATATTTGAGGCCTTGCGAGTTGTAGTGCCTCAGTAGCCATGCATGGGTTTGGTCCCCTTAGCATGAGCTTACTGATTATGTGCCCTCTTATATGTTGCCAGTGAATTTGGTGTTTTATGATTATCCACCTTTTCACTGCCTGTCGAGCAGAAGTTTTGCTTATCCCAAATACAGGTTCGGGTCCTGTGAATGGTAGATCTGATCCCTCTTTGGCGAGTTCATCAGCCTTTTCATTTCCTTGGATACCTTTGTGCCCTGGTACCCACGCCAGTTTTACCTTGTGGGTTGCCAGATCATTTAGTATTCCAAGGCAGTTCCAGACAAGCTTTGACTTAATTCTGTTTGAATCAAGAGCCTTTAAAGCTGCCTGGCTATCTGAGAGAATTAGGATGGTTTGTTTTTTGTACTTCCTTCTTAAATTCTCTCGCACACACAATTCGATTGCATGTATTTTAGCCTGAAATACAGTGGCATTTCCCAGTGAGACGATGATGTCGCATTTGGGTTTAACTCCATGTACGCCAGAGCCTGTTCCCTTGTTAGTTTTAGATACATCCGCATACCATACGAGGCCGCTAAGCCTTATTTACCTCGTTCGAGTTACAGTTGACCTGGAAGAGTCTGTTAAAGGTTAGGAGGGATGTCATGTGATCTGATCCCATATTTAATATAGAATCATTTACTTCATGTGTTATTCTGGTATGTTTTATATGTCCCAGTGGGTTCCAGTTGTTGGAGATTTCCAGTCTGTATGCACTCATTCTGGTCTCCCCCTTTATGACTAAGTCAAGGGGTGGGAGGTTTAGAATGATTTCCATAGAGGCTGTCGGTGTACTTCTCAGTGCTCCTGTAATACAAAGGCATGTCAGCCTCTGTACTCCTGCGAGTGTTTTGAGGGCTGTTTTCTGATTTACTTTTGGCCACCAAACAACCTCTCCATAAGTCATCATGGGTCTTGTTATTGCCAAATATAGCCAAGTGGACCATTTTTGGTTTTAATACCCATGTTTTTCCAAATGCCCGTCTCCCTACAATAAGAGACATTTTACATTTGTTGGTCACTTTTTGTAAGTGTTGGTTCCAAGTAAGTTTGCTATCTAGGATTAGACCCAGATATTTAACTTGGTTCGTTTTGTTTAGCCTTCCTCCAAACAGAGTCGGAGTTTCTAAAACCTCCAATTTTGTTTTTCGAGTAAAGGTTATGAATTGTGCCTTGTCAGGGTTTACCAAGAGGTTTTCCCTAACGCACCACATTTCTGTCAGCCTAAGAGCTCTTTGCATGAATTCAAAGACTGTGGTTTGGTGTTTCCCTCGGATAAGGATGACTGTCATATATCCTTGGGCATACAGCCCTTGATTGTTTAGTGTTTTCAGCAGTTCGTCTGCCACTAGGTTCCACAGTAGAGGAGAAAGGACTCTACCCTGTGGGCATCCCCTGTGGATATTCACCTGCATGGTTTCACTGAACATTTGTGCCTGTACTTTCCGTCTGCATAACATGTCTTCTGTCCACCAGCAGATGGTGTCTTCTATTCCATGATTGCGAGCGGCAGCTACCATTGATTTAAAGGAGGTATTATCAAAAGCTCCTTCTATGTCAAGAAATGCTCCTAGGACTATTTCTTGGCTACTGAGTCCTCCCTCTATCTTGGTTACAAGATGGTGCAGAGCAGACTCACAAGATTTTTCTGATTGATAGGCATGTTGGTTTGTATGAAATGGCCTCTCTATCAGAGTGGTTTGCCGGACATGCTGATCAATCAGTTTTTCCAATCCATTCAATAGAAATGACGTCAGTTATTTGTCTATAGGCCTTTGCCACGGCATATGTTGGACGCCCCGGTTTAGGTATAAAGACAACTCTGCTTTGTTTCCAGGTATTTGGTACATGTTTATGCACCAAACTTGCCCTGTAGAGCCTACAAATATGCGGGGCCAGTGTTTCTATTGCCTGTTGCAAAAGCACAGGCAGTACCTCATCTGGTCCCGGTGATTTGTATGGATTGAAGGTGCGTATTGCCCATGTTACTTTCTCTGTAGTATCTACCCGTTAAGCAGATTCCCAATCTTGGCTGGAGACCCTTTTTGAGAGTTTCAGTTCGTGTGGCTTTGGTTTGCTGCATTCGAGTTTGTTGTGCAATCAGGAAAATGAGTTTTAAGAAGTAGTTCTAATGTTTCCATTCCAGTTTTAGTATATTCCCCTGTTTGGGTTTTTAAAGTCCACACAGGGTTTATTGGATATTTTGCTAGAATGCGGTGGAGTCTCCATCCTTTCAGTTCTTTAACGAGCAGTTATTGTGATATGATGTTATAATTGCGTCCCCTGGAACAAATTTTCTAAAAGGTTCCGGATGAAATAAATGGCTAGGTTGAAAATGAGTGGAATGATCAGATCACCTTCGACTGCGACACAGATGAAGACCATGGCTAAATTAGGTGAGACTTGTTTAAAGTCGGTAGGCGCCTGTAGGGTAAAGCCAAAGATCTGGTACCTAATTATTTCCAATGCGTAACAGGTACATAAAATGACAGCCCTTGACGTCAAGTGTCCTGTCATTAGTCCAGTAAGAATGCGAAAAATATATTTTTAATAAGTGCCTTATTGTGCATTTGTAACACAGGCAAAAAGTGAGGAATTATATATCACATTAAGTACACTGAGCATTAAAGATCTAGTTACAAACTGGAGAATATCAAGTGAACCATCTTTATCTGATCATAAGATAATAATTGTGTTTAGGTTAGAGAGTGATGCGCCTGAGACGATACTCAGGAGGAATCCTAGAGAAACAGACTGGGACAAATACAACACCACTCTAAAACAAAATTTAGCATGGGTACAGATACCCATTAGCTCTGGAAAACGATCTAGAAAAACTGAATGTGGCAATATTTGAGGCATATGAATCAAGCTGTGCCCCATTCCACCAAATGAACTAGTAGGGACTTTCCTGGGTGGAACAGCCGTCTGTCAAACTTAAGATCTGGAATGTGGAAACTATAACAGAGCCAAGAACAGCGGAGATTGGCTGAAATGAGGAAAGCTAAACGTAACAGCTTCAGGAAATTTTGGGAGGATATTAATTCTACATCTGCGGCAACAAAACTGCACAGGGTTCTAGCAAAAGGGAGAGTAACACAGCTATGGATCTATAGAAACCAAAAGGAAGCTTCAAGGAGAGTAAGGAGAAAAGAGCTTACCTCTTACTCGAAACTCATTTTCCTGGGACCACACTTCTTTTAATAAGGGACACAAATAAGGTAAGCAGACCCTCGAAAGAGGCTGTTGCAGTGGCCAAACACATTTGCAGCAGCAGGTGTGGATGGAATATTTCCTGCCCTGCTTTAGAGGACACAGGAGGAATTACTACCACATATAATCCGGATATATCAGAGTAGTCTGGAATTGGGATATATACCAGAATCATGGAGAAGTGCCAGAGTCACCTTTATTCAAAAAGTAGAAAAAAAAGGATACCACACACCCTAAATCCTTCCGACCAAATAGCCTCACATTCTTTGTATTAAAAACAATGGAGAAGGCTATTGATAATTTCATAAGAACAGAAATCCTGGAGATGGTGCCACTCCATCAATCCAGCATGCATACCAAGCAGGAAGATCTACATAAATTGCCCTGGTACAGCTGAGTTATGAAATCTTCAGGATGCACTGACAAACAAAGAAACGATCGTGTGTACCATCTTAGACATAGATGGAGCGTTCAACAACACGCCACATGAATCTGTCAAAAGAGCACTCTCATACAGAGGCGTAGATAACAATACATCCAGATTGATGGCTCAGCTTCTATCTACGAGAACTGCAGAGATACAGATAGGGCAGGACATCATTTCCATTTGCACAACCAGAGTATGTCCACAAGGAGTTATATCCCCACGAATGTGAAGCCTAACCATAGACGAACTTTTATGCAGATTGACCGATGACATAGTCACATTTACTAGAGGCAAGTTTGAATATATTCTGTGTGATATAGTCCAAAGAGGACTAAAATACATCAAAAGATGGTGCCAATAGGTGGGACTTAGTATAAACCCCACCGAAAAAACACTAGCCCTTTCAAAGAAAAGAAATAATCTTAAATCCGTCAAATTAGAAGGGAAAGATAGAATGTAAAAAAGAAGTCAAATATCTAGGCCTAACCCTGGATAACACACTTCTATGGAACATACATGAGAAGAAAATAGCAAATAAGGCCACAAAAGCCCTAATGGTAAGTAGAAAGAAAGGTAATTTTGACTGACATTTTGTGTAATTTCCAGGCCTATAATCATTTACTCTGAATTTACTTTTTAAATATTATTTTTTCATGAGTTCGTTTATTTACTTAGAAAATGCAGAGTGGAAAGAATGCATGCAAACGAAAAACAGGTAATTCAGTGGTATATGGATGGTTCCAAAACCATAAAAGGAACTGGAATAGGAGTGTATGGGCCTAGAACCAGGCACTCTGAAAGTTTGGGTATACACCCAAACATCTTCCAAGCGGAAATTCACACGATTGAGAAGTGTATCCAATTCAACATCGAGAGAAATTATCGCAGACAAGAGATTATCATGTTCGATAGACAAGCAGCCATCAAAACGCTGAGTTCCTATGTAATCAGCTCAAAAATGGTCTGAAGATGCCTAGAAAAATTAAAGAGGTAGGTGAGAAAATACAGTTACTCTCACTTGGGTCCCGGACATAACTGGGTAAAGGGTAAATAGATTGCAGATAGTCTCTCAAGGAAAGGAACTCAATCGCCCTTTGGGAAACCTGAGCCCTTCTGTGGTATTAGCAGTAACACAATATTGGGAGTTTAAAGAAGAATTGGGCAGTAGAAGAACCGATAATTGGAACAATATCTTGGGGTTAGGACAGGCAAGATATTTCTGAGCAAGAACAGGCTACGCATTATAACAGGGATCGTTACCGGGCATTGCCGACTGAAAGGACACCTTACTAAACTGAGAGTAGTAGCAGATAGTGAGTGCAGATTCTGTAAGGAGGATGAAACCTCAATTTACATTCTGACTGAATGTGTATCACTCCAGAATCAAAGACACTATACTTATGAGCATACCAAACAGAAGAGGTCGGTCTAACTTGAAGCCACTCCAAATCCTACACTTCCTTAAGAAGATTGGAAAGGTCGTTATAGGCATCGATACTATTTCCTCGATGCATTAGCGACAGAAGGGGGCATAATAGATCTTTTAGGTCGAAGTGCAATAACACCCCAACATAACATACTTCTATATAACTTTCCTTTATTTTAGTTTCACACTGTTTTTACCTTAGACTATGAAAGAGAGCGGACGCATAGCTCGTATTACAGATCGACGCAGACGCAAATAACGATATGCAACCATTTTTTGGTGCCACAGAAGCCATGGTGTCATTTGTGTATTTTGAGCTTTGCAACGGAAAGTTGATTAAAAATAGTGATACTATTGAGTGATTGCAATGGCAGTGTATTGAGCTTATGACTAAAAGCTGAAGTGAAGAAACGGAAGAAGGAATTATATTTTACAATTAAAATATATTAAACAAGTAAATAACACGACTATAAAACTATAAATATTTTTTAACTGGTTAATATTTTAAATGAAACATTCTATAAGTTTGATCGTAATAGTATCTTAACAATATTTTATTAAAATTTGAGGGTAAATAGTTAATATTTTCGTTCATTAAAACCTTGAATATCCCGAATAAACCAGTAAAGTTTAGTGGCAGTGGCATTTCATACACGTTACACGCGGTCTAACGCGCTTATATTCATTTATAGGCAAGTTTATGAATCCGAGACTGCTGGGCTTCGAATCCCAGACCAGACCATGTGGATTTTTAATTAAATTGCATGGTTCGGTTTAGGATTTGATGTGTGCCGTATTAATAGAAAATTCAATTTCTATTGATATGACATGCAGATTATAAAATCGCCATACATTATCGTCTCGATGATGGTGGGTGAGGTTTTCCTCACCTGTAAGTCAAATGGCACCATCAATCATCCTTAAGTCGCCCCGGAGCGCCACGGCAAATAATAATAATAATAATAGCCGTAACTTCCCCTACACAAGTCGTTCAGTCGACTTCAGGGGTTGAAATTCACTCGTAAGGGGGTGAATTAGGGAGAGTATGTTATATATTTCTTTCGTATATTTAAAGAAAATTCACGATTCTGGGTTCGAGTAGTACAATAATAAACAATGATTACTTTTCTTTTCTATATTTAACACAAATGAGTTAAAGTGGATTATATGTCAAAGATTTGGGGTTGAGGTAAGTCTTTTGTTGCTATATCATATAATTATTTTTACTAATGTGATTCTTTTTTTTTTTTAGGTTAAAACAAACAAAATAGCCCTTTAGATACAGAGCTTTTAGCGGCACTTCTAGAAGATTTGCTTTACAAAGTGAGTGTAAATTACCGGAAAAATTAATGAAATTAAGTGTAAAAGGCAATTGATTATTTTAAATAAATTATATCTTTGAGTTTTAATTTTCAAACTTATGTCTAAGGCTTATCTGTAACTTCCAGGGATCCTCCGTATTTTCCATTCAATATGTACACAATTTCCATCACCATTTGACAGTACAGAGTGGATTCAAGGATGGTTCTGCAGCTAAACATCCATACTACAGCAAGAGACAATTTACTTCCAATTATTATACTATGACTCTTGACATGAGTAGGTTTACTAGGTAGCCAGAGGTAGGTATACCTTGACACGGTTATACTATACCTATTTAAGTTGTAAATGAGCTAGTTAAATAAACTAACAATAAAAGGCCTAAAATAATGATTTATTTTATGTAAAATGATGTAAGAATTATTATTTTAACTAATTTTATATCCAAACTATATTTTAAACCTACCTGAGGTGGTATGGGGCCAAATGTGGCTTCCAAAGAAGCGGTAATTAAATCGAAAAAGTTATATGGATTTTTCTATCCTCAAAAGTAGAGTCTTGTTTATGTTTCCTAAACAAAATAATCTTCCAAATAAACTTTTTCTTTGTGAAAAATCCGCAAAAATGCGAGAGCAAGCTTCCTCTGAAAACGTGCTTTTCAAAAGAAAGCTTGAAAAAAAAACCTGTCAGTTTTTTTTTCTTAATACCGAGTTTATCAGCTAATTCTAGTGTAATTTGATATATAAGGTTGGCCATATGATAATTTAAAATAATTATATATCTAATTAATAAGTTCTGTGGTTCTTGATGAGAACCAGGAAGAAAAAGAAGACTAAAATTTGACCATTAACTACTCATATTTACAACTCGGTTTTAAAAATATGTCAATTTATGATTTATAATAAATTATTTTTAAGAAGAGAAGTAATTTTGTTTTTATTCCTATATGCCAAATATAAAACCTTTTAACCCATAACAACACCACCCATTCGTGCAAAAAAGTTTCTAAGAACTTTTTAGTCCTAGACTAGAATACAGAAAAGAAAAAAAATATATATATATACATGTAAGTACATTTATCTCCATTACCATCAGCATAAGTACTTATCTATGAAGTATATCTTTAAGGCTAGAAGTCGTTGGAAAGGGTCAAATTACATTAACAGTATCTTCATCGGGGGGATGAACCTTAATGTCTTTTGCGTTCCAAGTGCCAGCAGGTCTATTATTTTCATCTACCAATTGATACGACCAAGGGGAAACTATTTTGGATATTTTATAAGGACCGACAAATTTCTGAGCCAACTTAGCACTAAAGTGTTTAGCTTTATCCGACTGAATATGATTGCGTCTCCAAACCTTTTGCCCTTCCGTAAATTTGTCACTTCTGCGCCTCAAGTTATACGGGATTCTTGCCTTGTTATAGGCTGACTGTAGACGTTTTTTAACATCTTGAAAAAGTTTAACAAGCGCTGCACTTTGTTCAGTTAGATCAAACTGATTCAATGGTAGACCGTCAACCTCTAAGTTGTTGAGAATTATTTCTCTCCCGAAATTAATTAGATTAGGTGTTACACCTGTAACTTCGTGTTTAGCGGATCTAATTGCACACAAAATTTTTGGTAGGAGTGTATCCCAATTTCGCTGGTCTTCGGAAACATAGGCACTCAACATAGTTTTTATCACTCGGTGACTTCTCTCCACTGGATTAGCTTGTGGATGATAGAGAGCAGTGAACTTAATCTGAACTTTATATTTGTCCATAGTTTGTCGGAACAAATGACTTACAAACTGAACTCCATTATCCACAATAATAGTCCTTGGTGCTCCATACATTAGTATGACCTGATCTTCTAAGATCTTGACAACGTTTGCCGCCGTGGCTGAGCGTATAGGAAAAGCTAACAAAAATTTACTAAAACAATCCATTACCGTTAGAATGAAATTAAACCCAGTCGTGGTTCTAGGTAACGGGCCTACCAGATCTGCGCTGACTAATTGCCATGGCCTGGAAGCTGTGACTTGCGAGGAAAGCATCTGTCCAACTGGGGGTTTCTGTTCAGGTTTGATTTTCTGACAAGTGATACATCTTCGAATGTACCTACCAACATCAGTTTTTAGTTTGGGCCAGTAGTACTTTTGGACAATTCTAGCCACAGTCTTAGCCACACCCAAGTGACCAGCAGTAGGAGGATCGTGGTAATTGCATATGATCTCCGCTCTCTTATTTTTAGGAACAACTAACACCCATTCGGAATACGATAAATCTGGATAATTTGAGTGACAATTTCTAAAAAGCTCACCGTTTTGAACCATCCACAGAGGATATTTAACTGGATCAGCCTGAACTTTATGAAACATTTCGGAATACCATTTGTCCAAAGACGAGGAAGGAGTTACCGGGGGGGTGTCCACAACATCTATACAAGGCACAGCCCGGGATAATGCGTCAGGCACTAAATGGTCTTTTCCTTTCCTATGAACCACCTCAAAGTCATAAGCTTGTAGACGTAACGCCCATCTTGCTATGCGGCCCACAGGGTCTTTAATATTAAATAGCCATTTTAGGCTATAATGGTCTGAAATAACGACAAACTTAGAGCCTTCTAAATACGGTCGTAGTTTTTCGATAGCAAAAATGACGGCAAGACACTCCTTCTCCGTAGTTGAGTATTTGCGTTCTGTCTTCGTGAGAGATCTGCTTAAATAACAAATTACTCTATCTCCACCTGGAAAGTTCTGAGAAAGGGTTGCCCCGAGACCGAAGTCACTCGCATCAGTTTCCACAATAAAAGGAAGAGAGAAATCTGGACATGCGAGAATTGGAGCCTTAACCAAAACTTGTTTTACCTTATTCAACGCTTCTTCACAAGCTAAATCCCATACAAAAGTTTTATTCTTTTGTGTGAGACGAGTTAATGGAGCCATTAGTTCTGAAAAATTTGGTATAAAGCGCCGATACCAGGATGCCATGCCAACAATTCGCCTGACCTCTTTCACCGTTCCAGGAGTTGGAATTTTTAAAATAGCTTCCACCTTTTCAGGATCAACTAAGAGCCCGTGTTCATTTACAAGATACCCTAGATAACGCAATTCTGATCTACAAAAAATACACTTTTCCCTATTTAAAGTTAGCCCAGCAGCCTTAATGCGCTGAAGAACAGTCTCCAACACGTCCATATGCTTCTCCCAGGTTGGAGTACATATAATCACATCATCCAAGTATACAAAAGTAAATGGTTCTAAATCAACCCCTATAACCTGGTCGATCAACCGCTGCCACGTGGCAGGTGCCGAATGCAGGCCAAATGGCATTCTTTTAAATTGGAATAATCCTCTATTTGGGACAGTGAAGGCGGTAAGGGGACGAGATTCATATGCCATGGGGATTTGCCAGTAAGCGGACTTTATGTCCAGGGTACTCAAGTATCGCGCGTCTCGTAATTTGTCCAATATTGAGCTGACAAAGGGGATTGGATAGGCGTCCGGAACACTGACTGCATTTAGTCTTTTGTAGTTGACACAAAAGCGCCACCTACCATCTGATTTCTTCACCATGACAATTGGAGAGCTCCATGGGCTTTTCGATGGCTCAATTATATCATTCTTCAGCATGTCTTCCAATTCTGCATTCACATCTTTTTGTAAAGCAGGAGAGATAGGGTAGTATCTCTGCTTGATGGGAGGGGAATTTGTATGGATAACATGTTCGACAAGATGTGTACCACCAAGTTTCCCGTCCATACCCTTAAAAGCCTGGTCCAATAAATTATCCATAGTATTTCGTTGTTCAACTGTCAAAGACTCAACATCTCGGATACCAGCCGCATCAATACTATCGATATTATCGTCTTTCCTAAAACTCCATTGCCCAGTATACATATCCGGAATAATTTCCATAGTAACCCAAAAATCGATCCCAAGAATTAATTTGTGAGGTAGGGAAGGTATAACCAGAACATTAATTGCTGAAACCCTGTCTTCCAACTGAATAGGAAGTAAACAGGATCCTAAACTTACACAAGTTTGTCCTGTTGCCACGGTACATGTTACTCGACTTTCGGAATTCAGTGAGCACACTTTGCTTAATATGTGCCACCCTGGACCACCTAAAATTGTTCTAGAGGCTCCACTATCCAAGAGTCCAAGAAATTCTTTCCCTAAGATCCTTACTTTTAAATAGGGTCGTTGATCACCTCTTGCATGGGCTAATATGAAATTCAAGACGGCAAAGTCTTTAGAGTGGGTGGTCGGTATAACATTAGGAACATCCTCCATTCCACGACCTATTGTGGAGGGGTTCGAGCGTTTTTTGCACAACACGATGTACTCACTGTGTTTGGTTTTCCACAACGAAAACAAAATACCTTTCTAGGTTTACCACATTTCCTAAATTTGTGACCAGCTTCGCCACAATTAAAGCAACCAATACTTCTAGCTATTTCAAATATGGGTGTAGTGTTATCATTAGAACTAACTGAAAAGATGGGATTAGAGGGTTTACGATAAGCCAGTTCCGGTTCAACTAACTGTCGAGTAGTCACCGGTGGAGGACAAAACCGTTGAGTCCGGACCTCAGTTTCCTCTATCATCTTAGCAATCTGAATCAAATCATGTATGGAGTTGATAGAATGCGTAGTTAATTGTCTCTGGATGTAAGGCAAAAAATTTCTTTTTATAATTTGAATCCGAGCAGACTCCAATGGGAAAACAGACAGTTTCCGAAAAAGATTTTCCATCACCGATACAAAAATGATTACTTTTTCTTGTGCACCTTGGGTTCGGTGGCGTATCTCTTCCCATAACGCATTCTCATAATCATATGGTTGGAAGTCTACACGCAATTTTTGCATCAGTTCTTCCCAAGAAGAAAACTGACTCATTCTGAACCACAACAGCGCATCCTTTGTAAACAGTTCTGCAGCGGATCGCAATAAGCGTTCCTTTGAAACACCGCGAGACACTCGTAATTCCTCGATACGCTCCAGAAAACTCGTCACACTACCTACCCCATCAAATTTAACAGGCCATCTAGAAATATCTGAAAGTTCGCTTTGTGGGACTGCAGGTGATCGGTAATTAATAGGATTGTCACCAGCCAGTTGGTAATTTTGGGGTCTATTACCGCTTGAGTAAATAGATGGATTTGCTCGAAGTGAATTAAAGGAAGTTTGTCCCAGGGAAAAAGTATTTAGCGTCAGATTTTCAATATTAGACGAAATAGGTTCCCCGTATGCGGCATGAGAAAGTGTAGGCAAAGGAAATGATGATTGAGTGTAAACTGGCAATAATGAAGGAGTATAACTCGATCCAACACAAGTTGTCTGAATATGCCTCTCGTTTTGGTAAGAAGCAGCGCTAGTACACGTAGATATAATCGGAACCCTAGGAGGGTTTCCTCCTCCACCTAAATCATTAGTACTTTCAAAAAAATTTCGTAACGTCGAGACTCTAGATAAGCCACGATCAACAGATAAAACCGTATTTGTAGACGTAATGGGGTTAATAGATACCTGACGAGCATCTCCCACTTCCGATATCTCACTCCCATCATGAGAAGCAAATGAAACGATATGTTCGATCGTGTTATCTCGGTTTGACCTATGTAAAACTTTCGGAAGTAAAATATTTGGTTCGTCCAGTATAGATCGCTCAGCACTAACCGTATTCAAATTATTATAAATATGTTTAACTTTCGTTTCTAATTCTTTACAAACGCTTTTCAAATAAGAACATTTCTCTATCGTGCCCGAGTCACATGATAATCTTTCTAATCGTAATGTTAAATGAATTAAACGCGAATAAATTCTTTTGAATTCGTTATGTTTATTGGCTTCATTAAAATTGTCAATATCTTCAGACAAATCACTTAATTTGCATTCACACGTTATCATCTCCGCGTTTGAATCTAAAGTTACTGAAGTTGGTGGCTCGCGTTCCCCTTCCCGTTCTAATCTAAGAGCTTCACTCAATAATGATCGCTTCTGAGCAACCGTTCCTTCTATGGGATAATTCCTAATCAGTAACTCATAGGTGACCTCATCACCCAACAGCCTCTTATATTCCATGGCAAAATTTTTCCAATTATGGATCCCAAAATTATTTAATCACTATATTCTAAGTTGTGTATTATAGAATTATTTAATATGTAGTATAGCAAAGGTAACCCCACGCTTGGGTATTAAAAAAAAAAGAAAAAAAAAATAAATAAGAACCTACCTAACTAAAAAATCGGTACAGCGAAAGTACCTAACCCAAAACCAAAAAAATTAAAAAAATATATCTATCTATGCTTATAAACTGCGCTTATGTAAACGCTATCTCGCTGCTATAAAAATAAAAACAGGATCCCAAAAACTAATTGTCATCTGACGTCATTAATCCTATCCCAATATTATTTCCGACCGTAACGCTAGGAAATGCCTAAATCGATTCACAATCGATTGTGTCTGTCAAATGATGTTAAATGGTACTGAATTGGAGACAACTGACATTGACTTGACAGTGTCAAAATTGTAGGTTAATAAACCAAATCATTGAAAACAACACAAAATATCTCAAAAATATTATGGAAATTATGGAAAACCACCTGAAGTTCCCCAAATCTTTGCAAAAAGTAAGAAGAAAAGTATTTAAAACACGTTGGGCGCCAATTTGTTATATATTTCTTTCGTATATTTAAAGAAAATTCACGATTCTGGGTTCGAGTAGTACAATAATAAACAATGATTACTTTTCTTTTCTATATTTAACACAAATGAGTTAAAGTGGATTATATGTCAAAGATTTGGGGTTGAGGTAAGTCTTTTGTTGCTATATCATATAATTATTTTTACTAATGTGATTCTTTTTTTTTTTTAGGTTAAAACAAACAAAATAGCCCTTTAGATACAGAGCTTTTAGCGGCACTTCTAGAAGATTTGCTTTACAAAGTGAGTGTAAATTACCGGAAAAATTAATGAAATTAAGTGTAAAAGGCAATTGATTATTTTAAATAAATTATATCTTTGAGTTTTAATTTTCAAACTTATGTCTAAGGCTTATCTGTAACTTCCAGGGATCCTCCGTATTTTCCATTCAATATGTACACAATTTCCATCACCATTTGACAGTACAGAGTGGATTCAAGGATGGTTCTGCAGCTAAACATCCATACTACAGCAAGAGACAATTTACTTCCAATTATTATACTATGACTCTTGACATGAGTAGGTTTACTAGGTAGCCAGAGGTAGGTATACCTTGACACGGTTATACTATACCTATTTAAGTTGTAAATGAGCTAGTTAAATAAACTAACAATAAAAGGCCTAAAATAATGATTTATTTTATGTAAAATGATGTAAGAATTATTATTTTAACTAATTTTATATCCAAACTATATTTTAAACCTACCTGAGGTGGTATGGGGCCAAATGTGGCTTCCAAAGAAGCGGTAATTAAATCGAAAAAGTTATATGGATTTTTCTATCCTCAAAAGTAGAGTCTTGTTTATGTTTCCTAAACAAAATAATCTTCCAAATAAACTTTTTCTTTGTGAAAAATCCGCAAAAATGCGAGAGCAAGCTTCCTCTGAAAACGTGCTTTTCAAAAGAAAGCTTGAAAAAAAAACCTGTCAGTTTTTTTTTCTTAATACCGAGTTTATCAGCTAATTCTAGTGTAATTTGATATATAAGGTTGGCCATATGATAATTTAAAATAATTATATATCTAATTAATAAGTTCTGTGGTTCTTGATGAGAACCAGGAAGAAAAAGAAGACTAAAATTTGACCATTAACTACTCATATTTACAACTCGGTTTTAAAAATATGTCAATTTATGATTTATAATAAATTATTTTTAAGAAGAGAAGTAATTTTGTTTTTATTCCTATATGCCAAATATAAAATCTTTTAACCCATAACAAGTATTATTATTTTTATTATTACAAAATAGGAATTTTCTTCAATAAGACTTCCTCTGAAGTAGTTAGAAAGAAAAAGTGTTCGGGTTATTAAAACTGAGACATTGTTTAATAAATTTCTGGTTACACCACTGTCTATAGCTTAGACAAAGAAATATATTTTTGTATACGTTTAAGATCTGGTGCCAAACGGTCGCATATTGGAGTTCGTAGTTATGTGTCCCCTCTCTTTCCTAGTGTACGGTTCTTATTCTATGCATTAAATTCTTCTACATTGAGTAAAACGGTTTCCAAGTACCTACAGATTTGTCGTATTTGCTACTGCTGGTCTCGTACAATTTTATCATTACCTATTATATTTACGGAAACGTTATAAGTATTTAGTATTCTACTAACACCTTTTTTCTGTTTAGATTAATCTAATGTATCATTTAAGTCATCCACCAATTACTAGTTCCATGGAACTTATTGTGTATCTCCTGCCATTTTCCCTTATTTTTTACATAAAGATGATCTGTATAATACAAAGAGTGTTTTTTCTTCAGAAAACAAAAACAGTAAATACTAAAAGCGTGCAGAACAAATATTTTTTTAAATAAAAAAATATAAAACATTAATACATACTTGAGGAGCAGTTCCTCCTCCTCCAGACAGTAGTCCAGAAAGCAAATTTTCAAGTGGTCCCCTCTGGTCCTGAGGAGGATGAGGATAATAACCATATTGCTGAAAAATTAAACAATTATAATATATAAATTCTTTCGAAATTCATAAATATATTTTTCAAAATTACCCTTACTAAATAATGAAAACTATTTTTAAATCCCCAAAGAGAAACCAAATTTTATACATATTTTTTCAATTCTATTTATGCATATATCTACATTGTTGCGTATTTACACAGGCGACATAAGGGAGTACATGCATGTTTCCTTAGACGATGCCGATTAGTGGTTTATTGAGAAATTGAAAACATTTCTGTCCCCAGCATTGATGGCCTGGTCACGGTCTGAGTGGGTCATCAAACTCGCAATAATTCTTTTCTGTGCATCATTTTTTCAATAAATATATTTTCACTTTGTTTAAAAATTGTTTTCATTATTTCTTAACAGCAATTTGTCTTCGAATCAATAACCGATAATATTTAGAACTCTAAACCAATTCCATTTAAAATCAATTAATATAAAACGTTGATATTTTGAAAAACGTATAAAATGGTTTCCCAAGCGTGATGAAGAGTTGCTCAATGGTGATAGCTTCAAGAGTTACAAATTTATCATTTCAAAGTGTTCCGTCTCAACTACAACGTGACAACGCCGCGGAGAGTGCCATCCCCACACCGTGATGTGTAAAAACATTCGCCGACCGCCCGTTGACTGGACACTTGCATTTTGTTTTATGTTCATGTAACACGTTTTTTGTAACCTCAATTTAATTTTCAATATTGTAAACAATTCTTAGCAATAAAGAAGTGAAGTCGTGTATATTCATTCAGTTTTACAGTCCGCTGATTAATTAACCATTATTTAGATCACGACTAAACATTTTGGTCCATATCGAGCGGATCACTAGAATTAGACATCTTTGATATTGGTTTAAAAACTTTCCAGAAACAGTGAAACGTGCTTGAGTTTGAGTGAAAAACAATTTGACCAAGTGGGTGAGTTCTTTCCATACTATCTTTATATTCCTTATTCCTGTGTTGAATCTAGATTGCTTTGTTTTGTTAGTAAACATAATTTTAATTTCTCATAAATTCATAATCGAAGTGTGTGGTGATTCTCTGATTTCGTATAATCATTTCAATAAGTAAATAGTGTTTTTGCAATGGCAGAAGATGATCGAGAATCATACGAAAAATTAAAACGAAAACGAGCTTCTCTCAAATCAAAATTAACTGTTTTTACTAAATTTTTAGACACTTTAGATATTAAATATAGCAATAAAACTATTACTGATTTGGCTGTTTATTTTGATTTGCAAGAAAGACTTCAGAAATTCGCCAATGTTCTAGAAGATTTTGAGGAGTTACAATTAGAAATTGAACAATTTGATTTTGTTGACGTACCATCTGAGGTACCGATCAGAGAAAAATTCAACACAGAATATTATGCTTGCATAGGGATAGGTAGAGAGTTTATCGTAGCTAGCGAGAACGCCGAAGCGTATAATGTTGGCGGAGGTTCCGAAGCGGGTGCCGCCAACAGTAATGGCGCGGGGTTAGACGACCAAAGCACAAAAAATGATAGAGATAGAAGTGAAGCCCAGCCAAAGACATCCGCGGCGTTGCCACATCTAGAAAATAGTGTATCCTTTAGGGAAATTAGATTACCTGAAATAAATTTAAAGTTTTTTGACGGTTCCTTAGATTCTTGGCCGGAATTTCGCGATACATTTGAATCACTCATCAACCAACGCACTACTATAACTGATATTGAAAAATTTCATCATCTTAGAAGTAATATTGCGCATACTGTTTTTGAACATATCGGTAGTTTAGACTATACTAGTGAAAACTATAAACATGCGTGGGCGGCTATATGCAAAAGATACAATAATTCGACTGACTTAACGCAACATCACTTAGAAAAGTTGTTTAACTTAGAGAAAATCGAAGTAGCGACGTCATCGGGAATTAGAAAAATTCTAGATAGCACCTCTAATAGATTAAAGGCGCTAAACACTTTAGGTGAGCGAACAGAACATTGGGATACCTTTATTATTTTCTTAATGCTTTCAAAACTTGACGACGATACGTGCGCGAAGTGACAAGAAATCAAACTTAAATATGATCGACCAACTTTTACGAATTTTAGTGAATATTTAGATAGACGCGCGGGATTATTGTTATCTATAGAAAGAAATAAAGCTGCAAAGGCTGCAGTCAGCTCTGTTACAAACAAAAAAGTCGATTTAAAACCAAAACACGAGTTCAAATCGAGCAAAATAAAATCTTTAGTAACTTCTAATGGAAATTTGAGTACAGTTTTTAATATTAGTTGCAGTTTTTGTAAGAATCAGCATTTTATTAATGATTGTCCTGAATTCAATAAGTTAGGCGTTAGTGATAGGCTTGAACGCGTTAAACAAAAGGGTCTTTGTATTAATTGTTTGAGGGTTGGACACATCATACGGCAATGTAGATCGGGACCATGTAGACGTTGTAGGGGTCGTCATCATACACTTCTTCATATAGATAAAGCCCCACTTGAGGGTCCTGAAGCCAGTTCTAGCCAGCAAGTAACTAAGAACACTGAAACGGTTGTGTTATCTTCTCATTTAAACAGCCCTAGTGAAGTTATTTTATCCACTGTATTAGTTCATGTTCGTGATAAAAATGACACATTTCACAAAGCACGTGCTCTATTAGATGTTGGCTCACAAAGTAGTTTTATTTCCGTTGATCTTTGCGAGCGTTTAAATTTAGAGAAAAATAATACCACTTTACTGGTAAGTGGATTGAATGATACTTATTCTCAAATCAAATTTAAGACTAATTTAAACGTTCAATCTATTCTTAATACATTTTCATTCAACATGTCCTGTCTCGTAATTCCTCAAATAACTGGAAATTTACCTAACTACCAAATAGAAACTAAAAACCTTCAGATACCGAGCAACATACAATGAGCGGATCCTAATTTCAATATTCCCGGTAAAATAGATATTTTGATAGGCGCTGACTACTTTTGGGAAATTATTAGTGTGGGACAAATTAAATTAGGTAGTTACGGTCCTGTGTTACAAAAAACTCGATTTGGTTGGATCGTGGCTGGTCCCATACAATCTAATACATCTAATATCGTTCGTTGTAATTTGTCTAGAAATACCGAAATAGAAAAACAATTAGAACGTTTTTGGGATATCGAGGAGTTCCCTAACACAAAGGCTTGGTCAAACGAAGAAAAATTGGCAGAATCACATTTTATTAATACAACAAAACGTGACGAAAACGGGCAATTTATAGTTACCATACCTCTTAAAGATAATCCCGAGGTTCTTGGGGATTCTCGTGAAACTGCACAAAAACGTTTTCTGAATTTAGAGCGAAAGTTCGGTAAAAACCCATCATTTAAAGAAAACTATCATAGATTTTTTAAAGAATACCGCGATTTAGGTCACATGATGAAAGTCACTAAACCGGATAATGCACAAACTACATACTATATGCCTCACCACGGGATAGTAAAGGATTCCAGCCTAACTACGAAGTTGAGGGTCGTATTCGATTCATCGTGTCCTTCTAGTACCGGTTATTCTTTCAATGATCTCCAAATAGTTGGGCCGACCATACAAACAGATTTGTTTTCGATTTTATTGCTCTATAGACGGCACAATTTCGTAATTGCAGGGGACATTGAAAAAATGTACCGGATGTGCAAAATAGAACCATCTCAGAGACCATTGCAAAGAATTTTGTGGCGGGATAACCCCAGTGACGAAATAGATACATACGAACTGACCACAGTAACATACGGAACGTCTTCAGCGCCATTTCTAGCCATCCGCTGCTTATATCAGTTAGGAGTCGAGTGTGCGAATGAGCAAATTTCGGAAGTCATTAAACACAACTTTTATGTTGACGATATGTTAACTGGGGGTTCCACCGTAGAGGAAACGGCTCAAATTGCAAACGACGTAGTTAGAATTTTGAAGAGTGGGGGATTTCAGTTACGCAAATTCGTGTCTAATAGCTCAGAGGTTTTAGGGCTTATAAATTCATCTAATGGTACGCAGTTCATGGATCTCGGCGTAAACGAAAACGCTAAAACCCTTGGTATAATTTGGAACGCCGTGACTGATTGCTTCTTGTATAAAATTTCGATTGAGCCAACAACTAAAGTTACAAGGCGCACGGTTCTCTCAGAAACGTCACAAATATTCGATCCTTTGGGATTTTTAAGTCCGTCCATCATATTAGCCAAATTGATTTTACGCGATATTTGGGTCGAAAAACTTGATTGGGACGAGTCTCTATCTTCCAGTTTACACACACGATGGATTCGATTTCGCGACGGTCTTAAATCTTTCAATGAATTAGCCATACCAAGACAAATAGTTTGTTCAAATGCCATTTCAATAGAAATTCACGGTTTTTCAGACGCATCGATGGTAGCTTACGGAGCTTGTGTATATATAAAAACCGAAAATTCTGATGCTAAAACATTCATTCATTTGGTTTGTGCTAAATCTAAAGTATCACCTATAAAAACTCAAACAATCCCACGTCTGGAGCTTATTGCCGCTTTACTAATGTGCAGATTAGTTGACAAAGTAATTATTTCTTTGAAACTCCAGGTAAACCGTGTCACTTATTGGACAGATTCGACCATCGTTTTGGGTTGGATAAACACACCTGTAAACCTACTTCAGGTTTTTGTAGCTAATCGCGTTGCGGCCATTCAGGAATTAACAAGTGTTGAAAATTGGCGTCATGTACCTACCAATGAAAATCCCGCTGATTGTGTGTCTCGAGGTATCTCGCCAAGCTCGCTTAAAACTACTGACATATATTGGAACGGGCCACCGTGGCTAAAACAGTCTCACCAGTTATGGCCGACAATGCCAGAAAAACAAACGATCTTACCAGATATCAAAAAGGTTGTCGCGGTTCATAAAGCTACTATACAACACTTAGACATAATTGAAAACTTTTTTGATTTAACTAAAACTCGAAGAATTATCGCCTACTGTCTACGCTTTAAAACAAATAGTTTAAATTCCGCTAATGAACGAAAACGTGGCCCTTTGACCAGTGCGGAAATTAAAGGCGCTAACTTATGCTTAGTTAAAATGTCTCAAGGTCTATGTTTTGAAAGGGAAATTAGTCAGTTGCGCGATAAAAAACCGTTAGATAATACAAGTAAAATCCTAAAGCTGAATCCCTTCTTAGATAACTCTGGTATCTTAAGAGTTGGCGGGAGATTAACCAATTCAAACCTCCCTATTTGTCAAAAACATCCGATTTTGTTAGATTCTAAGTCTCGATTTACTAGAAATCTGTTTCTATTAGAACACAAAAGGTTATTGCATGCCGGACCCCAATTATTATTAGCGAACATTCGATACGAATATTGGCCTTTAAACGGTCGTAACTTAGCTAGAAAGGTCGTGCGCGAGTGTATAACTTGCTTCAGGGCACAACCTTCTATAACGACCCCCCTTATGGGAGATCTTCCAGGTACTAGAATTAACCCTTCGCCACCGTTTTTCGTTTCCGGTGTAGATTATGCGGGCCCATTCAGAGTTAAGGCTAGGCAAGGTCGCGGATGTCAGGTCACTAAGGCTTACGTCTGTATATTTGTTTGTTTCACCACTCATGCAGTGCATATAGAATTAGTACCAAATTTGTCGTCGGAATCTTTTATAGCCGCTTTCAGGCGCTTTGTCGCTAGAAGAGGTAAACCATCTCGTGTCTACTCCGACAATGGCACGAATTTTATCGGGGCCTATAATGAACTCCACGATCTTGGCATTTTTCTCAAGAATAACGTCAATAATTTAACTGAAACTATAGAAAATGAAGGAATTGCTTGGTCCTTTATTCCTGCCCATGCTCCACACTTTGGCGGCCTCTGGGAGGCAAGTGTGAAATCGATGAAACACCACCTAGTTAGAATTGCAGGAAATGCGTTACTCACCTTTGAACAGTTATACACCTTATTAGTACAAATCGAGGCAATCTTGAATTCGCGTCCCATGTACCCTATTTCTTCAGACCCATCCGATTTGACTCCTCTTACCCCATCTCACTTTATTCTTGGTCGTCCACTGACATCGATTGCTGACTCAAGCTTGCTAACCATACCAGAAAACCGCCTTAAACATTATGAAAGAATTCAGCAGCTACAGCAACATTTTTGGGCACGTTGGTCCTTAGAATACGTCTCAGGCTTGCAAGAACGCACTAAGTGGCGTACCAATCATGGTACACTTAAGGAAAACGATTTAGTCATTATCAAAGAAGAAAATCTACCTCCCTTTCGCTGGTCCCTTGGTAGAATCGTATCTCTCCATCCAGGCAAAGATGGAATATCCAGAGTCGCCACAATCCGTACTAAGAGTGGATGGTTAAAGAGAGCATTTTCCAAAATATGCCCTCTGCCCAAAGCAGAGTCTTGATTTTCGCTTGAAAGAAGTCTTTCAAGGGCCGGGAGGATGTTCCGTCTCAACTACAACGTGACAACGCCGCGGAGAGTGCCATCCCCACACCGTGATGTGTAAAAACATTCGCCGACCGCCCGTTGACTGGACACTTGCATTTTGTTTTATGTTCATGTAACACGTTTTTTGTAACCTCAATTTAATTTTCAATATTGTAAACAATTCTTAGCAATAAAGAAGTGAAGTCGTGTATATTCATTCAGTTTTACAGTCCGCTGATTAATTAACCATTATTTAGATCACGACTAAACACAAAGTGTAGAAACATTTAAAAACCATTATATTCTAATTTTACGAATTTATAAGTAGAATATAATCCTGTAATGTAAATATATAATCAGAGTATAATATCGGATTGTCTTTCTTACAATGTATTATTTTTCGCCTTGGAAAAAAAAAATGTTGTGAATAGTGTGTTATATGTTTCGACGTTTCATTACAATATGCAATTTATATCAAATAGTTCGACTGACGATTTCATCAAAAAAATCAAATAACTAGTAATCGGTGTGGAACCAATCGGATGTAAATTGGAAATGATATGAAATTGATATTAGCCTCAAAGAAAATTAGATACAAAAGTAGAACAATATGGGATCAAAAAAACCTACTGTGTCTGTCTGCCGTTTTAAGAGGTCACTGCCAATGAAAGACTTTATAAAATGGGATGTTTGAAAAGGAATTTAAAATTCTGATGCAAAATGTAACATTTTTAATCATTCTAAACGTCAATTATCATTTGTTACAAATTGTCAAAATAAAAAACTAAAAATAGGCTTATACAGGGTATAAGTAAAACTACTGAACGTGATAAATGAACTTAACACTTACAAATGGCAACAAACAGTGAATCTACAAAACAGATCAAGCATGATCATTCAGCATGGAAAAGACCTGAAACGAGGAAGACATAAAAAAAGATAACTCTGGAAACCTCAGATACGAAAATCCTTAGACTACTTGTAGAAGAACACTGAAGAGACTCGAAACTCAAGACATCAAGGCTCAAGTTGAGAATGTTTATGAACGGACAAAGAGCAGGATAACAGAAAGGATTAAGTATATCAGAAAATGATCAGAGATAGGTTTGTTAGAACAACCTGAGACCACTCTCCAGTAAGCTGCCGTTATTGACAAACACTCGATAACAATGGAATAACTTGTTAGAGGTATAAGGAAGTAAAATAGGATAAGTTTACTTTATTAACAGCTGCTTGTTTTTAGTTGACAGTTTGAATTACGTTCAATTAGCCAGTACATTTGCTTGGATTTGATGTCTAGTCATGTCATACCATTTGGATATGTTTGTCCTAA
Source organism: Psylliodes chrysocephalus (assembly GCA_927349885.1). Classification (NCBI taxonomy): domain Eukaryota; kingdom Metazoa; phylum Arthropoda; class Insecta; order Coleoptera; family Chrysomelidae; genus Psylliodes; species Psylliodes chrysocephalus. The sequence goes on from OV651817.1 coordinate 45,723,537, forward strand.
GTACCTAAGTTACCCTTTGACTTAGGTGTAGATCTATAATCAGTTTCATGCACTGATCTGTAATATTCACTAAATAGGATACAGGTATAACATCGTGAAAATTTGTACCAACAAGGGGACCGGAAGTACCATGAATTAGACCATTTGGGCAAATTATGGCGGGCAAATTTGAAAGACAATAAAAATATTAAATAGATTGTATTCAATTTTTTTTTAATTTGTAAGATTTACAAATTACTATTAAAACTGCTAAGAAATGTTTTCTATGTTCGTTAGACTACAAAATATTAAATTTTAATAATAAATTTATATCGTAATTTGACATAACCTAACCTTTGGTCTTCTAAACTTTGCTCAATTTCCAGCCACTACATCTATAATCTATGCTACAATAGGGTTGCCAGACGTCCCTATTTTAACGGATCAGTTTAGCTATGTCGGAGGTTTTGTCCCGTGTCCCTATGGACTACACGTCGAGACGCTAATTGTACTAATTTCCCATAGCTTATATCTTTATTCAGAAATCGGGAATATTAGGAGGTGCTGGGAACAATTCGTGACCGTGTATCAGAAGTTTATGTATTTTATTTAATATATATTTCTTTAAAAAAAATATCCAGATTTTTATTCAAACTCCCTACCTAGAAAGTGTTGTTTTCCAGAAAAAAAAAACTCACTTTATCGTAATTATTTACATAAGATAAAATGACAAATTGAATTGCAGATTATGTTAAATAACATCCTGTTCGTCATATTGTTTGTCCAAAAACGCTTTTTAGTCGACTATATCATATCCAGTCAATATTACAGATCAGTGGTTTCATGTTTAGTGTTAAGTATTGGGTTCAATGGACATATATCTATTATGAACTTTTCTATACAACGTTATGAGATTGTTTGGGTAGGCAGCATACATTTGTAAAGGGCTTATCATTTTATGAGTAAGGCAGGTACATATCGACAGGAATAACAGACGCTGTAGTTCTGCTTACGTAGAATATTGAAACGGTAAAATGGATAAACATTTATATTATATTTATTATGGGTGTACTAATCATACTGAAAGGGACGTGATTAGTAAAATCCTTGTTTGGTTTAAATTTTCGGTGGGCAATGCTGGTTAAAGATTATCACGCAAGTATGACCCAAAAAAAGGATTACAGTATTATTAAAAAAAGATAAGAGTATTCAATTATAATCTAAAGTATTTATTTAAATTATAAACCAACAATTATATCAAGTAGTTTTTGTAGAGAGGTAGGAAATTTATTGTATTTGCTTTACCTATGAATGCAGCTACTCGTTCTTGTACTTTATGAAATTCGATAAAAGGTTTATTTTCATCTGCATTCTGCTGCGTAAATTTCAAAACAGCTCGTACACTCAGAACGCGAGTTTTAAGGCACTTATATTTGGCAACGTCTCAAAATACACATTTTCGACTATAATGTATTAAGATCCAAGTGATTACCTCGTAGTGAACTCCACTTTTCTATTCATAGCGCATATCTTGGCGACCTCAGTTATATCTGTCGTACTGTACGCTCGGTCTCTAGTAAACTTGGCAGTTTGACAATGCTAAACATATGGTATTTGACGTCAAGTTTGACTTGTACTGGAGTTCCGCCAATCGTAATTGGAGGGTAGCTGTTTTAACAAGTAGTGATAATCACATATACAGACTTGTTTTCATAAATTTGGACACTCCATTTTTTTGTATCAAGTATTAGAAGAGTTTATATATTTATCAAGGAAGTAACGAATCATTTTTCAATAACTCTTAAATTATTCTAATAACCTCATTTTTTAAAGTAATTACATAAAGAGTAAGAAAATGGGTACCTACCTTAATTATTTATTTACATGAATAAATCGTATATTAAGCCAGAAGCATCGATTAAACAGTTAAAAAGCATATAACAATCTCTCTTAACACCCTGTTTGTTTACCTACCTCATCAGCTGGACCACTCTGAGGCCTTTGCCTAGTAACGCCACCTGCTGCTGTACGGCCCATTTCTCTCTCTAAATCATCAGTCACATCAACAATATCATCACCAGGTTTAGCGGGATTCTGTGTGCGAGTTGGACCAGTCCTTGGTGGATGAGAAATAGGTGTGTCTCTAGGTGGAGCAGAGCCACCACCTCCTGTCCTTGGGGGTTGGTACCCACCAGGTTGTTGATAACCTCCAGGCTGTTGAGTTCCTCCAGTTGATGACATCAATCCAGACAACAAAGAACCCAAATCAATCCCGCCTTGAGAATGTTGACCACCACCTGGTGGTTGTTGGTACCCAGGAGGATTTTGATATCCAGGAGGATTTTGGTACCCTGGGGGATTTTGGTACCCTGGGGGACTTTGGTAACCCGGGGGACCAGGAGGATTCTGTTGGGAACCACCGGAAAGCAAACCCGATAGTAGCGATCCTAAATCAGGACCTTGAGATTGGGTACTTCCAGTGGATGGATGACGAGCACCACTACCAGTATTTTCTTGCAAAGGTCTAGTGGCAGTGCCAGACAAAAGACCAGATAAAAGGTTGGTTAAATCTGGACCTCCTTGTGTGCTTTGAGTACCAGTTTGTCCTTGTGATCCAGTTTTTCCACCTTGATTGCCACCGGATAATAATGATGTTAAGAGAGTACCAATATCGCCACCTTGTTGGGCGCCTGGAGCGTTTGTTTGTGGTGCCCCATGGGATGGTGTTGCTTGACTTGACTGATGGCTACTTAATAAATTCGTAAGGAGGGCACCAATATCGACTTGTTGATTTTGTTGACCTTGCGGATTGGTTCCAGGAGCTTGTTGTTGGTTATTACCACCAGAAAGTAAACCTGAAAGTAGCTTTTCGACAGGGCTGGGTTGGTTGTTTGGATTTATATTTAAATTCGTGTCTTGAGGGAGGTCTGGATATATTCCATATTTCTAAGAATGAAAGTGTTGTAAATGCACTAGCTTTTCGACAACGAACGCCTACATTTTGCCTAACGCACATTTCATTTCTATTAAACTATTCATTCGATTATAATTTTAAATGAGTTTATACACCACTTTAGTTTAAATACTTCCTACATGAATGTTGATGTCACACCACCACAAATAATAATATTTGCCCAACTACTAAATTAATTTTATAAGAATTTTGTATGAACTGTTTTAATTTAAAACTAAAAAGTACATCTGTATTTTCCAAATTCAGAATACGGATGTAACACTTTTGAAAATAAATGAATAAATAGGATGAATTTAAAACAGTAGTCGATAATACAAAATTTGTGAGAAGAGGTAATTAAAATTTTGAAATCACTAATTAACTTCCTGAGTACCTTCCTTAAATGTTGATTTGCAATTACTTTTTATGGAACAAATACAGAAAAAAGGTACTTTACATTGGAGACGTAAATCTAAATGAAATATTAATAAAAAAAAAATTAAATCTAATTTGTATCTAAACTTCTCTTTTCTACTCTACATGATGATAAAGTGAAATTTAAAAAACGTACATAGATTATGGCTGAGTAACATTCTTATTTCACAGTTAATATGATTATCCATGACTATTTTTTATGTTTGCAGACACATATTCAGGCGACTCGATAAACAGCGGTTGGTTGTCTAGCAATGTAGTATGTGTGTGTGGGTAATTTAGACAGCAATGGTTGTGTGTGAGTTTTGTTAAGAATATATGCAACTGTACAGAAATATATTTTGTGGCACAGAAATGTCACTTTTGGTATAGAAATTTCACTTTCTGGCACGTTTATTTTATATTTCAATTATTTTGAGAAGATATTAGTAACAAACCCGCTAGAGTACTGGCCTAGTATTTATAATTTACCCTTTAGAACGTCCTGAAGAGAGGCATGCTTTGTTGTTGAAGGCTATGCTCCCATGTTATACACTGTTTTCACATCGCAAGCACTATGGCTGAACGAATGGTTAGTTGGAAAACTTTTGTACACAAAAAGTGTTCCTGTTTTTACAGTTGCTAACAAAATCTATATTGACTTTTGGCATGCGACATTTTAATACCAAGTCCTCAGGAGGTGCTCGGTATTTTTTGGTACACAAAAAAATTAATACTGCAATGAAACAGAGCATTTAAGTATACCTGCATAATTTCAGCACTCTACTTTTAATTTTTTCCGAATTTCTTGACCTGCGACCGAGCGCCTTTAATAACGTCTCAGTCATACACCAGCACTCGCATTAAAAATAAACCCTTTGAGGAACAATGAACCAGACTAAATTTCTGATTGATTGTCAGGAAGCATTTTTTCTATTCAGTTTTCAAGGGAAATTGACAAAATAGGGATAACTTTGATAAAATTTACTAACATCAGCCGATTTTGAGCGCTCGCCATTCCCTTAATAATTATCAAGCTATAGACTCATATAAAAAACTATTGTAAAGTTAATTTATTCAGGTGGGTTTTAAAAAAGTTTAATATGAACATCCGTTCGCCGAAATTAAAGAATTGCAAAACATGAGAGAATGACCTTCAACGACAAGACATGCCTTCCTTCAGGACGCTCTAAAGCAGCTGTACTAAACCCTTTTTCTTTCGGGTCACATAAATCTGCTTGTTATGCTGCACGGGCCACAAAATTTTTGGGTGATAACTAGAGTTGGCACCTTTTTGAAATGTAAATAAAGGACAATGGGTGACGTTAGGGATCCGCTTTAAATATTTAATAAGCTTTGAAAAGACGCAAGGACAATTTGTTTTAAAAAACGGCTGTAGGTCAACCATTCCTAATAATAGTGTTTGGTGCTGCACAAAAAAGTTTGGAGGGTCGCACAAAACAGCTTGGAGGGCCGCAGGTTGAGTATGGCTGGTCTAAAGGGTAAACTATGAATACTAGGGTAGTACTCTCACAGGGTTTTTCGTCACAAATATTATCTAGATGAAGACTGGACAAGAATTTTTAATGTCTGACTAGCCGTTTGTGCAGTGTTCTCAAAAGATCAAAAACACCACTAAAAAAATGCAGGCCAGATTGCACAGGAGCAACTGAAAGAGGATCATCAGGTCATCAAATTGGAGCAAAGTACATATAAATTTCTAACTTTATACCATTTTTTCACAAGTAACCCTGGTCCTAAATGCTTCATTGCTTGAACTAGTAAATCTATGCAGAAAAGCATGTCATAAACTGTGGTTGTGAAAGATTAATTAGTTTTATAATTCAGGTAATTGACTTATAGAATGGAAAAGAGAATATTTAAAGAAAAAGTATTAACTTTTCCTAATAATTCATCGAGATAAACGTGTCCTTCCGGTTATGGTATCTTATATAAAAATAATTTTTAATAACCAGTCAAAATTAAAAGAAGAGATGTGATATATCTTTTAATTTTTCATTTGAATACAGCACTCAAAACGTTTAAAATGATCTAGCACAAAGCGCAGTTAATCAATAATTTCAAGTAGCGAACCCTGAATTTAAAGTTAAATGAAGTAAACCAAATTTACAAAAATTAATTAAAAAATGAATATGTGCATGCATTGATTAGTTAATTCATTTTCCCAACACCAGAAAATTAAATATTTATTTATTATTTAATAAAAAAATTCAAAATTCCTAAATAATTTTTCAAATTAACCTTTCAATTTTAATTTGTGAAACACAAAAAGCGGTCATGTTACAAAATGCAAAAGGAAAAAACGAGGCCAAAAAATTATGAATGCAACGCACTTTTGTCGAGACTATTAGGCAAAAAATAGGCAGTTAGTTGTTATAAAAATAATTCCGACAATGCACAATAGTCATCAATCAGGTAACATTCATCGAAATTTTTTGACAATTTTTAATCTTGTTAATAAAATATGTTCGGAAGTATTAGATTTTTATTACATAAAGAACTGTTGTACATTGCGTTAACTATGTACTAACATGTAAACATAAAATAATGTAGACTTACAGCATTTTGGTGTGCATATCCCTGTCCTTTTGGTTCAGATCCTGATGACATGAACCCTTTTAGAATATTTGCAGCAGCGCCACTTTTGATTGCTCCCGATAAAAATGATTGAGCGGTGTCTAAGAAGTCAAAACCACCCTGTTGAGGTTGTGCCTAGACAAAAACTAAATTATTGGTATCGATTAATCAATCTCCCCAAACTCCTATCATATTTTCAAGGTTCTTGTTCTTCTAATAATTTTTAGAGAAAACAAATCTTTTTGCAACATACATAGGACTAGATATTTTAGAGAAAATGTGGCAATCGTGTGTGTATGTATGGATATGTTTGGTAATTTTTTTTATTTCTAATTGTGTTTGCTCAAATAATTGATGAGCCTGTTGAATAAATAAACATAAATTACTGATTTTTCACTATTTGAAAGTTTTTTTATTATTTGAGTGCATTGGGACCAAAAAAATAAATTAAATTTGCTAAAAAGCAAATCGTATAATCTGTATTGTATTGTTGTCTTTATGCGGTTACAATTTACTTAATTATTTAATACTAGTACGCAGATACAAAAGTCTAAATGGTACGTCAAATATATAATATAATACATGGTGGGCTACCGATAAGGTCTCGGTCTGTAGAGCCAAAACTATATAATTTTTTTACAGCAAGATATATATCAGAAAAGGCAACAATTTAAAAATAATTTCAATTGTAAATGTAAAATTACCGTAATTTATATTTTTGGTAATTTACGGGTTTTAATTACCAAAATTAATTACCCTGGTAATAAATTTGTGTCGTAAATTACTGTGGTAATTTACCGTAATATATTTTATACACATACATGACTAATAATAACTTCGAAATGAAATTAAGGTGTGTAAGTGTCTGTGTCGAACATAGAATTATTTCATTTGTTTGTGAATAAAACTAATTATTTGTTACTAAATATAATTTAAATTTAGGTTTAAGTAATACAAAACGCGAAAGAAAACAAAACATCAAATGAAATGTTATTGTATGTGGAGGTGCTTAATCTAAAAAAACTTAAGTTCCTCGTACTTTGTATAAGAAAAATTTATTTTAATTTTATCAGAATTATATTCGCTCCGTGCGAAGTCATGGAAAGGGAATCAAAAGCGATACTAGCGCTAGCTGCGGATAGTTCGTGCATTTTTGGGCGATATTTTGTAATTTTGGCATATCAAATACACGTATACATTTTACTTTTTTTCAAAAAAGTAGGTAAAAACAATACAATAAGCAACCGGAGTTGCTGTGTTGAAAATTGTACAAAATACTAGCAAAAAAAAAACAGTGAAACTTATATAAAAAATTTCAGTAGCAAAGTGGAAATTAAATCAAAGAAATAAATGGATAGTTGTACAATAAGAAGAAAAATTACCTTTATTTTTATAATAATAACAGTAATGCTGGAAATAGTAGACATCAGAAACTTGAAAAGTTTTAAATAAACAATAAATTATCATTTTACGATGTTCTTTAATATCCCTTTATTCTTAAATGTTCATTCAGCAAGGACTAGATTTCAAGATTTCTGCCTTTGATTATTATATGTGGCTGGAATGCAATTTTGTGACTTACTGATGGGAAACCAGTTTTAATCATTCATTCTGTTTTCTTTCGAACAAAAATAAAAATATAAATAACGATCCTTTTTTTATACGTTTTAACACTTCACGCTTATTAAATAGTATTTTTTTATTTTGACAGAATATGCTAATTCTTCAATGGCAACTTATTAAACTTAGGCCTGCATATATTTTATTATTGATTATACATAATTTTCTTTAATTTAAGCGATAAAAATATATAATAATAATAAATTAACGTTCTACTTATTTTACAAATCCATATACTTTTGTTAAAACTAACATATATACTTTTTAATTACGAATTCTATTAAAAATTGTATTTGTCAGTACACGCAGAAATAGTCCATTAGTACAAAAACGAATTGGCGCTGCTGTCGCGCACGAAGCGAATAAGATTATATTTTATTAATTATATTATGCATATGTTACATTGGTATTTCACAATGAGCTAGACTAAATGAGATCTCTAAATCTCCTATTTTATCTAGTTGTTTTGCTATCTACTTCAGACCAGTCGGATTCATATTCAGATTCAGAGTTCAAAGAAGATTCTAATGAACCGGATAAACATTCCGCTATATTTAAATTTTGTCTGATATAAACAATTTTTGTGCCCTTTCATTTGTTAGTCGATTTCTTTTATTTGTATGGACATTTCCATACGTTGATAAGCTTCGTTCTGTGGCAGCAGTTGAAGGTGGGCAGTTTAATACTTCTACAGCTACTTTGCTTAACTTTGTTGTTGAACAAATCGATTTCCACCAAGTTATTGCTGACAGTTTTAGATTTTTTTATACTGGCCCATACAAAGTGCGAATAGGGCTTTTTTAGATCTATAAATGGCGATACTTTTCTGCAAGTAAATTCCAGCTAGCTTTCACGTTTCTTTAATTGTCTGTTGTAATTGACATAATTTTTTCTAAGCCTATTTCAATTTTCAATTACTGCGGATATAATGTTGCACATGAAAGTTGCTTCATGACGAGCTGCTTTCGTATCTACTATTTTATACGGAGTGGCCCAAAAGTGTGGAAACGGCCAATTATCTCGTAAATTGCTAATCCTAATTGTACAAAATTTGGGGTACACCTACTTTGGGATACGAAGATTCCAGATTTGATATTTGCAATGTTGCCAGATTTGCCGTTTCTCTTATATTATTAGTCACTTTGTTTTTTCAAATTCATCACCCTGTATATTCAGTCATTATTGGAATATCCTATTCAATACGAGTTCAACCATATGTAACACTTATGATTTTATGTAGTCTGGAAGGTCTTAAATAAATAAAACAATCATGGAGAAATGTGGTAGACGTGTTCTACCATCGATTAGGGTACTGTCAACTCACAAATGGAGCACATTTTAAACACTTGATAAAGTAACCATTATGTTAAAAATGTTATAATATTTCAATTGTTACGTTTTAATGTAGTTGAAAATAGTTTGTATTAAAAAAATTATTGAGACAATTAGGCGTTGCCAGACTTATTTGTGTGATATTTGGTAATCTTAATTACCTTTCGTAGAACAAAAAGAATGTCTGCGTCTGCTACATTATTTAAATTTAATAACAAGGTTAGTGACAACCAGTCCGTCCTCATATAGTCACTGATCGGAGTTGATAAAACTAAAGTACTTGTTTCAGATGAGATGGCCATTACTAATCTGCCACAGCGATGGCAGTTCAACTCTGCATAGTGTTAGAGTCAGTGAATTAGGATATCGCCGCCACTGGGGTCGATGATACCACGTCTGCCCGTTGCAGTGTCCAGGACCAGGAGAGAGCGGGGACTTGACTTTCGACCAGCCGAACGCTATGAAGTGATAGCCAATATGCCGTTAAAGACATTCTTTATTTTGTTCCTTAATTAATTACATTTCAAACATTGTTTACGAGATATTTAATAAAACGTTATAAAACCATGTTAACACGTGTTTTATGAAGTGGCCATAAAGGGTGTTATAGTATACAGGGTGGTAAATCATTTTAAAAACAATAATTTTGAAGTTAATTCTGTTAACTTCTAACAATAGTTTCTATGGCGAAGAAAACTGAATAGCAGTTATAATTTCAAAAGATAGTAACGTAAGTTTGGATCTGTTTCAAAAGAAAAATAAACAAAAGGTACATTCAAAATAAAATAGGTAATTCTGAGTTGAATTATAAAATAGCAAAAAACACACAAGCCCGCCATAAAGATAATACAATACAGGGTATTTCATAAAAAGGTGGTCCCGTTGGTAGGATAGGTAGAACACTGCAAAATAAGTTGGGTTTTCAAGATACAGTGTATCGTTCGAACCGTGTAACTAGCGCCCTCTATTAGAGGCAGATATAAAAACAAATGTATGCCATGCGTCACCTTTCAAAACATATTCGTACAAAATTTAATTACAATGTTGGCACTAGTTTCGACATAATCTTAAAAAATGTGTATAAATTGTTTTTCAATACCCTTTATCCCGAAAACGGATGCAGTTACGAACAATTTTTACTGAGCAAACCCAACTTATTTTGCCGTGTTCTACCTATCCTAGCAACGGAGCCACCCACCTTTTTTTTTTGAAACACCATGTATAAATAAACAATTAGGCATTGAAACGACCTGTCCGAATGTCTGGCGGACGGCTTTGATAGGGTCAGTGATATATATAGAGATATAGATTGCCATATTGCCTAGCAAGTGCTCATTAATCAGAATCGGTTTAGCAAAAATTTGTTTTAAAACCAAATTTCAGTCTATAAATATAGTAAAAAAATAATTGCCTGAATTTTTACTTCAAGGTATTAGCTTGTTAGGTATTTTGAAAAACATATCAATCTATATATCATCACCTTGTCAAAGCCCTTAGGCAGCTATTTTGTTTGGAATGTCTAATTGGCCTATCTATGTGACAAATGACATGCGCTGGAAAATAGATGTTTATGACAGGTCTGGCGACAATTAAAATTTAGAAATAAATGGTGTTAACTTGGTTAAGTGTTTAATTTCTGTAATTTAAATTAACTAATAAACTCAAAATGAAATATTTATATTTTTCTACAAGTTACTGGGTGTAAAAGTATTTTTATAATTTTTTTATAGGAGTGTGCATGTTTGTATGTGTGTGTTCTGTTAGGTGATTTTAATAGCCCAACATTTGTACTAACTTATTTTTATATAAAAATACTTTCTTACCTGGCATTGTCCCTGAGGCAAAAAACACAAATATTAAAAATTTTTCCAAACTAAGGTTCACTGGACAAATTGAATTCAATTTTAAGCATGGCAAATGCATTCAAAAAATTAAGAGATAAAAAGTTACTATATAGCAAAAATTTAAATAGAATAAGTGACCATACAAATATTTTGCATATCTACTTACCCCTGGTGGTAGTGGGGGTCCATAACCTTGTGGAGGAGCTCCATACCCAGGTGCAGGAGCATAACCTCCTTGAGGAGGAAAATATCCTCCTTGTCCTTGGGGTGAAGAATAATCTCCTTGTCCTTGAGGAGGAGCATATCCACCTTGTCCTTGAGGAGGAGCATATCCACCAAATTGCGGGCCACCTTGAGAATTTACTTGGGCAGCCTTGCTTGCACTTTCTGTTCCTCCTAGGCCCATCATTCCCTCCCATGAGATAAGAGTAATAGTTACGGTGCCATCTATAAGGAGATAATTTACTTCAGAGATGGGAATTCTATGAGGGAATTCTGTGAAGTGACGACCGTTTATAGCAATCTGAAAAAAAAAATGATTTTAAATAAATTATCACATGTTGCGACCATATACAGTACGTTAACCGACGCATCAAGTAAAATAAAGATAAGACGCTTAATTATATTTGGACTTGAGAGGCATAAATTATTTCTGAACGACGACAGATTGTTTTCAAAACAGTGACTGCCTGTTATTTGCAGACGACCTTAAGTTTTTTTAGTATATAGACTAGTGACAACTTATCCTTACAATCGGATCTCGATCGCTTCACCATGTGGTGCAAACTAAATCATTTGTCCTAAATGTCAATAAATGTGCTACAATCCACTTCACAAGATTTCCCAATCATCCTATTCTGAACTCTTACAAGGTCGATAATGTGACATGAAAAAATTCCTCTTCAGTAAACGATCCCATCATCATCTTTGACACAAGTTTATCCTTTAACCTGCATATCGTCTCTATCTTTTGCAAAGCTTTTAGAATTCTTGGTTTTATTAAATGTCACTAACATGACATAAACGACACTAAGGCTATTACATCCCTATTCGCTCCGTGCGAAGTCATGGAAAGGGAAGCAAAAGCGATACTAGCGCTAGCTGCGGATAATTCGTGCATTTTAGGGCGATATTTTGTAATTTTGGCATATCAAATACACGTATACATTTTACTTTTTTTCAAAAAAGTAGGTAAAAACAATACAATAAGCAACCGGAGTTGCTGTGTTGAAAATTGTACAAATACTAGCAAAAAAAACAGTGAAACTTATATAAAAAAAAATTCAGTAGCAAAGTGGCAATTAAATGAAAGAAATAAATGGATAGGTGTACAATAAGAAGGAAAATTACCTTTATTTTTGTAATAATACCAGTAATGCTGGAAATAGTAGACATCAGAAACTTGAAAGGTTTTAAATAAACAATAAACTATCATTTTACGATGTTCTTTAATATCCCGTTTTTCTTAAATGTTCATTCGGCAAGGACTAGATTTCAAGATTTCTGCCTTTGGTTATTTATTATATATGGCTGGAATGCAATTTTGTGACTTACTGATGGGAAACCAGTTTTAATCATTCATTCTGTTTTTTTTTTCGAACAAAAATGAAAATATAAATAACGATCCTTCTTTTATACATTTTAACTTCACGCTATTATTTAATGGTATTTTTTTATTTGGTTGGATTCTTCAAAGACAACTTATTAAACTTAGGCAACTTCTCATACATTTTCCAGTAAATACTGTTGCCTGTCTATATTTTAATATTGATTTTTATTGATTATACATAATTTTCTTTAATTTAAGCGATAAAAATATATAATAATAATAAATAATGTTTTACTTGTTTTACAAATCCATATACTTTTATTAAAACTAACATATACTTTTTAATTACGAATTCTATTCAAAATTGTATTTGTCAGTATACGCAGAAATAGCCCATTAGTACCAAAACCAATTGACGCTGCTGTCGCGCACGGAGCGAATATAACTGTTTAGTCAGAAGCATTCTAGAATACTGTTCTGTAATCTGTTTACCCAATTACACATGTGACATAAATAGGATAGAAAGGGTACAGCGCAAGTTCGTTAAATATCTTATATTCAAATTTCGGTTTCCATATCAAGATATCTGCTATGAAACGAGAGTAATGCTTTGCGGTCTATACCTAGAAGATAGAAGGAAACAATCTCTTCTATTCCATTTTAAGCTGTTGAATTGGACGATGTGTTGTGATTCCCTGTTACAGCAAATCAATTTTCTGGTGCCTACCAGGCGCATACGACACTCCTCCCTGTTTCCAGTAAGAATACATCAAACCAACTATGGACAAAAAGCTTAAATTGGTCGACTTTGACAAAATTTTAATAAATTCTTTTCCGATTGTGAAATTTTTAATATTAACGTTCATATTCCAATAAGAACACTTGAGTTCAGTGGTGTCTCAACATATTTATTTACTGTAACTATTACTTGTATTTTTAGTGAAATATATGTCTAGTTTATGAGTGTTTTATACAATTTTCCCTTTTTAATTTTTTTTTTTTTTGTATATATACTAGGAATTTATTTTCTGTAATGTATTATTAAAATAAATAAATAAAGAGAGTAATACCTTTCGACAGCCAGGATGGAATATTGCGACCCGCAGTCGACGAGGTGCTATTCTATTTATCTCTATTCAATACCATTATGTTTCTATACCTTTCTCCTGGAGCCAGGATTGAAAAGTTAACACATTGTATGTCGTTCAGTTTTAATCCAGTTTTAATTTAAAATACTTGTCGCTAATATTTTCCATTGTAAATATGTGTTCTATTTTTTTTTCACACATAAAGTATGTACACGCAGACTGCATTGCTTCACTAAATTAGCTTATTGAAAAGATGGAATTTTTTCTTAATGTGGAGGAGATAGAATTAGTTTTAATAAAGTCGTCAAAAATCCACAAGGCATTTATTTTAACCAACTTTTAAAATATTCTTATGCCGCATTTGAGAATCCACATCGGATGCATCACAAAGCACGTATCTTCTAGAGACCCCACGCCAATGTTAAACTTTTAAACCAAATTAGCACCACCTTGTGTTTGGAGCTGGAACTAAAATGACAATTGACAGATGGCGGTAAATTCAAATTGTAATTTTTAGGAGTAGGTAGTAGTTTTAAATTAAATTTTAAATGATTTCCACATAAATTATTTTATAAAATAAAGTATGGAACTAGTAAGTTCGAAACTTTTATTTTACAAAATAATAGAGGTCGATTATACCAAATTTGAGGAATTAATTTGTTATAAGCAAGGGATGATGTGGAGAGTTGGTTCTGCATATTATTATTAAATAAATATAAGATATATCAATAAATAATAAAATAGAACATTCTTAAAATATGTTTATTAATAACAAATAAATATTATTAGATAAAAATAAATACAAATAATAATACATATTTAACGAATACTTACTTGCAGCAAATAGGTATACAATCTCAAATCTTTAAAATACCTATCAATAATTTAAATGTGAAGTAGAGACTAGGATACTACATTTTATTAACACTAAAATAATATATTTTATAAATGTCTTTTAAACCGAGGACAAATGTAATATAGGTATTGTATTAAAAGGTGGATCCTTTTAACTATTCATTCAATGATAAATAGGTATTTGCCTTCCAAATACAGATAGTGGTATTACTCCACTGCTTTGTGTATTACTCTCTTATGTAAAAAATGATTTCGGAATCTAGTCCAGTGATAAATTGATTATCAATTAGTTGTTGTACCCGTTTGTCTTTTTATGATGCAGATGCATGGTGAATCAATTCTCGAAGTTATCAACGTAGCACCCACAGGTAGCACCAAAATTATTGCAAAACACAGTAGCAAATAGAAAAGCGAAACATCACAATTTTGCAAATAACTAAGACGAAACTATAAACAGAAACCAAAAGCCAAAGCCAACAAAAAATCACTAAAATCAGACGGAAAAATGAGACTAACCAAAAACATAAATAATTACACGTCACATCTTTGGAGTCTTTGGTTAAGTTTTTCTCCCATAAAGCTTAAAAATGGAGTAAGAAATCAGAATTTCACCAGTAGCCCCATCTAGAGTTTGGAGCAAATAGCATAAAAAATGTCAGTTGTCGGTTTTGACCTTGGTCATTCACGTGGAACCTCTATGTGCTTTGTGGGATGCATTTTTTATATCTCGAGCGTTTTTTTATCCACATCGGATGCATTTTTTATATCTCGAGCGTTTTTTTATTTACATCGGACACATCTACTACATCTACATCTGCGTTTGTTTATCCCAGATGTACCTGTTCAGATTACATTTTGTACATCTCGATTTGAAATGAGATGTTCGTTCTATGCCAGAAAGTAAGTGTTCTGTGAAGCCAAGTTTGTCAATTTATCCTTTGTTTATGCTAGCATGAATATAAAAGTGATTAGTTTGTTTAATTTTTGTTTAGATTTCAAATTTAGGTTGATTTGTAGTCTCAAAAGTCAAATTTAAAAAGTATAAACTTATAACTTGTCATTGACATTTTATCACTTGACCAAATAAAGTCTAGAGCGTTTGTTTATTACATCTACATTCAGATCTAATTCTCTATCACGTGATAAAAAATTCACAACATCTCAGATGCATCCGATGTGGATTCTCAAACGCGGCATATATGTACTCTAGGTAAAATTATGTTTTTGAATTTAATGTGGAATTTTATTGAGTATGTAGGCTTATGATAAAATAGTTTTCTTAATGGGTTTTAATGAAAACATCAAGGATACTCCATAAAAATATTTAGTCCAAAATGGATTGTTTTAAAATCAAAAATAGTTATTAGTTTTAAAATAGCCAATGTCAAGAGTATCATAAAACCAGTATAAGATGAATGTGACATTAAGAGCAAACAGTCTATTTTATTTTAATTTAGAGTGTGTTAAATTCTTTGAATAAGATTAAGTAATCTTTAAGAACTTTTAGTTTATCTTAAAGTAACTTTAAAACCGATATCGTTTTATTGAAAATATTAAAGCACTTTTAAGACCTAAATAAATTTAAAGTATTTTAAAATTGTTACTTGGGCAGTAATATGTATTATTTGTATACCTCGAGGAAAGGCTTCATCACTCAATATATAAAACTAATCATCCAATTTATCATCTTCAGTGACCTATGATTAGTAAATTAAGTATTTAAAAAATGTTTAGCAAATTCCTTTAACAAAAAATGCTTCTTAGCTCCATCGTTGAAGAGGACAATTTTATAATAGTGTATATTTGTCTTCTTAATTAATTCAATATTATAACGATATTAATCTAAATACAAATACCATATAATAATTACGTGTTTCCATTTATGATACACTCACAAAGTTCTACAGATTCCATAAATTAGATTCAATAACTATCTATTTATCTTCTAATAGGTTAATACTACTTTATCTTTTAGAAGATTGGAAATAGTTTTATATATTCATACTTTACATCCGAAATTAGAAACAGGAATAACGTCACATTTAAATTATCAGTGAGATGAGTTTTGTAGACAATATAATAACATTTATTTGTACTAATTGTCAAACATACAGATTATAGAGAATTGATTAAAAATAATTTTCTTAATAATCTTTGCAATTAAAATTTTAAAGTTTTTAATGTTAATGCAAAATAATAGTTATTATAGAATATGTTTATGTTCAATTCATTCTTACAACATTGCTGTTGATAATTATATCTCAGTTTTCCTTGTAAGTTTTCTTTATTATGTATTATACTAACACCTTGTTAAATCACAGAAACGACCGCCATTTTTAGTTAATTTCCCAGCTAATTTTGTCTATGTATGTAAATTATTACTTATTATTACATGTAAAAAAATGAATAGGCGCTTATTTATTATTGTTAGTTAAAAAAGTGTGCAACCATCAGGTTAGAACTTGTATATTATTTTTAAAATTTTAATTTAGTAATAAACATGTTTTTGATACTTGTGAAAATATACATGGTGGTCCAGTTTATCTTGTCAGGAATTCACCAGCTGATAATTTATCAAAAAATAAAGGTAGGTACTATGTTCGAAAAACTATGATCCAATTTTGTTTTCGTTTTAATGTACAGAGTTCAGGTATTCAGAAACATTCAAAATTGTTTGTTTAATTTTTTTCCTCGAAAACAAGGTAAGATACGAAAAAAAAATTTAAAGGTAAGAAAGTAGTATTTCTAGTTAGTTTATTTAAACAAATTATAAAAAATTCTAAACAAACTGCTGGGCGATATTTTATGTGCCGAAAATTAATCGAAGTGCCCGAAGTGCCTCTGGAATTACCGGACATATTACAGTTGATGTCCGAAAAGCACCTCATGAAGTTGTCAACAAGCTGTGAATATTTCAATAAAATCGTTGCAAGCCTTTTTTAGATATCAATAAAAATCTATTTTTTTTAAACTTTAGCACCCTGTACATCAAATAGGAAACTTAATGGGACCATGTTGAAATCCGACAAACCGGGGGTTGATAATTAATTTAAATAATATTAAATATTATATTCAAATTTTTATTTCGAATTCAAACAACATCCCAGCGCATCCCGCCTCGTAGGCGCCGTTTAATTACTTTTGGGAAAAGAAATATCTACGCGTAAACTCTAAAGGTCGCTAGAACAAAACACATGTAGACCGATAAGGGTTATATTCAAGAATTAATACAGGGCTTTATAGTCTTTATACACCGAAGTCACAGTCGTTCTCTTTCTGATACATTTGCATATATGGGAAATTCGCGTCTGTGTGTTATTGTCATATTTTTGGTATTCATTGATAAACGTTTATTATGGGAAAACTTACAGGGTTTTATATTGTGCTAAATTATACTATTTAGAGAATCGATAGTGATGTTGTTGTCATAAATATTAATTGTTGTAAAGTCGGTCAACGCTCTCAAGTAATAAATTAAGTCATTTAGATTTATGGCCAAAGGGCCGAATTGTAAAGCTTTGGGTTGTCTGTAAACAGTACCTGCTCCTTGCGGTAGAGAGGAAACGCACTTTCGATTTTATTTTTAAATGGCAAACAGATGTAGATTAGTAGGGTAAATGCCTTGATTTGTATATATTTTAAAGTTAGATTGGGGTTAAAAAAATATGTTTTCTGTCGTTCTTTGTAAAACAAAATTGGGTAGACAAATGTGTCATTTTAGCTGTAAGGAGTGTTAGTTTTTGTGTATCGATTTTTCGGGAAAAAGGAGATATGTACAACGGCGGGTAGAATCATGAATATTGAGGAGGGTCGTATTTATTTGTACATATCCACATATCTTTAGCGGGACATTACGCGGAAGTAGTCGGTATGTTTGTTATTTATTTAGAATAGGTGAAATTGTGTTTGTGGAGTAGCTAACGTATCCTCAGAACTGTGATTAAGAACACTGATTTGTCAATCGACAGAGCAAAAGAGCATAGTGCCGAAAAAGACGCCTTAGGCCACCATAGACTGCCAGGGACCTCAATAGTAAGGGCCTAAAAATGGTATTTCTCTTGCGGCTATGTAAATTAAAGCCTGATAGAGGCTTGGATGGATCTCTACTGAGATACCCCAAAAGTGGGCCTGACGGGCATCCCCCTTTATATCATGTGTTCTCCGATCGACCGTTCAGTGTTTTCAATACAGAACTGAGTATGTCAGTACATTACGGCATTGGAATATTAGAGAAAGGCGTGACGCACGGTGAGGTAAATCTACACTCCGGTTTTTACACCTATTAGCAATAATAATTTTAACCGACTTCAAAAAATGAGGAGGTTCTCAATTCGACGCAATATTTTATATCTCGCCAAACTCCCCGTGCTACTGCTGTACTCTCTTTTATTAGACAATGCGTAATTCCGTAGTTCCGTGGAAACGTGTGATTGTATATTAGGAGACAAACAAATATACCAAAATACTTCCGAATTTTATTTTACCCTTTTATGGGAACTAAAAGCTCTGAGGTTAGAAATGACACATTGGAAAGCCTACATAAACATAATGTTAAGCCTAAAAACGGCACATAATCTAAATGTTCGGCTGTACAAAAGAATAGATGTTAAATAAACAGTATTCAAAATTAATCTCGGTGTTTTCTTTGTTCTTCCTCCATTACAGCTACATTGAACTCTAAACGTAATTCTGGGGGGTTTCAACATCACTTCGTGGGGATCCACTAGACGAAATTTAGGCCAAGGTTAAGGCTATTTGGAAAACTAGGTTAGGGCCCGGTTTGTCAAGTTACAATGTTTTATCGGACAAACTACCTTTATTTTTCGATAAACTACCAGCTGATAAAATTCTGACGATATAAACTGGACCACTTTGTCGAGTTTAAATTCAATAATTTAACATTTACATTTTCTTCCAAATTCAGATTTTCACAAACAATTATTAAGAAAAAAATATTTTTAGAAAAGATATGTGATTCCAGTGGCGTTTCGTTTTTAGCAAAATATTCTTCTAAACAAAATTTGGAGGTCAAAAAAGTAATGGCATCCTCTGAAAAATCCATAAAAAAATTAAGTAAATGAATAAGGTTACTGCATATTTATTGTACACTGTATAATAGTATCCTATGTAAATTTACAAAAATTAATGTTAAACCGTTTTAAGGCAACATTAAATAAATTGATTTAAATTTTTAACTTTCATAACTTTTCTTGTGTGAACATCTGTGTACATATGTGAGTAAAGTTCAATCGACCTATTTTTGACCCCAGAATATGTGGTAAAATGTGTGACTAACTTTTCAGGACCCTGTATAGTGTCAAATTTCCAATCAGGATTTAAAAAAAAAACTGAACGCCATAGGTTTATGAGGATAGGATGAAAAGTTTCTGGCCTAACATAGAACGCAACACAATAGTGACTGAATAAGAATTTATTTTTCTACATAGTCCCCTTGTAGGGTAATACATTTGACCTAACGATGTTCAAGCGATTTAATACCGTCACTGTAGTCTAATTTATCCAACTCGTCAAAATATAGGCGTTTGTAGCTGCTTCTAAATCCGTGGAAAATTTTTTGCCAGCAAGAATTTTTTTTAGGTTTGGAAACAAATAAAAGTCTTACGGGGCTAGGTCTGGCGAATACGGAGGATGGTTTAACAGTTAAAAGCCTTGCTGATGAATTTTAGCCATTATAAGAATGGACTTGTGGCAAGGTGCATTGTCCTGATGAAACAGAATTTTCTTTTTTGTTATATTCTGCGTAAGCTGGTCCAGTAAGTCGCTGTAGTACTCGGAATTTATTGTTCTTTCCTTTTCGAGATAATCTATTAGGAGTATCCCTTTAGCATCCCAAAAGACCGTTGCCATGACCTTTCCAGCAGACAGTACTGCCTTTGCCTTCTTTGGAACTGGTTCGTCCTTTGCCGTTCACTGTTTAGACTGTTTAGTTTCAGGGGTATAATGATAAACCCATGTTTCATCAACCGTAATAAATCTACGCAAAAAATCCCCTAGATCACGTCTAAACAGTGCCAAATTCGCCTCTGAAATGGTTAGCCGCGTGAGCTTCTGAGCTGACGTGAGCAAACGCGGCACCCATCGGGCGGATATCTTTCTCATGCCTAAAACTTCACACAAAATATAGTGAACTCGCTCTTTTGATATGCCCACAGCCTCAGCTACCTCTTCCAATTTTAATCTGCGATCTTTTAGAATTTGTTTGTGAACGGTTTGCACCATTTCTTCAGAAGTTGCCGTTTTTGGCCTACCAGAACGCGGAGCATCATCAGTGCTAGTACGACCACGTTTAAAGTCCGCTACCCAGGTTTTAACTGTGGTAAATGAAAGAGCAGATTCCCCTAATGTAGCATCTAGTTCAGCTTTTATTTCCGTCGGCGATAATCCTTTGATATGGAAATATTTTATCACCACTCTTATCTCGTTTTTTTCCATCTTTTAAAAGTGGCACACTTTATAAGCTTTTAAAATACCCAGGACACAAACTACTTGACACACTCACTCACAGATTTGGATAGAGGAGATAGGAAAAGGCCATTTTCCCCGGTGTTTCAAAATAATCACACCATGTAGGCCGCCATGTTGGCAATTTAAGCGTACAACGCACATGCGCAGTTGTTGTAGTGTTTTGACAGAAGTGTCATTTATGTCAACTAGTCTTGATTTTTTTCGAAATTCGCTATTTTAGTGAATTTAAAAGAGTTTTAGAAGTTTTATCTATAGACAATTAATAAAATGGGAAATACTTGATTTGTTTTTGGTTGTTTAAACAAAGAGGATTCAAAAAACATTACATTCCACAAGTAAGACATCTTTTCTACCAGAACCGTATTCTTCACCACATTTTTTAAACTATATTTTCATTTTCTAGAAAACGAATTATCATAGTACAATAACAAACTGTATTCGCTCCGTGCGCGACAGCAGCGCCAATTTGTTTTGGTATTAAAGGAGTATTTCTGCCTATACTGACAAATACAATTTTTAATAGAATTCGTAAATAAAAAGTATATATGTTAGTTTTAATAAAAGTATATGGATTTATAAAACAATTAAAACATTAATTTATTATTATTATATATTTTTCACGCTTAAATTGAAGAAAATTATGTATAATCATTAAAAATCAATAATAAAATATAGGCAGGCAACAGTATTTACTGGAAAATGTATGAGAAGTTTCCTAAGTCTAATAAGTTGTCATTGAAGAAACCATTTATAATAGCGTGAAGTTAATTAAAATATATAAAATGGATCGCTACTTATATTTTCATTTTTGTTCTAAAGAAAACATAGAATGAATGATTAAAACTGGTTTCCGATCAGTAAGTCACAAAATTGCATACCAGCCAAATATAATCAACGGCAGAAATCTTGAAATGTAGTCCTTGCTGAATGAACATTTAAGAATAAAGGGATATTAAAGAACATCGTAAAATGATAATTTATTGTTTATTTAAAAACTTTCTAGTTTCTGATGTCTACTATTTCCAGCATTACTGTTATTATCACAAAAATAAAGGTAATTTTTCTTCTTATTGTACACCTATCCATTTATTTCTTTGATTTAATTTCCACTTTGTTAGTGAAATTTGTTATATAAGTTTCACTGTTTTTTTTTGCTGGTATTTGTAAAATTTTCAACACAGCAACTCCGGTTGCTTATTGTGTTGTTTTTACCTACTTTTTTGAAAAAAAGTAAAATGTATATGTGTATTTGATATGCCAAAATTACAAAATATCCCCCTAAAATGCACGAATTATCCGCAGCTAGCGCTAGTATCGCTTTTGCTTCCCTTTCCATGACTTCGCACGGAGCGAATAGGTTTGTTCTGGTTCTAAAAAATAAAAACTGTTTTGAAACTGCGCCGGACCGTATGCGTAAAGATAAAAAATCCCCGACTGTTTGAAATTCTTGGAAAACCAGAACACGTCATAAAGGTGTTTTGTTTATTGTTTATTATAATAATGAAGTTCCTTTTGAAAGCTCAGCTTCAAATAACATTTGCATGTATATGTTTATCATTATCATCACATTTCAATGGAATAAATAAAAACAGAATATTAAAAAATTAATAATTCTAAAATTGCTTTAATTTACAAATAAAACAAGAACAAGAGACATTCGTCCACATATAAATAAACAATTTGGGATTGTATACGTTTCGTATAGTCTAAAAAGCCAATGCAATATTCATAACACTTCAAAAACGCATGCGCGGTCAAAACAGTCCGAGTCGATCCACACTCCCAAGCATGAACACTTTTTGACTGTTTACAACAATCACGGATTATTTAGGATACGAAACCAGAACACCGGACTGAGAGATCCGAAGTAGTCCCAGAAAAATCAGAACACTTTATATCTACTGCGCATGAGCCCGACAGTTGTGGATCGTTATTTCTCAAAACCAGAACAGACCTTATGTAGGTATCTAACGTTGATATTGCTATAATTTTTTTTAGATTGAGGAAAAGGCGTATGTTTCTTGGTTAATAGCTATTGGAAGAAATCATTGGAAAATATAAGTGCAAATAACGCTATTTGTTCCTCCCATTTTCATAAAGATGATTTAATCGTTTCAAAACGAATAGATACAATAAAAAAATAATGCAATACCTTCCATAAATAGGCCTAAAATTGAAGATTTTTATAACATTAGTGTTATGAAGTAAATATATATACATAAAATTATCAATTTGTTTCTTTTTATAGTTTCTAAGAAAGTGATAAAAAATTGTTAATTATCCCTATTATTTTTAGAAATTTACAACCTTCAGCTTCAACGAATATTATTAATTCAGAATCTAACGAGGAATTATAGAAGTTGCCAGTTGGTTATTTTTTATTAAGGGTTTAGATGGTAATGAAAGAAGAAATGTGGCGTTATAGGCTCTTCTAAAATTGCATGAATATGGAGTTATCATCACCTAATTATCATTTGATGGACTATACAACTTTGATATTAACACTGCAACTCCATATTTCTTGCATTTGCCATAGATAAAAGTATATTTTTTATAATTTTAGATGCATGTCACATACTTAAGTTGGCTTGAAATAACTGGGATAATCTTACTATAATTGTCGAAACTAATGGCGAAATTATTGTTTTTAATTATATAAAATTGTTGCATTATATTTAACAAACAGGTTACGTTTGGGTAGCAAATTAAGAGTGGCCCATATGGATTTGAGAAAGACATGAAGGTTTGTACACTTAAACGAATTTAGAAATTACAAATACTAAGTAACATTACTATTAATTCTGTAAGGACATTTGAGAAACTGTTCGATTTACTAAATTCTCGAAATCTTTTTAGATTTCAATGGAAAATGCCTTTGTCTCAAAAAACGGAGACTATATGGATGTCTGGAATATAAGCTGCAATAGAATATATAAAGAAACTTAAAACCTTTGACAGCAGTTATCTTATTCAGTGACCGAAGAAGAATAGTGGTGTTCTAGACTTTATTTTATAAAGTTTGTAATAGGTTTATATGAAAAATATGTAAACTGTCTGTTAATATATAAACTTAGTACATATCACTGAGAGCTATTTTTCTGCAATATATGGAATAGTATTAGTTTAATTGTATGATGTAATTACATTTTATTTCTAGGGCTTGGTATGGATGGAACAATAATCCTTTATCTGTAAAAAATTTCCATTCATATAGACTACGATTACTTTTGTACCATGACATTAAGAATCTTAATGGCTATTGTATTCTTTAGGACCTCATCAACATTTTACAAATGACACTAAAAAGTACAACAGTACCTATAGTTTATTACCACTTTCTTACTAAATATAACTGAGAGAAACTTCAGAAGATTCAAAATTCTTGTATAAGATGTACTTGTAATATTCCTTATAGAAATCATGTTTCTCCATACATTCGCAGGTTAAATAAATAGCTAAATTCAGGAAAGGGTAAAATATCTATTTTTAATTTTTTTTTAATTTTAATGTTTAAAATTCCACAATATCTTACTAAAAAGATCAACTTTACACAATGTAAATTTAAGAGTGATCATTTAAAAAACGACTCAGCCGAATTCATTCATTTTGAGATACTAATGTATTTATAGTTGCTCAATAAACATTATTTATTTAAATATAGTGATGTTCACATTGTCAAAAAATGTACAGTATGTTAAGCCGACGCATCAGGCGTAATAAAGATGATACATTTAATTGTATTTGGATGTGAGAGCGATAAAGATAGTAATTGATTTTACCATACCCTTTCGATGGCAAGCATGAGCTGTTGCGGTCCACACTCATTCATATTATTCTATTTCTCTCTATTCAATGGCATTGTGTTTCATACCGTTTTCCTGGAGCCAGGATGGAAAAGTTAAATTACTGTATGTTAGAAAATAATTATACAGAATGTAATTAGGTGGTTAGATATTTCAGAAAACATGGTTTATATTGCAAAAAAATTATAAAATATTCTGCTGGCCAAGATTCACTTTCTAGCGCAACAGCTAATAAAAATTATTGAAAATTATTTTTAGAAAAAAATGGGGTAATATAACAGTTTCGGCTGTAAGTACTAGTGTAAAACTGTCGAATTATCTTTAAAAAAAGTATTTTTAATCACATAATCAATTACCTGCTAAAAAATGTTCATTTTCAATTAGTTTAAAATGAAAACTTGTTTCGAGAAATCAATAATCACAATTATGAGTATCTACCCTTATTTATAGGAAACTCACATATCATGATTAATAAAAGCCCTAAAGACATTGTTCATACACCAATGAAAATTTAAGAAACTAAATTTGTATTTTTTGTTCCTTTAACTTTTATTCAATAGCTTTTTTTATTTATAATTTATTGGTGCCATTTTCTAATGTAATATAAATGTTTTAAGTTTATTAACATAATGTTATCATAATATATTTACTGTAGTATTTATTACACAAGACAAAAAGTAAAACCCTTCGCACTTGGCAAAATCGAAGCTTTGTTACTACTTATTCTCTCACAACCTCCGTCCATGTAAGCGGGTGAATTTACCGCTCTTTCAGATTCCTTTAGTGACCGAAATCGAGAATATCTATTCCTTGCTGATGAGTCCTAATAAGGACAAAACCGGTCCAAGAATAACGTTATCTATGGTAAGCAAGATCAAAGTTTGAATATTGAAATATGAATTTTTTTAACTTTGTTGTTTTCTTTGGATATAATTCAATGTCTGCTGCGGAATTAGCCAAAGAAGTAGTTGTTTTTCGAAGGGAAACGTTAAAGTTTGTATTTATTTCCCTTTTTTAATAAAATATTTGACTACATGTTTCTTATAATAGTTTTAAATTTACTATATTCTTTAGTAGGAATATGCCCATAATCTCTTATTTATTTTGATTGATGATTCTTAATGTATGCTCAAGTGCATGCCATAGTACTTTGGAACGATATTACAAATATATTTGAATTACTTAGTTTTGAAGTTTTTAAAAAAATACTTTCAAGATCTGAGCAATCAATATTCCCATGTAATAATTACATACAAAATGATAGTTTTTAATGTAAAAGTTCTGTTTAAATCACGTGATTCCAGATTTATTTGCTACAAAATATATGACGGCCTTGGATTTGGTATTTTAAATATATTCTGTTTTTATTTAATTTAAAATAAAGTTTCAAAAAAGACTATGATGTTTTTTTATTTTTAGAAATCTCTTAAAATCCATAAAAAAGAAAATTAAAATTCTATTACGAATTTTTAAGGTTATTAGTTCTACTGTGTAAGTAAATCCTTAATATTTTCGAATTATGTTTAAATGTGTAGTCCTATCCTGTACACTTCAATATACAATCAATGCGCAAGTGCGTGGGTCGCTTTTTTTTTAAAGATGGCCGCCTTCAATTCTACGTGCCTGATGAAAATGACATTTCCTATCTCCTTTATCGATGTCTGTGCACTCACTTTAAACTTCGAGCATATCTCATTGCGTTCGGTCTGCCAAGTTCCTTTAACTCCTTTAACACTTTTAACTCCAAACGACCCTTTTACCGTTAGGTTTAGTCCGATTAGTGACAGTTTAACACGCTTAAATGTCATTTAAAAGCACCCTAAAATTTGTCCCGCTCCAGCCCCTGACTGACCGAACTCGCCTATTGATGACAAGCAAGGCTACACAGACACATTGGAACAGGAAAGCAAATCGGGCCTACTATAGGTTAGGCCGGAAACTTTTCATCCCATGCTCGTAATTATTTATTAGCAGTTTCTGACCACTTTAAAAATTATACCAGAAACTGAATTTTCTGTTTGAAAACTAATAATTATTATAATTCATAGTGTGGGATAATCTAAAAAATGTATTATCTTTAGACTTGTCCTTATCCAAATTGTTTATTTCCTTTCGAATTAATGATGAAATGAAAAATTGTTCAACAATCAAGAAAATGTGAAACTGCAAACATAATATGAATCACTTTATTGCAATTTTTAAACTATCTCAATTTAAATTGTCTATGATTACTAGTTAGCAATTGTTATTAAACCTTCATGATGAATTGAAATTAATATTTTAATGGAAATGTAAAAAGTAATGTTATAAAAATACTCTTTTGGATGCTTTAATAGAGATGTTAGGGGTCCAAATTGGAAAAATAATTTAAAAATTGTGCAAATTAAAAAACATACTACACAGAACTCGTTTTATAAGTTATTGATAATAAAACAATTTTTTGCACTTGTATCTCATTGATTAAAAATTAGGCAGTCCAAATCTTTTTTTTTTTTAAATTGACCAAAATATTCAAATTATACTAATAGCAGTAACTCACAAAAAAAATGTATCTAAAGTGGGCTATTACCAACAAAAATTAGTATACACGGCCATGAATTAAATTCAAACTGACCCTTAAAAAAAAGACTTGCACGCTCGACATATGTTAATTTTTCCAAGGCATACTTTAAAAACATTTTTGTGGAACAGTCCATTTAAAAAAAAAAAAAAACATTACTGATTAATTGGTAAGAGTTATTTTATGTAATATAACAACAAAACATGTCAAATGCCGAAAATGTACACAATAGTGATTTTTGAATGGCTCATTTTAGCTATTGAAAAATCCAGATATGCAGCTAAAAGACTACTTGTGACAATAAATTGTCAGTTCATCACGTTTTTCTGCATTAGCAAAAAATACAACAGCTGATTAAAAGGGCCTCTTACCTTTACTCTGCGAGCAAGAAAAATTGCAAACTTAATGAAAGATTTTTATAAAATAAATAAATTGCAAAAGTGGGATGAGATAATGATGTAATACTGAGAGTAAAATAAAAATTGGTCTAATTTAAAATTACAGAAATTTTTTTTTTTTTTTTTAATTTAACGTTGATTATTACACTATTTTAAACTAAGAAATGTTTTATTTAATGATCTAAAATAGTTCAAAATTATTATTAAAAGGCTAAAAATAAAATATAACTAAACAAAGGGAAGTAAAAACAGGTAAAATGGCAATTAAAAATATAAATAAATTTTAATAATAACAATAAAAAATATAAAGTTAACCCAGGAAAAATACATTTAATTTTACTTACTTTGTAGTCATCTTTGTCTACTAAAAACAGAATTTCCCAAGGTTCTGTGTGACCAATTGGAAGATCTCCATCTCCCATTTCATCACCCCATTCCTCATCTTTATAAGAATTTCTTGCAATGTAACCCTGATTGTGGCGTACAGAAAGGTGTAAAGCTGTATTATCACGAGGATCTGAACTGGGACCTGTTTGGAAGTTAATGTCAAACCTGAAAACAAAATGAATAGGATAATTAAAAAATATTACTTACTTTTTATTACTGCTTTCCTAGTACTAGAAAATATACAAGATGCTTTTTTTATTTATTCAAAAACCTTTAATAATATTTAAGTTGAGTTTGATTAAGTTGTATACTATGTAGAAAAAAAATTACTTAAATAATGAGGATGTCCTACAAATCGAAGAACTATTACTATAAACCACCTTAATTATAAAATTGAACTAAGAAGTAATGGATTTTAATGAATTTATTTAAAGACTGAAAAAAATGTGAATGTAATTAAAGGGAAAACATAAATACAATAGAAGGATAGAAGTAATTCTGGAGGATGAATTATCATTGTCACCAGCAGTAGAAGTCAAATAAATGGCGAGACACTTGGAAAGGTGAATATTTGGGCAGACAATGGAAATACTGATGTAGTTATAGCAACAAAGGGCAAAAAAAAAAAATATTATGAATTCAACAGAACAAAATTACCTACCCCGTTAAAACTAAAAATGTTTAACAACTGCTCAAACGAAACAAAAGTAATAACAATTACAGAATAAAATGAAACAAGGAATGGAATGAAAACAAGAAAACTGGAAAAGGCTGTATCTGGCCAAACCTCGGGAACTGTTTCTAGACAATTTTTGGATATTTTTTTACAAAATTATACAAAACATATTTTAAAATATATTAAATAACTGTTTTTTATAAAAAAAAATGTGATAGGTATTTTAAATCTGGCTTTCAGTAAAACTAAACATCATTTTGAAGTTTGTAGGCAAATAAATGATTCCATGTGGTTTAGATAACAAAAGTAAAAGTCATTTTTATAAAACTTCAACCCCGTAGGCACATTTGATTTTCAATATTATAAATAATGGCAGGAAGTATATTCTTCCAAAAGGCTATGTTTAAAATAACCGCTGCATATATGGAAGATTAGCATGGACAAACGCCAGCCTGTATCTGCCTGAGTAAGAACAGGCTACTTATGCATTGTAACAGGAATGCTTACTGGGCATTGCCGACTCAAAGGACACCATAAACTAAGAGTAATAAAAGATAGTAAGTGCAGATTCTGTGAAGAGGAAGACGGAACCTCCCATTTACATTCTGACTGAATGTGTAGCACTCCAGAATCCAAGGGCACTATAACTAGGAGCATATCAAATAGAAGAGGGAGATTTACCTAACTTGAAGCCACTCCAAATCCTACACTTCCTTGAGAAGATAGGATCGGAAGGGTTGTTATAGGCATCGAGACATTTCCTCACTGCATTAGCAACAGAAGGGGTCACAATAGATATTTTAGGTCGCAGTGTATTAACATCCCATTTCCAACATAACATGGACAAAGGCCAACCTTAAGACAAAAAAAACTGTAAAAGAAAACCATTGAGATAGAATAAAGAGGAGATGCTATGATAATACTAAAAGTTCCATACCTTTGCATTAGACTTTTAGGACATGTGTCAAACTTGAGCTAGTGGAGAGTCAGTTTTAGTGAGAATAAATGTTATTTTTTTAAAATAGCAAAATTTTCATTTCATTAATCTTCATATATAAAATTATTGCCTTTAAATAAACCAAAGTAAGACTCTTAAATCGCTATTTTGATGATACTTTTGCATCAGTCTTGGCATCGTCCATCTGTCATATCGCAAAATAGTGTTTATGTCATCTCCACTACATTCTATCTCGCTGGAGAAAACAGTGAGCCAGTCAGAACATGTTACCAGAATCAAAATTAAAGAGCAATAAAGGCATTGTGATGAAAAAACAAATAGGTACCTACTTAGGTAACTAAAAATATATATATATACAAAGTATTGCAAATATTTAAATATTAGACATACCTTCTCTTTTATTGGAAAACACCAATTAATATAGAATTATATGTATGAATTATATGTATATTATATGTATGATATTATATGTATGATACCTATATGGATGATATTATATGTATGATAACTTAAAAAAAATTAATTGGCACTGCATTTTTACTGCAGTTTATAGTACAGTTTTCCAGCGCATTTTTAATATTGCCGCATTATTTAATTAATCGATTTTGCCATAATTGTTTTCCAAAAGGTGTTCCATGTTTTCATTTATTGTAAACAAAATATATTATTTTCAAGGCAATTAAGTGTAATCAAGTTGAGGTCATGTTATAACCAATTATTAAATAACTCATAGTTATGAATCTGCGACTATTTTGAGAAATGAGTACATTCCGCAAGAAATTGACATTCAAAATACTTTAATTTCTAAAAACAATTACAAACATTTAGCCATATACTAACCTATCAGCTTCAGGATGGCTCACTCCTTGAATTCTACACATTCTTCCAGGTACCAATCCTCCAGGAATTTTCCCATTATAGGGAACTTCCTAAAGTTTAAAAAATAACAGCATTAGATACATATACCTTTTTTTATAATTGGCCAACTTACAGGTTTTACGACAGGATTCGCCATTTAGAAATAACAAAATTAAACACTACTTTGATAGTCGATCACAGTTCTTTGAATTTGTTTTAGGTAGGTATATTAATACAGATTTTCTTCGAGTACGAATTTTTGTTTGGTTTGAATTTGAAATGAATAAATTTATAGAACTGGAATTCGAAACTCGACAAACAAGGTCAAGAAAAAAAGGGGGGGAAGACAGGTATGAGGTAATATTTATATTTGCGAATGCATTCCTTTCAAGCCAAGATACATAAAAAGATCATCCTCATCTGCAGGCAACAGTATTTACTCGTAACTGTATGAAAAGTTGCCTAATGAGTTGTCGGCACGGAACAGAGATGTCTTTGTTTTGTTATAAAAAATTCGCCAATGTTGCCAAATGTCGTTTAAAAAATGGAATCTTCACTTTCTACGAACTGATCATGAAATTAAGAAACACCAAAACTGTTAATTCTAGAAAAAGTATTTTTCGGATAACCTGTTCTTGCTAAAGATACACTGCTCAAAAAAAGGAATATATCGTCGCTGGAAAGACAAAGGGGTCTATTCTGTAACAATTCCTTTATATTTAACGGCCTTTAAAAATATTTTCTTCTTTACTTCTGTCATTATTTAAACGGATCTTTAAAATACATTAGAGGACTATCTTAAAGAAATCTGTTTAAATAATGACAGAAGTAAATTAACGAATACAAACATATTTTTAAAGGTCGCCAATATTTTTAAAGGCCGTTAAATATAAAGCAATTTTTACAGAATAGACCCCAAAGAGGTATAACAACCAATTTAGCTATTTTACAGGAGACGCAAATAAACTTTTAGTGTATGTGTATGTACATTGCATATGTATATATTGGTGCATTTAATTTGCCATATTATGTTAACTATAAGGAGGAGAGATACGTCTCTTGGTCACATCATAGATATCCACTTTAACCGATTTGTGGTGGTCTTAAATTCAAATTGGGCATTTTTTGACTTGCGTCCCTTTGCCAGCGACGATATGCTTCACATAGGAAAGACTAAGATCAATATCAATGTTAGATTATATTTGGAAGGAGTCCACTTCGACCTTTTCAGATCTATTGTGGGACTCCGTTATTTAGAAGTATGTCGTCTATCTGTTTAGTAGTCTTGACAGTGGCCTATAGTTCCATGCGTCTAGCTTTTCTTCGCCTAATGTTAGAAACCTCCATCTAGCCAGGCCGTCACATTGGCACAGGATGTGTATTGATGTTTCCTTTTCTTCTTTACAGAACCTGCACAATGTTGCTTTTTCTGCTGGATTAATGCCACATTCTCAATCTTGGATAGTTATTCCACATTTCCATTGTTTGATGGATGCCTTGCACAATGCCTTAGCAACTCCACAGAAGGGTTCGGGGCCTGTCATGGCCTTATGTCTAAGCCTTCTCTATAGCTAGTTCGTGTTTTACTGATATCCCTCGTGGCCTAGCACCCAGGCTAGGGTCACCTTGTTTTGACTACTTAGCTCTGCCAAGTCTTCTAGGCAACCTTTCACTAGTCGTGATTTGATTTCTGGTGAGAGAATTGCATTTAGAGCTGCTTGGCTATCAGAATAGATGGCAATAGTGTTGCCTAATACTTGCTAATTTATTATTTCTCTTGCACAGTATTTATGGCTATTATTTCAGCCTGCAATATTGTTGCATATTCTCCTAGTAGAAATCATTGTTTTCGACTTTTGTCTAAAGATTCCAAAAGCGGCTCCTGCGTTGTTTTTTGAAGCGTATGTATACTAGACGATTTCAGCCTGCATGGGAGTTTTCTGTTTCCAGAATTCTCGGGCTAATATTTGAATTTGAATATTTCTTTCAAATATGTATGCGGTTATGGCTATATCAGTAGGCATACCTAGAATATTATCCTTTTTTACTTGCTGGTATAGCCTCGTATGGTTAAGCGTTTTGTAGATGGCTTATTGGGTTTTGTCCTTGCATATAGCCTGAGAATAACCGACCTGGATTCTCCTTGTATGTCCATTGCTGGAGTTGGTGTAGTACACGTCATATGGCTCTAGTGGGACTCAGACAGGTGAGCCGCAGAATGTCGATGAGTTGGCCTATTGCACTTACCTGTGCAGTTTTGGTTACCCACGCTACTGCGCCATAGGTTATCATGGGTCTTATCGGCCTTGTGTATAATCATATGGTTATTTTGTGGCTTAGGCCCCAGTTTTTTCCACATATTCTTCTATAGCTTACTAGAGTTATTGTAGCTCGTAAATACTACTAAGAAACGTCATAAAGACGTCATATTTAGACGTGAAAAGAACGTCATAATATGACGTCATTTGAGCTGTGACATATTCACATCATTTTACCGTCATCATCACGTTAGTTTTCAGAGGATAAATGTCGTCGAATATGACGAAAATAAGATGTCATAATGACGTGTCTGCTGCCTGGGTTATTAGAGCTGTTTGAGATCGCTCCGAGACTATGCCTTTAAATCGCCCCCTGGCGATAATTGCTACGTAACCCAAGCACTATGGTAACCTTCTTTGGACAATATTTTGAGTAGGTCGTCCACTAAAACTGAGTACATACATATATGTTTCACAAGTAGTTACCAAATGTTTTCCTACGACCATTTATGAACACTACACATAAGAGGATAGCAGACTGGATTGAGTGGTTTGTATCTAAATCTAAAAGAAAGTAGCTAGAAGTGTCTTAGCATGCGTTTGCATTTGCTTCATACTACATACTTATCTACTTTATATATAGTTTGTTTCTAGAGTTTGCATATTTAGGAAAGGGAAAAGCGGAACAACGGTGACGACAGGGGATCAGGTTAAAAAACAGGCATTTTTATAAAATCATGTCTTTTTTGTGGAAATGTAGGTATAAAAAGGTCCTTCGTTTAAATTTTTTTGAGGAGCTTTACCTCTTCCAAAATTTCCTTATTTATATTTTTGGGTTTAAAAAACGTGGCATTAGGGTAAAAAGCGTGGCATTTGCGTGAAAAGTAGGTCAATTCGGTAAAAATCTGGGCATTTTCGTACTTTGGCAGCATGCATGAAAAAGCGGGACAGTTACGCCCAAAGCGGGACGCGTCTGGCAACCCTATTTGTTACCGAGTTTTTGTCAATCAAGAACAAGTCTTTATTAACCTGAAAACTACCCAGACAACACACATAGTTCAATTGACGTCCATTTTAGATCCATTTGAGGGCCAGAACGTCCATATCCGTATTCGGACATCCAGTGTACGTTAATTTGACAGCATTTCGATGTCCAGAGGACGTTTGTTTTTGGACTTAATTGTAAGTTTAGTAATATTTTGACATCCCGTGGACGTCCATCTTAGGTCATTATTTATTTAGCCTACCAGATAATACAATCTATATATATTTTTATATTTTTAATAGAATTGGTCATTAAAAATCGACAAATTAAATCTATTACATTTCATTTGATTCTAGGCGAGAAAAATAGAGTTACTCTCACTTGGGTCCCGGGACATAACGGGGTACAGGGTAACGAGATTGCAGATAGTCTTGCTAGGAAAGGGGCTCAAACACCCTTTGTAGGACCTGAGCCGTTCTTCGGCATCAGCAGTAACATAATATTAGGAGAGATTAAAAAATAATTGGGCAGTAGAAGAACCGATAACTGGAACAATCTCTTGGGGCTGAGACAGGCCAAGATACTTCTGGGTGAATAAAACCAGAAAAGATCGGAAGCCTGCATCTGCCTGAGCAAGAACAGGCTACGTATTGTAACAGGGATCCTTACCGGGTATTGCCGACTAAAAGGACACCTAAGTAAACTGAGAGTAATAGAGGATTGTGAGTGCAGATTCTGTGAGGAGGAGGACGAAACCTCCATTCACATCCTAACTGAATGTGTAGCACTCCAGAATCCAAGGGCACTATATCTAGGAGGATATCAAATAGAAGAGGGAGATTTACCTAACTTGAAGCCACTTCAAATCCTACAATTCCTTGAGGAAATAGGATTGGAAGGGTCGTTATAGACATTGAGACATTTCCCTAGTGCATTGGCGATAGAAGGGGGCACAATAGATCTTTTAGGTCGCAGTGTATTAACACCCCATTTTCAACATAACATTCTATCAGCGGAAGTTTGAAATCTTATTCTATTATGACCGTATCTTGTAATAATTTTTCAAGTGGCTCCTTGGTCGAGGTACATGCCCAGGTACATGCATAGTTAGGTCGGAGTAAGCACGATATACCCACCTAAGAGTAAGAGAGCAAAATATATGGGAACACTCCCATGGGAGCTTTCCCATGACTTAGTGATTAGCTACCCTGAAGAGTAAAGAACAAACACGAACAAGCAGAAGCGAGCGAGCATCTTTATTCATAATCGTGGTGTGAATATATACCTCGATTATAAATGAAAAATACACTCTCGCTCTTATTTGTTCGTGCTTGCACTTTTGGTGAATACCTACGCGGGTTTGGGAAGACGTCGTAGTAGAGCTCGATTTTTTTGTGAAGAGCACACTTCGTCATATTGTGCAGAAATCAATTTGAGTTTGTAGGCGTGGTCAGACAGATTTAAACGTGATTGAAGCCACCTGCCGCTCATCACCGCTCATACAAATTGAATTCAGTAGCTTAGTGTTACTTATTATTTGTACTTGCTGCATTTATTTAGCTATTTTGAGTGTGGCATAGCTATGACGAAATGTGCTCTTCACAAAAAAATCGAGCTCTATATACCTATAGGTACCTATATAGGAATTTAGATATTTCCCTGCCACTGATGTGTTGCTTTATGAAATAAAAAATCACATCAGTCCATATCGTCAAGATGCCAAACTGCTTGTTTCCGGAGAAAACTCATGAATGTAAAAATGAAACCTTTTTTGTAATAACAAATATTAAAGAAATAGTTTGAAGAAGAACAATCTAATTACATATGGCAACATTGTAGGATGTCACAGAGCACTTTTTGGGAATTTCTATTTTTAATACCCACAACTTGTTTTAAATTAAAAATACCCACTACATATTATTTTTTTATAATACAAATTAGTTATTAACAGATGTCTTTTAAAATTTTAACTTTAGTAAAAAATAGAGTACCTACCTAAAAAATAGGTACGTGACGTAAAATTAATTTAAATTTTAAATAGTTAATTTTTTAATTTATGCTAAATTCATAAGAACCTAAGCAATTTTTTAAACTGATGATAAACCTTTGGGGCTTCATTTGTTTATCATTTCTACGCTTATACCTACGCCACTGCCACTTTCTGCCCATGCCCATTTTCAACCCACGTACGATTTGAAAGAACGGCGATCAGCGAAGATGACTCATAATTCGTTGTTCACTTCTTTCCAAGAAAACCACCAGTTCGACGGCTTTCGTGTTATTCCGACGCGCTCAATTCACCCATTGGCCGCAACCTTTGTAGCCACTGGCCAACTGATATTTCTGACGGTGACATCATACTATCCAGTCGGTGGTTCTGAGAAAGGGTATCCCTGAGAGTGACTCATTCCTTCTGTTTTTCTTGTTCCAGTCGGTGCTGTGTTGCAGCTCGTGTTTTTTTTTATCCAAAACAAACGAACAATTTTGTGATTTTACTTTCGAGTGTTACGTTTTGATAAAGTGAAGGACCAGCTGTTTTGAAGTTTGTTGATCAAGGTTAACTTGCTTGTTGATTAAACAAAATGAAGTCAGATCTTAGTGATGGGATGTCTAATCATTCGGATTTTTCGAATGATAGTCAAAATTCTGTTTCTACGGCTGAATTTTTGGCCAGCATGGGAAGTGGAGTCATTTTAGCCAATTCTAATGTGAGTACCTATATTATTTATTTTATTACTGTTATATAGATGTTGTCAAAAATGTTAGGTTAGCTTTTATATAAACTTTCATTTCTAAACTGATTTTGTTTTAAACTATATATCTAGATATCGTAATATATTTGTTTTCAATATTATTAGAACAACTGTATCTTAGAGTCCAGTGACACATTATTTGAAAGTAGTTAGTTGAATTCAAAATACGGGGTAAATTTTCTGAATGTAATTTTTAAATAAAGTCTAACCTACCTAAGTAACATTAAACATAATTTTAAATACATGTAAATTCATAATCAGATTAAATAATGAGTGGCAAAAATAACTACCGAGGAGCTGCTAATTTTTCCTTTTTGCTATCAATTAGATATTTTTACTAATTTCCATTTCTTGAGGATTATTGCTAAGATTAAGCCAGTTTCCGAATTAAAATCATAATGATAAACGTGAAAATTAATAACAATTTCAGTATGAATTTAAATAAACTACTAGTGAAACCAGGCAACTAGTAGATGTGAACTGATTTAAATATCGCAGGGCTATTTTATTTTGATTTTGGATTTAATTTTATCGAGTGAAAAAATATATTTTAATATTATTTATTGATTAGTATACTTGTCTTAAATATGTACCTAAATTTAATACTAATAATTGTTTAGGAACATCTAAATAAAACAAACACCTGAAAGATATTGTGAGCGCCACTGAAAAGTGGTATAGTTAACTCCCTATTTCAATGGGACACTTGTAGGTCGAGTGGGGGTAGATCTGCCGCAAATTCGCCGCCATACTTCTCTCTTTCTCTTGTTTATTAAGTGGGAGAAGTGCGAAGTTGCCTTTCAAGTAGCAAGCGAAAACTAATCCAAATTATTTGTTGTCTCGCAGTGTTGCCAATTAGACGCAAAAAGCACACATTTTTGTGCTGTGCGTCTTTGTTTTTCGATTTGATTGCACCCTTATCTTTTTGCAATTTTTGCCAGCAAAGGCGACGTAATACCAAAATGATATTTTTCTTTTAAACATAAATAACGAATTTTGATATACAAAACAATCGAATATATATTTATAGTTCGAAAACATTGAATATAGAGCGAGGGGTAAATACATTATTTGGTATTTTTGTGTACAGGTATTCTTTGGCAACTCTCTTGAGAACAAACCAAACACCTTGAAAATTTAAAATTCCTTCTGAGTCTTTGTTTTTAGTCCAATTTTTGGGTACCAATAATAACAAAACTCGCCCTAAGTTTTGTTATTATTGGTACTCTACCTATTTACTGAACAATTCACAAAAATCGGACTAAAAACAAATGCTCAGAAAAAATTTTAAATTTTCAAGGTGTTCGGTTTGTTCTCAAGAAAGTTGCCAAAGAATACCTTAATTTTTTTCTACACCTTCGAAAATTATTTGTGTTAATAATTTTTAAAAGAAATAAAAAAAACATTTACGCGCCATTGTGTATTAAGTCTATGAAAATTTACTGCTTTTTGTTTTAATAAATATCTAGTAGTTTTTGAAAAATTTAAAGCTCTCAATGTTCTCGAGACATATACCATCGCGCAGTGTTACTTATTAAAAATTAACTTCGTCCACAGTTTTTGATCCAACCTATATTTTTATTATACAATTTATAACCGGTGTGAAGTTAGCAGTAAAAATAACCGAAAACACCCCATCAGGAAAACTGAGTGGCGTCCGGTATAGAACTATTTTATTATTCTTGTCAATATGTATTTTACACATTAATATCGACCTTCCAGTATAAATAATTAATATAAGGTTGAAAATAACCCTTAAAATTGATAAAAATATTTATCCTATGAAGGCGATCAGATCCAACTTGCTTTTACATATAAAAAATAATAAATACACTAACATGCTATAGGCAAAAATCCATTCGGGTCCGTCGAACGGGGTAAAATTAACCCTTAAAATTCAAACATAATTATCGTATGAAGGCGATTAGATCCCAACTTGCTTTAATTTTTAAAAATCAATATTAGAGTTACTAACATACAATTTAAACAAAAATCCCCTTCGGACTCGTCTAACAAGGTGAAATTAACTTTTAAAATTGATAATAAATATTTAACCTAGGATGGATATCAAATTGCAACTTAATTTTACATTTATCAAATAAAAAATATACTAACATAAACTGTAAGCAAAAGTCCCTCAGGGTCCGTCAAACAAGGTGAAATTAACACGTAAACTTTAAAATAAATAATTACTCAATGAAGACGATCAGATACCAACTTAATTTTACATTTAAAAAATCATAAAGACACTCACCAAAGTACACTGTTACCGAACATCTCTTCAGGCTCGTCAAACAAGGTAAAATTAAGCCTAAACTTCAAAATAAATAATTACCCAATGAAGACGATCAGATCCCAACTTAATTTTTTCATTTAAAAAATCATAAATATACTCACCAAAGTACACTGTTATCGAAAATCCTTTCGGACTTGTCAACCAGGGTAAAATTAACCCTTAAACTTCAAAATAGATATTTACCCAATGAAGACGATCAGATCCCTACTTAATTTTACATTTAAAAAATCATAAATACATTCACCAAAGTACACTGTTAGCGAAAATCCCTTTAGACTCGTCAAACAGAGTAAAATTAACCCTTAAACATCAAAATAATTAATTACCCAAACAAGACGATCAGATGCCAACTTAATTTTATATTTTAAAACATCCAAAATACACTCACCAAAGTACACTGTTGGCGAAAATCCCTTCGGACTTGTCAAACAGGGTAAAATTATTCTTTAACTTGAAAATAAATAATTACCCAGTGAAGAGGATCAGATCCCAACTTAATTTTACAATTAAAAAAATCCTAAATGCGCCCACCAAAGTACGCTGTAAGCGAAAATCTCCTCGGACCCGTCAACCAGGGTAAAATTAACCCTTAAATTTCAAAATTAATAATTTCCCAAATAAGACGATCAGATCCCAACTTCATTTTATATTTAAAAAATCCCAAATACACTCACCAAAGTACACTGTTAGCAAAAATCCCTTCGAACTCGTCAAACGGTTAAATAACCCTTAAACTTTAAAATAAATAATTACCCAATGAAGACGATCAGATCCCAACTTAATTTTTTCATTTAAAAAATCATAAATATACTCACCAAAGTACACTGTTATCGAAAATCCTTTCGGACTTGTCAACCAGGGTAAAATTAACCCTTAAACTTCAACATAAATAAATACCTAATGAAGACGATCAGATCCCAACTTAATTTTACATTTAAAAAATCATAAATTCACTTACCAAAGAACAATGTATGTTAGCGAAAATCCCTTCGGACCCGTCAAACAGGGTAAAATTAACCCTTAAACTGTAAAATAAATAATTACCCAAAGAAGACGATCAGATCCCAACTTAATTTTACATTTAAAAAATCCTAAATGCACCCACTAAATTACGCTGTAAGCAAAAATTTCCTCGGACCCGTCCAACAGGGTAAAATTAACCCTTAAACTTCAAAATAAATAATT
This sequence comes from Psylliodes chrysocephalus, assembly GCA_927349885.1. Classification (NCBI taxonomy): domain Eukaryota; kingdom Metazoa; phylum Arthropoda; class Insecta; order Coleoptera; family Chrysomelidae; genus Psylliodes; species Psylliodes chrysocephalus. The sequence goes on from OV651817.1 coordinate 45,763,372, forward strand.
ACCCAAATAAGACGATCAGATCCCAACTTAATTTTATATTTAAAAAATCTCAAATACACTCACCAAAGTACACTGTTAGCAAAAATCCCTTCGGACTCGTCAAACGGTTAAATAACCCTTAAACTTTAAAATAAATAATTACCCAATGAAGACGATCAGATCCCAACTTAATTTTTTCATTTAAAAAATCATAAATATACTCACCAAAGTACACTGTTATCGAAAATCCTTTCGGACTTGTCAACCAGGGTAAAATTAACCCTTAAACTTCAAAATAAATAAATACCTAATGAAGACGATCAGATCCCAACTTAATTTTACATTTAAAAAATCATAAATTCACTTACCAAAGAACAATGTATGTTAGCGAAAATCCCTTCGGACCCGTCAAACAGGGTAAAATTAACCCTTAAACTGTAAAATAAATAATTACCCAAAGAAGACGATCAGATCCCAACTTAATTTTACATTTAAAAAATCCTAAATGCACCCACTAAATTACGCTGTAAGCAAAAATTTCCTCGGACCCGTCAACCAGGGTAAAATTAACCCTTAAATTTCAAAATTAATAATTTCCCAAATAAGACGATCAGATCCCAACTTAATTTTATATTTAAAAAATCTCAAATACACTCACCAAAGTACACTGTTAGCAAAAATCCCTTAGGACTCGTCAAACGGTTAAATAACCCTTAAACTTTAAAATAAATAATTACCCAATGAAGACGATCAGATCCCAACTTAATTTTTTCATTTAAAAAATCATAAATATACTCACCAAAGTACACTGTTATCGAAAATCCTTTCGGACTTGTCAACCAGGGTAAAATTAACCCTTAAACTTCAAAATAAATAAATACCTAATGAAGACAATCAGATCCCAACTTAATTTTACATTTAAAAAAATCATAAATTCACTTACCATAGTACACTGTTGGCAAAAATCCCTTCGGACCCGTCAACCAGGGTAAAATTAACCCTTAAACTTCAGGATAGATAATTACCCAATGAAGACGATCAGATCCCAACTTAATTTTACATTTAAAAAATTATAAATACATTCACCAAAGTACACTGTTAGCGAAAATCCCTTCGGACTCGTCAAACAGGATAAAATTAAAACTTAAATTTCAAAAGAAATAATTACCCAATGAAGACGATCAGATCCCAACTTATTTTTACATTAAAAAAATCCTAAATGCACTCACCAAAGTACGCTATAAGCAAAAATCTCTTCGGGCTCGTCAAAACAGGGTATAATTAACCCTTAAACTTCAAAATAAATAATTACCCAAATAAGATGATCAGATCCCAACTTAATTTTATATTTTAAAAATCCCAAATACACTCACCAAAGTACACAGTTAGCGAAAATTCCTTCGGACTCGTCAAACGGTTAAATAACCCTTAAACTTTAAAATAAATAATTACCCAATGAAGACGATCAGATCCCAACTTAATTTTTTCATTTAAAAAATCATAAATATACTCACCAAAGTACACTGTTATCGAAAATCCTTTCGGACTTGTCAACCAGGGTAAAATTAACCCTTAAACTTCAAAATAAATAAATACCTAATGAAGACAATCAGATCCAAACTTAATTTTACATTTAAAAAAATCATAAATTCACTTACCATAGTACACTGTTGGCAAAAATCCCTTCGGACCCGTCAACCAGGGTAAAATTAACCCTTAAACTTCAGGATAGATAATTACCCAATGAAGACGATCAGATCCCAACTTAATTTTACATTTAAAAAATTATAAATACATTCACCAAAGTACACTGTTAGCGAAAATCCCTTCGGACTCGTCAAACAGGGTAAAATTAAAACTTAAACTTCAAAAGAAATAATTACCCAATGAAGACGATCAGATCCCAACTTATTTTTACATTTAAAAAATCCTAAATGCACTCACCAAAGTACGCTATAAGCAAAAATCTCCTCGGGCTCGTCAAAACAGGGTATAATTAACCCTTAAACTGCAAAATAAATAATTACCCAATGAAGACGATCAGATCCCAACCTAATTTTACATTTAAAACGTTAACTTTTATTTTTGATCTATTCTTGCCCATACGAATGGGATTATTACTTCTCTTAAATTCCACTTGACTTTATTTTAATTTAAAAAATGCAAATATTCGATTTCTTATTTTTGTGGAATTCCATATTATAATAGCTTTATCAAACCTTTTAAACTATTAAATGCTGTACAAGTTTTTAGCATCACCTTCTCGAAATCTTAAAACGTCTTATCAATTTAGCAATCGAACTGGGAAATTTGAAAATACCATCCCGACAAAGAAAATTCCAATAAACTAAAAATTAGAACGTCACCCGATTGTTTATTATTAGCTTAAGCAAGGTATGCACCTTATGTGGTAGGTAGAGTAAATAATTCTTGAAACTGATAAAGAACGGATCATCATTTAGATAAGCTCGAAATAAATATCATATTTACTTTGTTTGATAACAAGGGCGATCTTTCGGAAATTCCAATTTAGAGATGTAAATTTTTATTTTTAGAGTGAAGGTTCACAATAATCTTGCATTACTACTTAGTTGTCTAATTGACATATTTTTTTGCCACGCTTTTCATAGGCATAGTTGGTGTTTGATGGTGAACCGAGTTCCTTTTAAAACTCGCCCCTTTTTTCAATAAATTGTAAATAATATAACTTCAGGTCATATGAGCATCGAAACCTTAAAAAATCCTCAATATTAGAATATTTGTAATATTAAGTAAGTAAACATGACTTATAAAAATAAATTAAAAAATTAATTTTTCAAGAGTACCTACTTATAAAGTTTTGTTAATTGAGTATCACACTCCAGCACAAAATTCCGCCACCCTAAAATTTTGACCGTGTTTGTTGATATTTTATAACTTTTTTTATGTTTAATCATATTTTTATGAATTTTCTACCAGTTTGTAGATAAATTTATTCGGATTTTTTTTTACATTATTGTAATTAGTAACATTTTTCGTTTGGGCAATATTATACAGGGGTAAAATAAAATGTTGTTTTTTGTCGCAACTTCAAAACACCTTGTAGCAAAATTGAAGCGGATATTTTTTTTTTAATAAAACGCTGTTCATTTTAATTAATTTGTGAAAAATGGATGTCAAGCTATTCGCTCCGTGCGAAGTCATGGAAAGGGAAGCAAAAGCGATACTAGCGCTAGCTGCGGTTAATTCGTGCATTTTAGGGCGATATTTTGTAATTTTCGCATATCAAATACACGTATACATTTTACTTTTTTTCAAAAAAGTAGGTAAAAACAACACAATAAGCAACCGGAGTTGCTGTGTTGAAAATTGTACAAATACTAGCAAAAATAGTGAAATAAACGGATAGGTGTACAATAAGACGAAAAATTACCTTTATTTTTGTGATAATAACAGTAATGCTGGAACTAGTAGACATCAGAAACTTGAAAGGTTTTAAATAAACAATAAATTATCATTTTACGATGTTCTTTAATATCCCTTTATTCTTAAATATTCATTCAGCAAGGACTAGATTTCAAGATTTCTGCCTTTGATTATAATATGTGGCGGGAATGCAATTTTGTGACTGATGGGAAATTAGTTTTAATCATTCATTCTATGTTTTCTTTCGAACAAAAATGAAAATATAAATAACGATCCTTTTTTATACATTTTAACTTCACACTATTATTAAATGGTATTTTTTTATTTTGACAGAATAGGCTAATAGAGGACTTCTATACAAGTGCAACCAACTTGACAAAATAAAATTGACACTAATGACATAAGAAATCGGGTCACATAAAGAGGCTGTTTTTTAGTTTGATTTTTGGTTTTTCCTATGTACTTTCATGCCATTTGCATACCTTGTTGTACCCGTAACGTGAAAAAGACTTTTTAGTTTAGGGTATTTTACATTTAAAGGTTGAAACATTTTGTCATTGTTAGCTGTCAATTATGGTGATGGTAGAACACAGACGTAACCATAGATGGGCATAACGTAACTAGTATTATATGTTGGTTGTATATTGTATAGAACTTGTATTCGTAGCAGCAACATTTTGCAATCGACATAAATAAATAAAACCAAATGAAAAAAATGTTTTAAGAAAGCAGGAAACGCACAAATAGACTTTTAACAACAAAAAATAAAATGCAATGCTACGCTTATGTTTTGACATTATCGACAGCTGATATTAACAACTGTTTTCAACATTTAAATGTAAAATACCCTAAAATAAAAAGTCTTTTTTACGTTACGGGTACAACATGGTATCTAAACGGCATAAAAGTAGATAAGAAAAACTAAAAATTTAACAAAAAAACAGCCTCTTTATGTGACCCGATTTCTTATGTCATTAGTGTCAAAAAAAATTTCTCAAGTTGGTTGCACTTATTAGACTTAGGCAACTTCTCATACATTTTCCAGTAAATACTGTTGCCTGCCTATATTTTATTATTGATTTTTATTGATTATAGATAATTTTCTTTAATTGAAGCGGGAAAAATATATAATAATATTAAATTAATGTTTTACTTGTTTTACAAATCCATATACTTTTATTAAAACTAACATATATACTTTTTATTTACGAATTCTATTAAAATTGTATTTGTCAGTATAGAAAGAAATAGTCCTTTAATGCCAAAACAAATTGGCTCTGCTGTCGCGCACGGAGCGAATAGGTTAAAAATTATTGAAGTTGGCTAATGCTCAAAAATTAGAGTTTGTACTTGAAATTTGAGCAGTAAACTCGTCTGATCCAAAATTAAAACAAGATCGTTGAATTCTGTTTTTTGTGCACTTTTCAAATATGGAAACGAGTTATAAAAGAAATATATATGCAGGGTGTTGTTTTGAGGATGGAAGAATTTGTGAATTTTGAGCAAGCCGAACCTGGATTTCTTACTTTTTATGCATCGGTATATTATTCGATGTGTTTGGCAATTGTATCAAACTTCATAGATCTCTACAGGGTTATTCACAAGTTACGAATAAGAAAATAAGTTGACAACATTGATAAAATATCCTGTATCTCGATTATAAATGGCCAAAAGCTCATTGAATAATGATAATTTAGGATCACTTCCGTGACCTCAATCCACGGTTAACATGTGTCCGTCTTTCCAAGGAATCATCCTGTATATTTTCTCAATAGAATCCACACGACTTAACAGAAGTTCAAAAATAAGCTCAAATGGTACCAGGAAACACAAATGATTCAAACTGGGTAACAAAATATTAACCAGAAACTAAGACTGTTAACCGTGACCGGTTAACAGTTTCCGTAGGACCAAAAAACCGTTTAGGAACGTAAATGGTTTAACCGTAACCAGTTTAACTGGAATCGGTTTAACCGAAACCGGTTTAACCGTAACCGGTTTATAACCGTATTTATGTGTACCAGCCACATCAACTTCCAGTGAACGGGTGTTTTCCAGTGCAGGGAACATAGTTTCGGCGAAAAGAAACTGTTTGCTGCCGGAACTTGTTGATAAGTTGACTTTTTGCATGAAAACTCAATAATAAAAAAATGGGCAGTTTTGTTATTAGGTATTTGTTATTATTTCTTATTTTATGGCCCAATTAATTATAATTTATTTTTGAATGTTTTTTTTTTACTTGAATATAGTTTGTTTTTGTTTTTTAGTTTTACCTACTTACCCACCCAGTGGGAAGTGACTGACTGTGTCCTTTTTTAAATTTTAAATAAAGTTTAGCAAAAAGTAAAATTGGTAGTATTTCTCTTATTCTAATTTAATTTTTATTTAGTGAGTGCCTATTTCAAAAAAATCAAGCATGCACTGCCTGGTTGTCATGGGTAAGGAAAGGTGAAATGGTTAGTAAAGTGACCCCATTTCTATTGAAAATAAAGGATTTGGTGGATGTGTTTTGCCACGATCAAGCCGGTCATGGTTACAGTTAAACCTGTAACGGATAAAACAGTGACAGGTTTAACTGGTCACGGTTACGGTTAAATCGCCGAATCCTGTCTAATCGGTCCGTTTCGACTGGCTCGGTTTGATCGTACCGGTTAATCGGATAATCCGACCGGTTAATCGGATAATCCGACCGGTTAACCAGATAATTGGACCGGTTAACCGGATATCCGGACCGGTTATAATAGTAAAAATCTGGTTAAAACCGAAACCGGTCAAAATCAGTCGAACCGGTTGACCGTTTATCACGTCAGGAATTGACAGCCTTACCAGAAACCAGCAGCAGTCTACGCAGGCGCAGATAATGAATATGGGACTTAGTTCTTTCGTTAGGGCACGTACATGTCGAAAATGCCTCAATGATGTATTACCGATGACCGATAGGTGATGGTTAAGTGGATGACATTCGATGTAACACAAATGTACTGATTTAAATGAGAGTATACAGTAAGCATACATGGTGCGAGGGTGTGCTAATCTTTGGTGTGTACTCTCCTTTAAATCAGTACATTTGTGTTACATCGATTGATATACATTTAACCATCGGTAATCGTTCATCGCTTATCCATCATCGTTCATCTTTTTTTGCTCATCGATTATCGCTCATAGATTATCGATTATCGCTCATCGAGGCATCTTCGGCATGCTGGTACCTTTGGGGTTCGCTCTTTTATCTTTGATAAAACAATGAAGGATATACACTGCAAGATTCATTAAATTTCTGACGACAGGATAGTCGAATCAAAATGGAACCGCTTGATTAGCTCGTCAACCACCATCATGAATTCAATAAAACAAATTATTGTTTCTGCTGCATGTATGTTATTCACAATGGCTGTTGGTTACAAATATGGATTCGATATTGCTTCCTCCTCCTGGAGTGCCTCGATAAACTCCATGTTTTTTATTATATTTCCCCTCAGCAAACAGCAAATAATACTCTGCCGAAATTTTAGCACATCATTCCTATTAGTTTTAAATTTAAAATTTGTTACCCACAGTCGTAAGACTTATAAAACTTGTTTCAATAATTGGTATGCCCACAAAAACAAAAGTTACACCCAATTAACTTCCTTTAGTAAAAAATTTAGATCATTGACATCGACCTCTCTGTCTCTCTCAAATACGGATCGAGCGTCCTTTGTGTATCCACACGCCTACCCACTATATTTTTCATTTTACAAAGGTCACCGGTCAAAATGGTATTTGAACTCTGAAATGGAAGGTACTTAAGTATCATTTTAATCTTTGTGGTAATGTGTTCGATTTGATGCGTTGACTAGCTTTTGTCATTATCATTAGAGCGTTATTTAAGAAAGTAGTTCGATGGACAGGACCGGTTTTAGTCCATTGGTTTGTCCGAAATTGACATGAAAAGTCTTTATTGTTATTTAGATCAATGATTTGAAAATATTCCTTAATTAAACATGTAGATTCTGTAATTTCTAGCCTTAAGATGTCTTTTGTACTAAGTTGTAAAACGCAAGTAGAAAAATAGAATCATAAAAATATGTCACTTATTATTTCTTTTTGCTCATTTAAATAAGGTAGATTTACTTTTTCTATAAAGGAAGCCCCTAGATAAATAAGTTTGGGAACCTGATTTAAACGAATATATAAGATGCAGTCATAGATTACGCACACCAGATGCGAAAGGTCCTTCGTAGAAACTCGTTTCCATTCGAACAGGTTCGAAAATAAAAAATCAGTTCTTTTATCGAAGTTGACGATACAAGAGACAATCCAGCGAAACGTGTAACTCAATGTATTTTTTTTTGTTCTGCAAAAGTTGTTTGGGCGATTGTAATCACAATCTGTATATGATGGCGCCACTAGTCAGTTTTCTTCTTTTCTTAATGCCTCTTACTGCTGTGTGTATCCAGTCATAAATAGCAAAAAAATTTAATAATGTTGTAGGGCGGGAAATTCAAACATGGATTCAGAAATAAATAGTTTTTCTAAACAAATTTACAGGAGGAACAAAAACTATTGTTTCACTATATATTAAAAAATGTAAAAGCTTCCAATAACATCAAATTTTTTATCATACAAATAATTAATTTCAATGAAGGAAGTTTTAATCAAGGGTAATATACCAAGACCTTGATAATAGTCAGCTATTTTTGTTGAGTCTAAATCTCGAGAATATTTTAAAGTCAATTTGATGAGATATCATTTTTGGCATTAATAATCAATGGATTATTAATGCCAAAATTATATAGAATCAAATTGTAAAATGTTCGAAAAATTTAGCAACAACAAAAATAGCAGAATATTAATCAAGGTCGTGTTATATTTAGGACGACTATTTCACTAGACCAAATATTGACTATTTCTTTAGAGAAAAAAGCAAAACGGGGTTGATGAATGAGATTAATAATTACCACATCCTCGGCTAGTTCCCCTAGAGCACATAGAAAACTCATATAACGTCCTTTTCCAAAGATAGACGTATGGAGCAGGGTGGACTATAAATAGTAGTGACAGTTTTCGGTCAGAAGCCAATAAATCTGGGCATTGTAGCCTCGATCCTCTAAGCAGAAATGATTGGTATAGAATTAGGAGCAAGAGAGTTAATTTTCTCCCCGCTAACAAGACTGTAAAGCAAGTGAATGATGGTATCCAACTATAAAGATCTCTTCGGAGAGCCAGGCAACCCTCAAGGCCCTGAGCTCAAATCGAGTTGACTCAAATCTGGTTTGACACTGTATAAATACCCTTAGAGTGCTCGTAACAAAGTTATTTTGATCTGGGTTCCGGGACACAGCAGAATTTAGGTTAATGAAAAATCCGACGCAATCGCAAAAAGAAGAACCGAATCTGAGTTCATAGGACCAGAAAAATTCCTGGGCATTACTAAGAGCACTGCCAAAGGTCTTATCTCAAAATGGACAGATAGTGTAACAATCATGAATTTGAGAGATACCCCATTGGAAGGAGTTTATACTCAACCTTCCATGTACGCCTTTGCTCAGATCCAGGAATGGAGTATAAAAAAACTACGCATTCTACCGGGACTGAGGATTGTCGTCTAGGTAACCACATAAGAAGGAGAGGTCTGCATCGGACTGTCGATTCTGCAGCATTGAAGACGAATCAGCAAAACTACATTCTATGTATATCTGCTCTGTTTTGGAAAGAACTAGGTACCAGATCTTCGGATTCAACACACTGGAGCCTCCCGACTTTAAACGAGTCTCACCCAATCCAACAATGGCCTTCGTCAGAAGGTGTGGCTTGTGAGGTGAACAATAGATCCATCTGGATCGCAATGAATGGCGATGAGATCATCCAATTCATTTTCCAACCTAACCTAACCCTGGCCATTGTAGAAGGCAACACTGTTTGGTCAGAATAATTAAAATTGCAACACTTATGTCATATCCATTTATCCTGCTTTAATTTCTTTCATTTCGGAGTATGCCTCGTCTTGCTTTACTCTGAACATTCTTCCCGTTAGATATGATTGTAGAATGTCGAAATTTGTCTAGGGAGCATTTTTCAAGTTTCTGTATCAAGCCAGCGTGCTAAACCTTGTCAAATGCTTGGGCTACGTCAAGAATAATAGCTGAGCATATATATTTTTCTTCGTAAGCTTTTTCGATGATATCGGCTATCCTGTGCACTTGATCTAGTCGAGTGTTTGTTTCTAAAATCAAATTGATGCGAAAGGATCAGATTTTTATTTTCAATTATTGGTTTTAGTCGTTTTAGTAGTAGTTTTTCAAATAACTTAGATATTATCGGTAACAATGATATAGGTCTATATGATGATATTTCATTCGGAGGTTTTCCTGACTTAGGAATTAGGATAACTTCAATCATTTTCCACGCATCAGGTATATATTTAAGGCGAAATGCTGCATTTATGATGTATGTCAATTTGACAATGGCCTTCCGTGGTAGTTTCTTTAATATTTCTCCAGTAATAAGGTCACATCATGGGGCTTTCTGTGAGTTGATGTTTGTCTGAATTTCTTTCGTAACTTCATTGGGAGTAACTGGTCTAATTTCAAGTTGTTCCATGTTATGGATTGTCTCATTAGGAGTGTCTTGATTTTCATCTAATTGGAACGTCTTTTGTAGGTGGTCAGCGAAAATATCAGCTTTCTGTTGATTGTCTCTTGTCCATTTGTTATCTGCTATTTTGCTAGGAGGACAGTGTTTACACAAATTTTTAATCTTTTTTGTTGCCTTCCAGAGCGAATAATTAGTTTCTTTATCATCTGTTAGCCCTACTAGGTATCTGTTGAAGGATTATTCTTTGTGATTTAGGATTTCTCTTCTCAGTCTTTGGGTAGCCTTATTTAATATATTTTTATCTTCTGGTGATCTTGTCATCTGCCATTTCTTTTTTAGTGTTCTTTTTTCTGCTACCAGTTCTCTTATCTCGATAGGATAGTTTTTTCCAGCTGTTAATCTTCTTACTTTTGGTGTGTTCCTCCATGCAGCTTACTAGATTTACAACTATAAACCTTTACAGTTCTCTATCTAGCTGATTTTTCGTTTTTAGTGTTATGGTCAGTTGAATAGTATTTGTTAAGTTCTCTTGAAAACCTTCCCAATTAGTTTTCCGATTTGCTAGGGTCGGTTTGGATTCTTTTTGAATAATATTATCACTTAGAGTAAGGATTTCTGCAGAATGGTCTGAGTCCATATCAAAAATTTCTTCTACTTGTGTATAGTTTGGTGAAATTTTCCTCATAATAAAGAAATCCAAAAGGTCTGGAATCTTATTTGGGTCTGTGGGCCAATAAGTGGAGTTTTCAGAAGATTGGTATGTATAGCCATGTTCTGATGCATCTCGTTGCAATTCTTTTCCTTTGACTGTGGTTAATCTTGAACTCCAGTTGGTGTTTTTGGAGTTGTAATCTCCACCGATTATAAATTTGTTACCTAGTTTTTCGAGTACATTGAGATAATTTTATTTTTTCTGGTTGTATCTTGGTGCGCAATAGATTGCAGCTATTGTAATTTTGTCCCCCTACCTGATTTTCTGCTTCTTGGATGCCTGGTTCCTCATAGTGGGAAATGTTATTTTTAATAATTAACGTACTTCCTCCTCTTGCTGCATTTGATGGATGGATAGATAGTGTGATAGAAGTTGTATGCTCTGAATTTAATGTATAACTCCGTTGTAAGGTGGGTCTCAGAAATCAGACATATATCTATTTTTTGTACGTCTAAGAAAACTTGGATATCAGTTTGGCATTCCAAGTGGCTATTCTAATATCTCTTTTGTCCATTATTTGTTTTGTTATATATTTCGGGTTTATTTAATTCCTTTAGCTTCTGGAGCCTGTCAGAGAGTGAATATATTCTGGTTATTATGGATAATAATAATAATAATAATAATAATAATAATTCATGAGTGGTACTTTCTGCTAGACTGGCTGACTGTGCTTTATGCTGTGCAATTTGTGGCGTGGTATTCATGGCTGGTTGTAACCTTTGAATTGGTTGCTCCTGTGAGTTTGTTGCCTGAGAATATGTTATTTCATTTCTTACAGTAGGAAAAGCGTTTATAGGTCTCTTCTGCCTCGTCATTATTTTAGGTTTAGTGGTGTTATCCTTCCTTATCTGAAAGGTTTTAGCTAACTCACATCCTCTGTAGTTAGCAGTGTAGAAGTGAATGAATGTTATCAAGAAGTTCGTCTAAAGCACCGTTTCTATAAACCGTATTCCCGAAACTCTAAGGTTTAGTGGAGATCACTCAAATATTTTGCGAAACTTTATTGAAGAAAGTAACTTTAAAAAAAGCAATAAAAATTAATGCCTCGACGAAACCAAAAAACTAACCCTCGCTTGTACTTAATGTTCTGGATATGAAAAATATTTCAAATAATTCTCATTTTTGTTGCAAATATTCTATTTACATAATGATTTATTTAAACCATATTATTGATTCATATTAAAAAGGGTTTGACTTATCAAAAAGTTTAAGAAACGATGATTTAACTAAAGGTTCCAATTGGTCTAAATATTGTTGTATGATATCGATACATGAACACCAAAGATAAAATGAGGAGCTTTACAAGGATGCTTGGAGGAAAACGACAACCAATAAATTATTGCTAATCTTTAGTAAAATGCAGAGTACTAATAGATGAAGATATTTTTTTATTTTTATAGATATGGGATATTTTTTTAATTTTTAAATCAATAGCGATAACTCTTCACTATATAAATGTTATCAACTAATTGTTATTGTATGAACTAACAGAATTTGTTTGCAAAAATACTTGCAAATACGAATCATCAATTATCATTTGGTAGATTTGTTCTTAAGAACCCACACGTCATTTTTTAAATTGTCTATTTAATGATTAGCCGTTGAAAAATGTGAATTTCTGTTGTATTTTTTTGGAAGTAGATGCATAATTGAAATACCGTAAATGATTTTATATATATTTTTTTATTGTATTGCATACCTAAAACTTTTATGCTTTGACTGTTCCATCCTAAAAAAAATATTAATTATGATTATATGAATTAATAATGTTTTGAGGAATGTGGAATGTGTTATCAACTGAGGGATAAAAAAACAAAGAGGTGCTGCTTTGTGCTCTGTAGAGAAAATATGTTGAATATGTCTGGAATTGTTTTTTAATGGTAAACAATGAGAGGTAGTTTATTTATTTATATTCTTTCCATATTTTTATATTATTTGGGCAAGATCGTGTACGGTACGATACATTTTTACCACATATCTATGTAACAGATAAAAAAAATGCAGAAAGCAACGGACCACGAAACTTATTTATTATTTTCAATTTTAACCTCTTCCTAATTTTTAAACAATCCAATAGACTGATGCGACTAATTAAACGGTTTTTCAATAAATAACATTTGTTATAACTATAACATTTATTTGATATATACAGGATGTTAAAATCCATCAAAAACTAATTAAAAACCAAAGAAAAATCCAGATGTTTCGGCACCATCCAATCGAGACATTGATTTGATAAGACAGATCAAATTCCATCCCTTTACATTATTAAACAGATTATTTTCTATTTTTCTGTATTCAATATAGAATTAGAAAACCCAAGGAAAAACAAAAAAAAATTACAGAAGAAGTAAATTAATAACCTAAGCACTTCTAATTGCATTTTATTAAAAGCTGACTTTATAAAGAATAATAACTTCTCCTAAATATTCCATATATTACTTGTTAGTAACTGATAAAATAATATATTTACGTATATTATAATGTACCACACCACATGTGCATGTAATAGAAAGAAAACTACCTGATTTATTATCAAAGCCGATATTCAATGATGATAAAATAAATATAAACTATTTTGGGTTCTTTATTTGTTAATAAACAATTTGTTTTGGGTGGACAAACGAAAGTTAAGGTTGGACAAACCAAAATAATGAGTCAAAAAATGATTTTAATGATTATTGTTTTAATAAATTTCAATTAGAATTACTTATTTTAATATTTATTTATATTTTGTTAATAACTAATTTCACTTGGGTGGACAAACGATTGCAGTAGTTAATTTTAACACAATGCAGTTAGATGTACTTGTCTTAATAAATTGTTAATGAATAACTATTTTCTTTTGGATCGAAAATACTGTGACGGCCCACCCCCCGGTACCCCTTTATTTTTTGATCCTGGTCACGGCACCAGTGTGACGGCTTGCCCCCCCCCCCCCCCCCGGCACCCCCTTATTTGTGTTCGTTATTTTATTTTACTCTCTGAAATGTTATTATTTACCTCACAAGTTCATTTTACTTTCAATTCTATACTTACTGTATTTGGCCTTTTTCTTCTAGTAGTAAAATTGATCGTCTAGTTAATTAATTGATAATTTATATACCCACGTTGTGATAATGTTAATTAAGGCAAACCAGGATTCGATGCAAAGTTTGGTACAAATTAATAACTAAAACATACAAATCTCGATACAAATTCATATTTAAACTCTTTTTATTTTTCATACTTTAAATGTGATGCAATAATTAGCAAAGTATATTACAACTGTTACTATTTACTGAGATCTCACTTGAGTCCTGTTCAAACGCAGACCATATTCATTTGCTATCAGTATATATTTTATTTAGGTTGATGACCAACGGAGTTAACGAACAGCGTCAATTCGCCAGTTGATTAACTACTGTGTTTATGTCTATATTATTATTTAGGTTGATGACCAACGGAGTTAACGAACAGCGTCAATTCGCCAGTTGATTAACTATTGTGTTGATATTGATTTGATTCTATTTTAGATATACACAGGTTGCACCCTCTTAGGTAAATATTTCGATAAGTATAGAGGTGATCACCGACGGAAGTAACGAACAGCGCCAATTCGCCAGTTAATTACCTTACTATGTTGATTTCACATATACTTTGTTTCAAACCTAGTAGAACGGGTTGCTTAGCATATTGGTGTCCCCCCTTGAGTTAACGAACAGTATAATCACCAGTTGGTTAACTTACTATTAAACTTTACCATCTTGGTTTGTACAATTTATCCAAGATAGCACATCCCTGTTTATTTCTAAAATATTGATTTTTTATAATTTCTATTGAAATGACTTAATATAACCCTGTATATGTTTTAATATTGATTATTATAATTTCTATTGAAATAACTTAATACAACCCTGTATATTTCTTGATATTGATTTTTATAATTTCTATTAAAATACTTAAAATTTCACCCATCGAAAACAGATGTTTATCCTTACTGTCTTTCGGGGTGTATGACCTGAAGGCCATGTGTTTATTGATAATATTTTACAGCAAATGTCAAGCCTTTGTTTAAACGAAATCCCGGTGGTATCTCAAAGAAAGTTACATAAATCTTTTGACTCACCATTGAAAATACAGACATTAGATTATGTACTAATTTAATCTAGCGTTGTGACGGCGTCGATTTAGGTACGTCGCAGCGTCGAGGCACATAGCGTCGTGGTGGAAAGGAAGCTATTTAATACGGTACTGCATTGGGACAGATATACGGTAGAATCACAGCTTATACTGTACCACAGCTTATATTGTATAAGCTGTGGTAGAATTATGTAGGTGGTGCGGGACGTAATATTATGAAAAATATATTAAGGGACGGCAAGCGTCGGAAATAAGGCGTGGGACGTTGACAGCGTTCGGGAATAGGAGATATTGTAGGATAGACGTTGTTTAAGAAGAACGTTTTAGGAAAGGTACTGACTACTGAACTTGAAATATAACTGGATACAAATAATAAATGAATGCTTGCACATCAAATAATAAAATGAATGCATGCTCATCAAATAATTAAAAATGAATGAATCCGAGCTCATTTGGGTCTGGCTTTTTATACTAAATCTTAATGGCTTATGTGACGTCTCTATGTCTTTAGTTCTCATCGAAATACTGTGGGTGCAAAGGGGTGGTTTATTTATTACTTGCCTTGAAAGCTTTGTGTATCGAAATATTGTCGAAATTGGTCTTAACATCGAAACTAGAAAGATAAGCGAGTTACATAATAAGTGTTTTAATGAAATATGTTTTATGGTGGTTTCTTGGTATAGGTTCTCAGACACGTGCACGAAATTTAAATCTTTTACGGACGTGGTTATAGATATTATTTATTAGGTGTCGTAAATAAGATTTAATTATCTGGGAGATTTTTCTTTAAATGAAGGATTTTGAATTTAATAAGAATGCAATATTATATTTAATAAATTATTAAGGTACCTGGCTGCGGTAGGTTACAATACTAAGTGGACAAACGATTGCCTTATTTACTTCGAATGAAATGTTTTCTGTAAGGCCAAGCTCATTATTTTTTATATCTCGCTTTTGATGGGTGTGGACAAACGAAACTTTTGGTTGGACAAACGTAAACAATCAAATACCACTTTGAAATTAATTCACATTGTTTATGGCAGTGCTGATGTCAAACTTGGCACACATTTTTAATTTAGTCAACTTTTTTTAAAGTTGGACAAAGAAAATATTTGTTGGATAAACATGGACAAACTAGTGTAAACTATTTTTTTTATAAATATAAAAATTCGTAGGTCCTTTCGCCACCAATGTTAAATAAAAAATATTAGATTATGACTAAAATTAATTTTTTTCTAATAGTTGAAGTCCTTATTTATCTAATAGTGAATTTTTAACTATACCTTACCGTGCAAATTTTTGAGAATTTTTTTTTTAAAAATGTGAGTATTTGTACAGTATCTTATGAAAAAGTAAGACCTCAACAACAATTTTCGAATTATAATTAAGTATACTATTATTTATTGATTAGATGGAGTAGAAAAAAACTAAAAATAAGGTTTTTTAAATATTTAGATTTTGTTTTTTACAATAAAATATATAGGTTACCGTGGAATTTATTGAGAAATTAATATTAAAAAATCACAAAAAAATTTTAACTAGGTTACTTGTTTTTTTAATATTAATTTCTCAATAAATTCCACGGTAACCTATATATTTTATTGTAAAAAACAAAACCTAAATATTTCAAAACACCTTATTTTTAGTTTTTTTCTACTCCATCTAATCAATAAATAATAGTATAATTCGAGAATTGTTGTTGAGGTTTTACTTTCTCGTAAGACACTGTACTCACATTTTTAAAAAAAAAATTCTCAAAAATTTACACGGTAAGGTATCGTTAAAAGTTCACTATTAGATAAATAAGGACTTCAACTATTAGAAAAAAAATAATTTTAGTCATAATCTAATATTTTTTATTTAACATTGGTGGCGAAAGGACCTCCTTAAGTATTACGAATTTTATATCTGAAAATAATCGTTTTTATTAGCGTTTGTCAGATCATTCCACCCTTGCGTTCGTTCATATTTATTTTTTGTTTTATTAAAATTACCGGAAATGTATTGAGCGTGCATTTAAAATTACTCCTAAAGGTCTAATAAATTTCAATAAAACAGAAAAATCGTACAAGTCCCATCAAACTCAACTTCTTTGTTTATTCATTGGACATGTGTATTGTCGAATAATTTTACTTTCATAACTATTCGCGCGGGTTCTCCCCTAGTCTATTTTTCCACCCCTGACCGACAATTTATGGCGGGGCCTACCCCAAGCATCCCTTCGACTCGCCGTTGCCCTTTCTCGCACACGCACATTTCTATTAGTCGGGTCAAATTTGGTCTAATAAAAAACCAGTCAAAATCGTCTATGTAAATAAAACTTTTGCATTGTCTACTTATTATATCGATTAAAGCAAAAACTACAAAAATAGAATCAATATTAAACTTTCTGAAACATGTAACCAAGACAAGTAATCTATCGCTTAAATATCTCCAATTTTTTTAATTCGTGTACAGAGTTAAATAATACTCAAAATTGCTATCAACTTTTGAAGGATTTATTGGGATAACAATGAAATATTTTTAAATTTTTTAATTCTTATAACCGAAAACAAAATATCTTTTTGAAATAAAAGTCGGTTCAAAGATAGATTACCTATTAAATTGTTTATTTGTTTACTGAGTACAAAAACATGGAAACAGTCATAAAAATAAAAAAAAAATAGATAAACTAGAGTAATTATATGCAATATTATTATTTTGTTATTTAATATGAACTACATTTAAAAATAAAACATTCTATTGCTACAAAAATTAGTATTAGAAAAAGTTTTATGGTTAGATTTAGGCAGTGACGGCTTGTGATAATTTAATAATTCTATCATTTGTAAGTTATATTCAAAACTTTGTACAAGTGTAGTTATTATTATCATCAATATCATACTGTTTTCAAGCACTACAACTATTAATGAATGAATAAATGAATATTGTAGTTATTGTAATATTTGTTTTGTTTTTAATTCTATGACATAGTAACATATACCTCCAACATGCCTCTATAAATAGTACGACTAACGTTAAAAAGTGTTGTTTAATGTTTAACTTAAGTTTATTAAACATTGAACATAGTGTTATCTTTTTTTTTAAGTCAACTTATATTGTGACTCCAACTAGTATAGTATACCCCTGAAAAGGCGATTTTAAAAATATAACCTTCCCAAAATTGCACTATGTCGACTTAGTTTACCTCCTAGGTAGATACCGGTAAATATTTAATTTAGTCTTCATGATATATGTACTTACCTAACATAGACACAACTATTAAGTTTCTTGAATTAATTTAGGCCAGTGCAATATGTATATTTTATCATCTTTAAAAAAACTATAATGTAAGTTTATAAAATCCTCAGCGCTACATCAGTCTGACACTGTTTATCAGTACCTCTAGCATAAATTCATTAGGGACAACCTACAAAATAAACAATAATTAATATAAAATTGTGTTACGGTCAAGAAAGGGTCGATCTTTTCACCTCTGAAATTAACAAACAGTAGCCCTATAGTTTAATCAGCAAGCAGTTACTTACAACTTTACTCAGAGGTGAAAAGACGGACCTTTTTTTTTTTTTAGTTTTTTTACACCCTTCGGATCTCCCGTGCTACACCCTAATCCGTCTATAGCCTGGTGGCACTGCAGCCTGCGGCTTATTGTACCACCATTTGAAGGTCCTACTAATTTTATTGTTGATTTTTAGAATTTGACAGCTTGATTGAAAAGTTGAAAACGTTAAGAAGATAAAATATGAAGTAGGTAGAGACGACATAAACACTATTTTGTGATAAGACAAGTGGAGGCACTTTGAGTCATTCTGATTAATTTTAAGGTAATAATTTTATATTAGATGATTAACAGAATGAAAATGTTTTTATATCATTTAAATCACGCAGTTTTAAATAAAATGGCATTTATTGTCACCAAAACTGACTAGCTCGAGTTTGACATATGTCGTAAAAGGGTAATGCAAAAGTACAGACACTTTTGTACCATCATTGCATCTCTATATATATGATTGGTTAGATTCGTATGCCCCCTACTTTGTGGCGTCACTGTGTGCATTGCGCAAAATATGCGGATTTTAGCAATTTTAAACCGGTCCATTGTTCGTTTCACGGATCTGTTAACTAGTGGCATCTTTTTGTTTCATTCAAATAAAAAATATTTTTGTCTTCTCTTAATTTTCTAATTTCCCTTAAATATTGCCTTCTCCAACAAATAATTTCATCTTTCTCCATGAGCGCAGATTTTTTATCGTTCTTCTCCCAAACGTAGTCTAATTCATGTAAAGTTTTCCACAATTTGTTTCTTTTAACGTTTGCCAAAGTTTATCCAAAGTACGTATCTTTTATTGTAAATAAAACAAATGAAATTTTCTTCGGATCAGTTGTTTCATAGTACTGTCTATTTGAATGGGTTTTCTCCCAGTTGACGTTTTAGGTGATACTTTAATACTTACATCCTTTCTTTGCTTCAAAAGTCTATAAATGGTTACTTCTCCAACTCCGGTCATATTTGAACACTTAGAAACTATACTCTGAATAGTACTATTGAAATGTTTATGTTCAAAAGCGTCATATACATTTAACACAAAAGTTTTCATATGCACGGTTAAATTGCACATTATTTCTGTTGCACAAATTCACTTGAACAATATCGCTTTTTATCGCCTATTTTTACAGAACTAACAATTCTGCGTGTTACAATCACAGGACTATACAAACAGAAATGTAAATGTAAAATAATTTACAATCTGCCTAACACTTTCTGCCGATTAGAAATTTCTTTCTATGAGGATTGAGGGCTACTTAAATTGATCTTGAATTGTAAATATTTTCTACCTATAGAGATTACATACTTACCTTATTTTTGTTTATTAAAATGACTAAAAAATTTAAGACAAGAATTGAAATAAATTGGTATTTTTAAAAATTTTAGGAAAAAACCAAATATATTATTTTGGAACAAATAATGCTAAACATTTTATTTTAGAAATTCTCCGTCACTGATTTATGATGTTATATTGGGGTTTATTTCCTTGGTCATAAAAATTTTCTATCATTCATTTTCAAATAAACTGTAGCATTCCACGGTGGTGGAAATCTGGGGCCAGCGTGCTATAGTAGCTCGCTCAGCAGCCATGAGTAAGTTTGGTCTCATTAGCTGTGCCCTCTTATGTGTTGCCAGTGAGTTTGATGTTTAGTGATTATCCACCTTTTCACTTGCTTATACCAAAATACAGTTCGGGTCTTGTGAATGGTAGTTCTGATCCTTCTTTGGCGAATTTATCAGCCCTTTCATTTCCTTGGATACCTCTATGTTCATTTATTCACGCTAGTTTTACCTTATTGTAGCTAGGTAGATCATTAAGTCCAAGATCCAAGGTAGTTCCACACCAGCTTTGACTTTATTATGTTTGAACCAAGGGCCTTTAAGGCTGCTTGGCAGGCTGTCTCAGATGATTAAGTTGGTTTGTATTTTTTACTTTCTTAAATTATCTCTTACACACAATTCGGTTCCATGTATTTTAGCCGGAAATACAGTGGTATGTTTTCCCAATGAGACGGTGATGTCGAATTTGGGTTTAACTTTTGTTCGTTCCCGTGCTAGTTTTAGATCCATCCGTATAACGTACGAGACCACTAAGCAAGTATTTCGCTACCTTCTGATTTACTTCGTTCCAGTTGCAGTCGACCTAGAAGAGTCTGTTATTTCATACATTTTCTTGTCTATATTTGAATAGATTCCCTCTTCGATGAAATAATAAAATATTCATTAGAGTCATATAAAGGGGAAAAATCCTTTAATTGAAAAAACTAGTTATTTTTCTCAAAATAGTAAAGTGTTTTTAAATTTAGCATCACTTACTATTGTTTGCATTCTGCATATTGACACAATCTCCCATAATTTGAATGTACAGTTTTTATTTAAATTGCAGAAATCGTCAAATATTGCACCTTGCATTTGAGAGAAGAGATAAAAATAACTTTATTATTTAAAAATTAATATAAAAAGTTATTTTTATTCAAATTTCACTACATAGGACAAACTGGAAAGACACTATGACAATGATGTACCCATTTCCAAATGTTGTATGGCTTTTTTTTTAATTGACTCATGCTCTAGTTAGGTATGGTACTATGCATATCTTAAAAGTCAAATATTGTATTTTCGTTATCACCAACTCAGCCACTGTGTTAAGAATACCTATTAGTTGGTGTGACCAATCAATCGCTTTACGAATGGATCTGGTTGAGTTGCAAATGCGCGGCTTGTAGCTGGCGCTGGATCTTTTTACGTTTTGCCTATCATGGCAGGTTTCGAAGTGAGAATTTGTAATTTATAACTTTTGATTAGGTCTCGCACTGAGACAGAAACAAGTAAATTTTGTATTGATCCCGAACTGAGAAGCCCCGAAGTGGAACTCTACCGCTAAAGCAAGAATTTATAAAACAGATTCAAGAAATTTACCGGAAATGGATATTATCATGATTATGAAATATTTTAATAAAAATAACTTTTGTCAGTTCAGCGGTAAAGATAAGGTTACATATACATTTAACTGAATACTTTACAATTTTAATTTATATATTATTAATATAGTATTATTCTCGATGTTGTTCTTGTCTGTAAGAGATATGAAATTTTAAAAAATAATAAAATTTTTGGAGATGTTCTTTTTAAATCAAATTTTGGCTAAAAATAGCTAATTTGATTTTAGGTAGAGCTGAGTTTTCTTGGAGGGAGAGGGCTGAGGTTCGAGGGGTAAGAAAACGTTAATCGAATTGAAATAATAAATCGTGACGTAACAAAAATTCCAGGTTTTAAAAGTGATTATCAAAACAGCAAAAATTCTTAAATCATATTCTTTGGCAACTTAAAAATCTGCAACGACGTCCTTCGTTGGAAAGAACATATGTGTGACGAAAATAAGGGTAAAATTTTGTATTGTTGCTTTTAAGAGACTATGATCGAAGTCATCCATCAATGTGATAAATTTTACCATTATTTTCGTTACCAGAATGTTATTTTCAATATCGATATAAGGATGTTCTAGATTTTTAGATGCCAAGGAAGTTGTTCTAACAATTTTTGCCGTGAGGGTCTCGCTACCCATAAGGTGCGAACCAATTTAGCGTCCTTTGAATTTTGCCTTTAAAGTTATTTCTTAATTTAATTGAAGCAGGTAAATATTACTTGTAAATGATTAAGATGTGTCACTGGTTTTTTGTGGCAAGAACGGAAAGGAGGATGAAAAGATAATATCTGATTGGTGTTTTGCTTTATTGTACATAAGCAGATATTTCGAAAATTAGTAAAACTAGAACAATTCAGTGAACGTTTCTGAAAATAGATAACTTTATCTTATGATTATAAAATATTCTCACACATCCGTTTCAGAAATACCCAAATATTGGTAAATTACCTGAAAGTTAGATGTATTTAACCGGACTATATTCAGAAGAGTGGAAGTGATATTGATTTTTCCCGAAAGACCTACTGGCGCCCCACAAATCGCAAAACCCCGTAGATAGGAAAACACGCCGACACAGACGTCGAAGAGATGTCGAGGCGCCGGAAAAAGCGTCTAGGCGTCGGGACGGTAACGACGCCAGTAATTTCAATGCTTTCTAAATCTTTCGGGTCATCAAGGTAGCAAATCGAAAGAAAAAAATGAGCAATACGAAATAATTTTCAATGTTTATCTTTTTTACGGGGATGCATCATTTATATTACTTTTTACTTTTACAATAATTATTTATTTTTATTCTTTATTTATTGTTGATGTTAAAGAAACAAATAACATAAAAAATGAATATTGGATTCAGGTCCGTAATACATTTTTTATGTGCTAATGATGTTATTTCTAATCAAAACCTTAAAGTACTTTATGATAGTGGCGGATCGTGGTAATTTAAAACGGTTGTTTAATTTTTTCCAATAATTTTATCATTTCTATTTCTGTTTTCAAGCACTACAACTGTCAATGAATGAATGAATATTTTAGTTATTGTAATATTTGTTTTGTTTTTAATACGTTGAAAACTATCTATAAACATTATTAGTTATAGTCAGCTGACTTTTTTTCATATTTTGAGATTATCTTTGAATATATGTATATTAGGATGGGCCGAAAAAGTAAAAGTTAAAATTTTAATTTGCTATAGCATTTAAAAGCTGCGTTTCATTATAAAAACTGCTTGTAATTTTTTTCACAATTTTAAAATTATATTTTCAGCCCTCTACCAGCTCCCAAAATAGCTAAAAATAAAATTAAAATTAAATCTAAAATTTTAATTAGCTATACCTATTAAAAGCTATGTTTAAGCACATACACGTGCAATTAGTACGGAAGAATTATGAAAAATATAAGAATTTAATAAGATATCCCAGAAGCAAGCGAAACAACAGCTATAACGAAAAGGTAAATGCATTTAAAATAGAGTGTCATAAAAAATTACTTGATATAGCTGCTTATAAATGCGATTTTCCTGCAAGCATGTGTGAAAAGGCCCGGAAAGTACCTACTAAGGAACAATTTTCTTTCTGATCAAAGATAGGTCAAAAAAATGAGCATAGGAAATGTAGATCGTGAAGAAAAAAACAAAATATTGTCGAATAAACAAAGGCAATGCAGATAAATCGAAAGACTAAAAAAATATCAATCAGAATCTTGCAATTTATTAAGACTCAGCTGTTCCTCTCAAACTACTACATTATTGTCAGGGTCAGAATCTGACCCCTCAAAATATCAATCCTCTTCAGATGACGACTTTATCAATCCAAACTTACCCTCTACTTCAAAAAACAT
Organism: Psylliodes chrysocephalus; assembly: GCA_927349885.1. Lineage (NCBI taxonomy): Eukaryota > Metazoa > Arthropoda > Insecta > Coleoptera > Chrysomelidae > Psylliodes > Psylliodes chrysocephalus. Next base: position 45,786,973 of record OV651817.1, read on the forward strand.
GCAAATGAGAATAAAGTTACCTACGTCTTGTATGCGATAAATATGGTATACCTGATCGATCAGCTGCTGCGATTGCTTTGCAGTATTAAAGGATGTAGGAATAATTACTACAGAAGATCCGTCGAAAATAGTTGACAAAAATAAACTGAAAAGAGAGCGAAAGAAATCTAGAAATACCGCAAGAAAGGAGTTTGAAAGTGATAACAGAAGAATAAGAAGTATGTATTTTGATGAAAGAAAGGATAAAACTTTACTGCAAAAGAAGACAAACGGTAGATTATACAAGAACACATATCGCTTATCGGGGAACTTGAATTTGTCTATATTGACCACGTAACTCCAACTACAGGAACGGAAAAGTCAATTGGAATGGAAAAGCAATAATGAACTGCTTGGCAAAAACAAATAATGAAAAAATAAAAACTTAACTAACTTACCTAATTTCTGCAAGGGCAATCAGTTAAATTTAAATAGCAGGTTTACTATTAAAAATTTTCACAATGTGATAACCAGTACTTTCCTCATCTTAAACCATTTGAAATTTCTGTATAACATAATTTAAAACCGCATTGTTTTTATTTTTTACATTACCTTTTTCACGCCTGATTTTAAAAAGTTATATCCTAGTTACGGACATAGTAAGTAAAAAATAATGTTAATTTGTTGCAGATTTGTACTATAGCTATTTGTATATTAAGAGCCGAAAGTAGCACTTTGGCAGTTGAGACAGAAAGTTGCCGCGTGACGCGTTAGCGGAGCGCGGCAATCTGTCGAGACTAGATTGGACTAGACAAGATTTTTTCTACGATCACACCAAAATAAATAATTTTATTTTATTGGAAATGGATTACCTTCTTTCGTTATAATATTGTAAGTTTATTTGATATAAGCCTACTCTTGGAAGAGAAAAAATTGTTTAAGTAACTTATATATCGGTAATTATTTATGATTTAATCATTTAATTATTTACGGAAAATACTGTTGGATGATTTAAAATATTAATAAGTAAATTAAAATATTTATTTAGGCTATAGTATGTCTTAAAATAACTACTAGCTCTATTGTATCTATAAAAAAATTAGGCGTTTCTCCAAAGTTACTTTCCGCTTAAGAGCGCCAATAATGTCGAATAATGACAGCTTGCAGAAAACATCAACTTTTGATAGTGATCGTAGGCAAAAAATATTTGTACCGTGGTTAAAAATAAACAGTGAATTATAACAAAAAATCCAAGCAGATCCATCAATATCTGTGAAGTGAGAGTTTTATTAATATTGTATAAGTTTACTAAAAAAAATTAACAATATTGTTTATAATCAAAACATCATATATATAAAGAACTTAATAACTAATTTTAAACTAAAATACGATAAAATGATTACAATGTATCTCAGCAATAACTCAAGAAATATGCAAAAATTAAAACACAATACCACATTTAAAAACATAAGTAAATAAGAACTTATGCACAACAGTACAAGACGTACCACACTAGGCTTGTTTTCGAGAATTTTTATGGAAAAAGCCAAAGATTAGGAAGTTTGTTAACTGCCATTAGATAATCAGAGATAATCTAGGGCTGAGTTTATTTGAAAAATATTCATTTTGGAAAATATTTGAATTTTTAATGAATATTTCCTTCAATTGCTTATTGTTCCACTGGCGCTGATTCAAAGTGGGTCTCAGTATTCTCAATGTTCGAAAAGGTGTTAAAAACGTAACGCAAACGAACGTAATATACATTTTTGAAATCGTTCTTCAAAAAGGTTTTATTTGATACCTACCCCATATGATAACATCAGAATATTTTTTTCTTTATTTACAATTTAATCCTTCCCCAAAACTGGCCCCCAAGATAAATTTTTCACAGCATTACATTTGTAGATAAATTGAGGGAATGCAGTTTTTAAGTGGTTGTTTTAAAAAGTGTCAAAGAAAAAGGAACGCAAGCGAGCGTATTATACATTTTTTAAAGCGTGCTTCAGAGCCGTTCATTTGGTACCACACTACCCACACTAACGCTAATTTTATTTGTGTACGTCAAATGGTGTGTGTCAGATTGAAAAGACAGTCCGATACCCAGTTGATTCCATAAGTGTTCTGTCAAATTGGGTACGCAACCCTAAAAAATCTGATGATTCCAACACATGACTTTCCTATCTAGTTATTATAGGCTTTTTCCGGTTATTTTGTACAACCTATTGCAGCATCTCTATAAATGTTTAGAGGATAAACTAAATATATACATTGTCCACATACATCTACTTCGAAACATTTTTCTATAGATATTCATTAAAAACGAAAATACTGAAAAATTTTAATTTCCCACAATTTTTTCATTACGGTCCATTTTAGAAAAATCATGTATAAATAAAAATTATAGATATCGATATCGCAAACAACTTTTAGTCAAATTTCTCGAATACGGACCATTTTAGGAAATTTTGACATAAAGCAGAAATTATAGATAATAATATTAGAGTAACTTTTATTTGATCAATTTTTTTCTCCAAACATAAATAACTGATATACCTATTCCATAAAATATAAAAACGGCCTCCCATAAAGTACCCCCTAGATGTTCCGACTTTATCCAAAATCTAATCATTTCACGTCAGGCCGAAATAAAACTTAAGCTTAAAATTTAATGTTTTTTTTATCCGTTTTTGAGTTTTCTTCAAATTTCAAAATTTACAATTTTCTTAAATTTCTCGAATACGGTCCATTTTAGAGAAATTATATACAGGATAAAAATTATAGAGAATTGTATTACAAACAACTTTTATTTGAGCAATTTTTATAAAAAAATATTTTTTTACATAGATAATAATATAAGAAGTAACTTTTATTTGAAGAATTTTCTTCTCCAAACGTAAATAATAGATATATTCCATAAAATATAAAAATGACCACCTATAAAGTACCCCCCCAGATGTTCCGACTCTTCTCAAAATCTAACCAGTTCATTGGACGCTGGAACAAAGCTTAAGTTTAAAATTTGGTGTTTTTCTGTGTATCGGTTCATGAGTTATGCGACACACATACACACGCACGCACACACATACACACACACAGACATCATCGCGAAAATAGTCAAAACGGATACAGGGGACCTCAAAACGTAAAAATCCGTCGAAATAAATCATGATTCCTATACTTTCCTTATATCTGTATACCTACAGATAGGAAAGTAAAAAGTATGTTCTGATATTTAATTTTTTTTTTAATTCGAGTATGCAACCTCACAGTTGTGATCAGTATGGCCAATTATTGTTTCGTAGCCGTTCAAAAAAATCGCAATAATTTACCACCACCCAGTATTTTATGTCACTTTCTTATATGGGTGTAGATTTGTTTGAAATTGTAATAGTGTTCCTTTAATTATTATTTGATTATTATTATTATTATTATTATTATTATTATTATTATTATTATTAGTGTTTCTCAATGACCTATGAAATGAGAAGAAATGATGGAAAATATCAGTTCACTAGACCTAAGTCGTAAGAAAATATAGATCTACCCTAGAAAGGTACCAAGTTGCGAAATTGTCAACAATATTAAAAATCTTTTAAAAATTTTTTAATCGACTGTTTCATGATTATTATTTGTAGTTAACACAATAATAATCTCCCTAATTAGGTAAGTAGGTATATACTACAACCACATGACATAATCTACCGTTTATTACCACCTACACACTTACCTATTTTCCGCAAAACAAATTTATTTACGCATACCTTTCCTATTTTTTATTCCAAACTTCCGAACTTCCTCGAATCGTAAAAAAACATCTCAAAAATTAAATTTTTACGAATTTCCCAGAACATTTTAATTTCACACTTCGTATTATTCTCTCGATCCCCCACTTTCGACTTCTCTTACGTCAGATTTCAATTTATTCTACACGTAAACGTAAGCGGTGGGAGCGAGACGGCCACATATCTCAGTATGCCGCGGAAGCGAGAGAGACAATCGACTTAGCCTTGCAAGTTTATAAAAGCTGTTTCGCGAAACCACTATACACTTCATTTGTTATAGTAAACACAGTGACTTGATTCGCGTATATTGCTCTTGATACAGTTTTTTACGGTTATTGTGACGAATTAAAAAAAAACATTAATTCAAGGTGTTTGGATATTTGTTTTTTTTTTTAAGAAACAAGCCTACTTATGTCGCAGTTAGTGCCGTTTTTGAATTTCGGTTTGGACTGTAACACTGACAGTGTAGAAGATAGTGACGTTATGTATTCGTACGATTTCATTGATAAATCAAAAATGGTAAGTTTTTTAAATCTACAAATACACGTTTTCCTGGATTCGAAGGCAATTAAAGCGGAACATGTTGATAATTCTTACACAATAATTAAGTTGATGAGTCATTGCTGAGCTCGCGTTCAAAAATTTGCATCATTGGTGATAGCGATAAGTGATGTGTTTGTAAGAAATTGCTTGATTTAATTAGCAGTTTTGTATGTTACTGTAACTTGTTTTATTATTATTTTTAGTTTTAAGATAAAGTTAATTTTAGTATAACAAAAAGCGTCATAGGTATCTACTGATAATTGATAAAGGATATTTTAAAAATGTGATGATTAATTATTTATGATTAATACATAAATTGCTATTTAATTTTATGTTAATAGGACATGAAGCAACTAAAGATACTCTGAATATTTCTCGATTGCGAGATACAGGTTAAATTTATCCCCCTTAACTTTTACGAAACTGTCAAATTAATGATTTTAAACATGTAATGTGAAAAAAGCTACGACTACTACGTATAAACTACATTTTCTACGGATGAAAATGGTTAAATAAAAAGCTAAAATTTTTTTAATAATTTATTAAATACCTATGGTGATTTAGCAAGGTGCGATTCTCCAATATTTCATTATTGGAAAAACGATGACAACCGATATTAGTGGATGCCTTTTGCTTGACAGTAAGCACTGAAGATGCCGGAAGGCTTTGATTTTAGCCAATTCTCGCCAAACGCAAATCTTTGAATAAATGAAAACGTCGGGCAATCGTAGAGGATACAATCAATGATCTTATCCTGTTCTCACCTCTTGGTTGGCTGTCTTCTTGTCTAGTGAATAAGCAGGACAGTTACCTTTCAATGTGGTGTAACCTTTGATTCATCTTAAGAGCAAACCAAACACTTTGAAAATGTATAATTCTTCTGAGCCTTTATTTTTAGTCTGATTTTTGTGAAATTTTCAGGAAATACCAACAATAACAAAACTTAGGGTGGAGGAACCTTGAATTTTTTGTAAACCTTCAAAAAGTATTTATTTTGAAAACTTAAAAAAAAAAATAAAAAAAAAAACATTTGCGCGCCATTTTGTATTAAATCTATGAAAATTTTCTGCTTTGTGTTTCAATAAATATCTATTAATTTTTAAATGTTATGCTTTCCCACCCTTTTTTCTTAAACGTCTCTGTAGAGTGCTGCCTTATGGTTGCACAAATTTAAAGCTCTTAATATTGTCAAAACATATAATATCACGAATATAAATATACATATATTATATACATATAATGGCACGCAATATAAATACAATTTTATATTAGAAAATCCTTAAAATATTTTTGCTTTCGCAAGAGGCCCAGTTTCCTCTTAAGTTGATCGCCACATTGCTGATGGGTACTTCAGCCAAAGCTTCGTGATATTCTAGTACTATTCCTGTGAGGAGAAGGACGAAACCTCTATTCACATTCTGAGTGAATGTGTAGCACTCCAGAATCCAAGAGCACTATGTTTAGAAGCATACCAAATCGAAGAGGTCGATCTACCTAACTTGAAGCCACTCCAAATCCTACACTTCCTTGAGAAGATAGGATTGGAAGAGTCGTTATAGGCATCGAGACTATGTTCTCGATGCATTAGCGGCAAAAGGGAGCACAATAGATCTTTTAGATCGTAGTGCAATAATAACCCATACCCAACATAACATAGTACTAACCCGGGTTAAATTTATGATATAGGGTGAGTAGTGCTTGTCTGATATCTATATAAATGAGCATGTTCTTCCAGTGTTATTGTTATTGGTAACTTCTTTAGCTGCTATGAAAATCCCCGTGAGCTCGGTTTAAACTACACTGGCACTATTATTGCTCAGTCTATGTTATGCTTAGGTTTAAGGATCTGGAGTATATTGCACATCCTGTGCCTTGTTTTGTTTTAGAACCATCAGTGTAGATATGAATCGTACCTGCCACTTTCGGCTCTTCTATTTGTCCTGTTATAACTTTATATGGGTTATGAAAGATATATCTCGGCGAGATGGAGTCTATGTTCGCTTGAAGCAGTGTAAGTGTATCGAACGCCTCCTGTCAAAAGCGACGTCTCGCCTCAATAGATTCTACATCAGGTTCTCTTCCAACTGTGCGGAGTCGTGTCATTGTCATCAGAGCAACTGCCTTGATGTAAATATCAAGGAGAGTAAGACTAAGAATGACTTACATGGCTCTGGTTGGTGTGGTTCTAATGACTCCTGTTATGTTGAGACATGCTGTTCTTTGATTTTTTTCTAATTTGTGGATAGCTGTCAATTGTTGTGTTTTCGATACCCAGACAACTTCACCGGGCATAGTTCTTATGATGACCGTGTACACCACTGTTTTATAATTTTGAGAGATACTTGCATTCCTTCGCAGAGTATGTTCTCAAAATTCCCTGTTTGCAGAATGACCACAACTTGTTGACACGGAGCAAGTTTATTACTTTATTTTTTTGAAAAAGAATGTCACATTCTGTATATTTTTATTTACAATACAACTTTTTCTTCCTTTAATTTTTTTTCATACCTCGCTTCGTTTTCGTTTTGAGTTGTATTTTACGTTACTTCAGAGACGTGCAAAAGTTTTAATATTAATTTTTTCCTCGAAAACGAAGTGAGATACGCGAAAATATCAACGATTAAAAAGTAGTATTTTTAGTTGCTTTATTCAAAACAATTGCAAATATCTACTGGGCTTTATTATGTTTGTATATTTCCAGTATTTCGGAAATTGAGCGTTTATTACTTAAACAAAACATATATATTTTAATGTCCCCTATCACCCCTAAAATTGTGACGGTATATTTACGGGACATTCTATAAACCCTAAATTAACTGTTGATTTACTTTTATATTCACTTATACAAAGTGCCCCCCCCCAAAGCCCTTTGCTGAATCGTTTGAGAGATTGTTACGGAGAGGCTTATTATTAAAAACATGAAAACTATTACTTCCTGAAAGAAAACAAATCTTAAATTTTGAGAATTTTATGATAAACCACTAATATATTCGCTAATTAAACATTGCACATAAATTTTAAATTCTTGATACAAATTAATCCCATTGACATGAGACAGTGCCACAATCATAAGGTTGATAAATAAATGGGCAGGGATTTTGAATTCTAGTTCTTCGAGAAATAACTAAAAAGTGAAATAAGCTGAGCCGTAAAAAAGTATATTGTTTAAAGAATTTTACCTAATTGGTCTGATGTCTTTCTACCGTTAGATGTGCATATTGACCTGTAGATACACTAATTTTGAATATACTTTAAAAAATGCGAATTTTTTTTTCAATTTGTTCGTTATGTACTTTTTTGGACGATACTCAGGCATTTGCTCGGGCGCCAGGTAGCTAGTAATGCCGGAAATAATTAAAATTCTATTGGTAACTCAACTCCCGGTTCTTTTATGATAATTCATGTATAAAAAAAATATATATTTTTTTTTGGCGAACATTCAGAATATCTATTTGTGTTTTGTATAATAAATATACAGTTCATCGAAAAAACCACTTGGCAGGTATTTCTTGGCAAATTATTTTGACGAAAGATAATAATTGATGACTAGCAGAAACAAGGCATGGGAATACCTATGAAAGTTCTCATTTTTTTTGTCAACCTGATAATAAAATAAAATGATTATAAAAATACCGTTTGGTTTTGGAAGTTATTAAAAAATTATGCATGGCAAATAGAGACAACAACAGGAACTTCTTTTTTCTGCAAAATAAATATAGATGACCATGTACTATCATTTATTCTGAATATGGTTGTTATGAAACCTATAAAAATCTTGTTTTCAGGAATTGATTTTTTCATAACTTTGACGATTTTACTATGGAATCATCAGTTCAATGAAGCCTTAAAAATTTCAACTTAAAAGGAGAAACGTGACATGAGGTCACAAACTATTTAGCACTGGAGTGTGTAACGGATAAAATCTCGTTTATAAAGTTCTAAATTTAGGATAAAACGACAATAATTTAACATATATCAAAATAAAGACCACCAAAAAAAAATTAAATTTCCGTATGCTCGTTCAACAATACCCCTATCATACATTATCACATGTGATCTGGTAGGCTTTTTTTAGTGACATTACAACTTAATTGTCGGTTCTGTGAAAAAAGTCAGTGACATCGTTTTGGGGTTAAGTACTGCGAGGATATTAATTTTACTTTTAACATCAATTTGATCAAGTGGAATACGGGTATTATTGAAAGAAGAGTCTGTATAGGAGAAATCCTGGGCAGATTAAATTATAAATCTTTTTATTTTATTGAAAATTGGTCGAAATGTTGATTATAAAATTTTGCTATTTCATTGTCATTTTAAAACCAATAGAACATCATACAGTAGGTATTAAAAAAAATACATCAAATTTAATCCATAATTATTACTAAATTTTTCTATTATATTTTAAAATTTCAAAAATATGCAGAAAATATGTAAAATCTGATCTGCAAATAAGTACAAAATTTTTATATAAAATATGTGATAAATATGAGCTTAATAATATATCCTTGTTTTTGTTGACCCGGCCTTTCAAAACCACCCTTAAAAAAAATTATAAAAGTCGGTCTAAAAAAACTGTGCATATCTTTGTAGAAAAAAATATGACAAAGTTAGATGATACAAAATTGATCAAAATTTCACACGAATAGACAATTGTACGAATGCGTTGCTTTTACAACGCTGTTTATATACTATACTCTTTCTACGCTCACAAGGGATACTTAAAAATACTAAAATAATTCACCAAATTGAAACTGCCAGATTATAGAACTCATGATTTATTATTCCCTACTTGTTCTTTATAGTCGGGTTAGATAGTTGTTATAGTCTTGTGTCTTTGGTTAGTTTTACTAGGTTCCCTACAAGTGTTCCTTTAGCACTAATTCCTGTTAGTGTCCCGCCTTGCTAGAGCTTCGCATTTGATGATTATATGATATGAGTTTTCTTTCTCTTCCATGCAGAGTATACACGTGGTGGGATCATTGTGTAACCCCATTACATGAAAGTGTTTCAGCAAGCAGTGCCCCGTTATAGTTTATTTAAAAATGCATGATAGCTCAGTTTTTATGGGAAAGGTCTATATACAGGATTGTTCAAAGCAGAAAGAAAGTAAATATTGATATCTTATCTGAATTTTCACTAGATTTTGGTACGGGGTGATTCCATATAAATTTTGTTGTTTGTATTTCGGGTATATAAACTTATAATTAATATAAATAAAGAGGTTGGTACATGCCTACATAAGTCGTTTTATCCCGATAAGGAGTCATCATCATCAGTTTCCTCACTTTCCACAGAAATAATAATTGGTTTTATTGTTTTCTCTATTAACATATCAAGTTTCCAGAATTTCTCTTCCTCTGCTATGACATGTCTTATAGTGTTTTGCTAATTGTCCGATGAAATTTTTGATATGGAGTCACATAATAGTTGACAAACGTCTTGAAGTTTAAATGGTGTATTGTTTCTCGCAATGTATCCCTTCATTTGAGCCCAGATTAAGTCAAAGTTCACAGTGATAAGGTGGTAACCGCAACGCTTTAACTCCATGTTCTTTTGCTATTTTATCTACACTATACTTCTTAAATTTTGGCGAATGTTGTTTACGTAACTAGAATAGCTCTTTTTTAAGTAAACCCTCTTCTGCCACTATTTCTTTGGTGATTTGCCGATTGGAGAGTTCTTGCATTTTCCATTTAGTGTTAGGTAACGGTCCCTTTAATCTTGAATGATAACTAGCATTGTCCATAACTAGTTACAGAATTGGTCGGTAATAAATCTATCATTTGACTGAAATATTCCTCAAAAACATCAGCAGTAATTTCTTCATTGTAGTCTTTCGTAGAATTTAAAACAACTTTTAACAAGCCTCTGTCAACAAATCCTTTATCTCCTCCAATATGAGTAATAATTAAATGGCTACCTTTACCATTTGGAAATTTTAAGCCAGTAGACAAACCTTCTATAAATTCCTGACGAACATTTGTAACCCGTCTATCTTGTCAAACTTTTTTTTACAAAATATCCTTCATTTATCCAAATAAAAAATATTTTTGTCTTCTTAATTTTCTAATTTCCCTTAAATATTGCCTCCTCCAATAAATAATTTCATCTATGAACGCAGATTTTCTATCGTTCTTCGCCCAAACGAAATCTTATTCATGTAAGGTTTTCCACAATTAATTTGTCAACGTTTGGCAAAGTTTCGTTTTCATTAATGTCTACTAAAAGTTATCCAAAGTAGGTATCTTTTGTAAATAAAACGAATGCACTTTTCTTCGGATCAGTTGTTTCATAGTACCGTCTATTTGAATGGGTTTTCTCCCAGTTGACGGTTGCTTCTCCAACTCCGGTCATATTTGAACCCTTAGAAACTATTCTCCGAACAGTACTATTGAAATGTTCATGGACAAGAGCGTCATGTACATTTTCATACATATTTTCAAATTTTCATATGCACGGTTAAATAGCACTTCAATTTCTTAGGTATAATTAGACGTTTGTGCCATTTTTATTGCACAAATTCACTTGATCAATATCGCTTTTTTTCGCCATTATTACAGACCTAACAATTCTGCGTTTTACAATCAGGACTATACAAACAGAAATGTAAATCTTAACTAAAATAATTTACAATCTGCATAACACTGTCTACCGATTAGAAATTTTAATCCCTTTTTAAGAGAGTTGAGGGCTACTTAAATTGTTCTTAAATTGTAAATATTTTCTACCTGTAGAGATTACATACTTTGTTGATTAAAATGACTAGAAAATTTAAGACAAGAATTGAAATAAATTGGTATTTTTTGAAAATTTTAGGAAGAAAACCAAAGATTTTATTTTGGAACAAATAATGCTAAACATTTTATATTAGAAATTCACTGATTTATGATGTTATATTGGGGTTCATTTCCTGGGTCATAAAAATTTTGCTATCACTCATTTTTAAATAAACTATAGTAATCCCACAACGGTGGATATCTGGAGCCACGCGAGCTGTAGTACCTCGGCAGCCATGCGTTTGTTTGGTCTTCTTAATATGAGCTTATTGATTATGTGTCCCCTCATCTGTTTTTAGTGACTTTGGTTTTCAGTCAGTAGTTATCTACCTGTTAACTGCCTCTTGAGCAGAGGTTTTGCTTATACCAAACACAGGTTCGGGTCCTATGCATGGTAATTTTGATCCCTCTTTGGAAAGTTCTTCAGCCTTATTTCCTTGGATACCTTTATGTCCTAGTGTCCACGCTTCTTCATATTAAGATACAATTTACAGAGGGGAAAGAATGATTACAGATGCTTTTGTCGGGATATCGCAACAAAAGAATGACTGGCTGGCTGTCTACTTAATAGTAAGAAAATTTAGAGAGGAGAAAGAATGGTGACATATCACTTTAGTGTCACAAAATTACAGATTTGACATATGTTTTAAATAAAACTACAGATAGGTATTTCTTGATTTTTGGAAAAAAAATTGCGGATTATAGCCAAAATTCAAAAAAATGGCCTTTCCAAGTTGGAACTATTTTTTATTGCGGATGTTGAAAACTACCTATTACCCCAGTATATATATACCAATCTATTACTTGATAGAAGCGTAGTAATTTCGAGTCGCGGATGCTCTTTTGTGCGTTTGTCGAGAGTTTGATTTCATTTATCGCAATTTTATTTGTGTTTTTATATTTTACATAGGTTTTAAGCGTTTTATTGATTATTTATTAAAGACTATTTATGAGCTTATTTCAGAAAAATATGTATTTTAAATCAATAAATATTAATAAATTTTATGTTGTGTTTACTGCAACATTCAATAGATAAGACAACTTAGGTTTGTTTGGCAGAAGGCAGAAGTAATGATATTAAGCTGAGAAGCAAGAATGTATATTCTTTGATCTGTGTCAGTTGGCCGGGAAGCGATTTTTTTTGAAGAATTAGGTATGCTTTCATTTCAGGCGACATTCAATTCATTTTTTACGTGCGTTCGGTTACGTAATTTTTTTTAAATATTTTGATATTTCAGTATAACAAATATATACAATTTTTTTGTTAGTGATGTTTTCTTGTGCGAATATGGGAAAAATGTTTGGGGTGGTACATTTCATGACGAAAAATATATTTTTTAAGTTGTCTCTCTATAGGTAAACATACTGTATTTTTACAAACAACAAAATATATGGTTTTAGATCACTTCAATTTTTCATTATATTTTTCTCGAAAAATGCTGTTTTTCTATTTTTTTGCGAAAATTTACTATAGAAACTAGTTTTTTTGAGTGTTGACAAATTTTTGCAAAACTCGTACCTGAACTCGGCGAACAATTCACTCATGTTCCAAAAAATAAAAAAATTGAGGTTAGAAAAAAATGGTTATATTTTGAAAAAATCCGCACTTTTTTGTAAAGAATTAGTCTCTACCACATTCAAAATGGTTCTATTTTCTTTCTAAATGGCTTACTTTTTGTGACACTAAAGTGTTATGGACCCGAAAGAATGATTACAGGTACTATTTTTTTTTTGTCAATATATCGCATCGATAGAATTACATTTATGTCATCATTTTTAACCAACCGTATGAAATTTACTTAGCCTTCTTGACTTTACAATAATACATATTTACAATAGAATTTATTTTGTTGTAGAACTTTTAATTTTGTAGAAACTCCGAGCTAAACCAGAAAACTTTTTTTTGTGATTTTATACGGATTAAAACTTTTGAAAAGAGCGATGGTGTTGGCCTGTTGCATTTTTAAGAACATGCAATCTTAGAATTTTCCTGCCTAATTCTTAATCAATTTTTTTAGAATTTTACCTGACAACGTATTGTTAGAATTTCCTTACAAGAAATGTTACTCATCTATTATTTTTGTTCATAACGTTGAATCCAAAAAAATCTGTTAACTGTTTTGATATGATAAATTCCGAATGTTCTTGCGATATTTTATTAATAAACAAACCAATCGAACATAACAGTGTTATCAAAGGAAAAACAGAGCACGTGTCACGTGGAATCACAATCTGACTCACACCCCAGACGAACTATCTTCTTGTTTTGAAAATAGCACGTTTTTTCTTCAAAACAGTTTCTTTGTCTTACACACGTCTTCGGCGATAATACCGTCACGATCGACGTATTGCGAATGTTGAAAAAAAAATCAACAAATAAGTTAGTAATGAGTGAAGAATGTATGCCGCATTAATATTTTTACAGCTCATTGTTCTTCAAATTTAAACAATAAAGATTCGAATCGGTATCAGTGCAAATAGAGATATCGAAGTTAATGTTAATTAATTTTGGACGCGGTCACATGTAGCTTGAACTCAGTACTGGGAGATAATTTAAGAAACGGAATAATTTCAGTATTGACTTTTGAAAAGATATCGGATCAATAAGGTATTTTTAAGGTAAGCATATTAAAGAAAGAAAAAGATAATCCAGATGTGCTGGTTAAAATTGGTTTCTTCTTCAGTTGATTTCAGGTTATGACTATTGGCCATTCCAGTCTAGGTGGTTATCTGGCATGAATATATTTATTGCCCACAAAAAGAGAAAATAGCAAGATATGTTCAACTACGACATAACAAGCTTGCCTGCTAGATTTTTGTAACATTAAATGAAGTGAATTGTGTTATATAGCAAAGAATCAAGACATTGCGAAGTTCAAAATATTTAAAAAAATGTGTTAGAAAACAAGAATGAAAGTTAACAAAAAATCGCATAGCTCTTGGGGACAGTGGAGTGAGGTGACTTGATTGTGTTAAAATGTTGATTGATTCTTTGTTGTATAACCCCATCTTACCAAGTGTGATTATCAGCTATACTACATGATGTATATTATTGATTATTAATCAACTAAAAGTAAATTATTACATTGTGAGCAATCTAATCAAGTGTTGATTCGAAATTCTGATTCACGTGACGAAAATGAACGATTTTAATTGATTTTAATCCATCTAAAACAATCATAGTCTAATGTTAATGATTTTTGGCAAAATACAATCTTTGAAATTTGTGCTGAATAGTGATTAATGGTTTTTGTTTGCTAAATTTCTGCTACCTACCCAGTTTCATTTAAACGAATGTTCGAGACTTTACGAAAAGTTTAATTTATCTAATAGTTGCACTATTACCAATTATCTTTCCTCCATATACTCTCGTGCTAAACATTTATTTTAGAATAGAAGTCATATCCAAGGACAGTAAAGTTACGGTTACAGTTTACAGTGTATATTAAACCATTATCTAATTTTTTTTAATTACCTGTCTTGGTAGTTCGGTTGTGAGTACAAAACGTGGGTGTGGTAGGTACATTAAAAACGAAAACAAAGCTGGTACAAACTAGTTCACGTTGATTAAACTCATTTACTTACTATTCTCTAACGCTATTAATGAGCCTAAATGAACGTAATTAAGGAGTTCATTCTTTGTCTTTATGAAAAGGTTCGAGGAGGCTATTTTAAGAGATTCGACCATTAAACGAAAGGTTAAGTGCATGTGGCAGAGCACAATTTCCACCGAACAATAAACTTGTTGACGGAGTATTAAAAGCAGGTGGCGCTTTAAAAACGGAAATAATGTTTCAATACAATTAAATAATATTCTTTGTCCACGACAGTTTTAAAATGTACACATTTTTTATTAGTTTTCTCATTTAAAATGTACCCATTTTTATTAGTTTTCTCATTTAAAATACTATAGGGGAAGGTTGCCTAAAATGGGATACCTAAGGTTTCAAAAATTATAAAAGCAAAAGTTTTCATATTTAGTGGTTCATATTTTGACATAATTAAAAACGACGTGTTTGGAATGTTATAATTTAAGCTGATAATTGAAAATTTAAAAATAATGGTATTATTTTGCACACAAAAAAATAGTGTTAATTTCCCATTTTACCCGCATAGTGCGGGTAAAATGGGAACTATGGTTGAGGTAAAATGGGATAAAAAAATGAATGTTAAAAATGGTGAAAAATGTTTTAATACAAAAAGTAGGTAAATCAAAAGTAATTTGTGTAATGTAATAAGAACAAATTTTGAAATGTCATGGAGACATAAAATTGTGACACCATTTTCTCTTGCTTTATCTATGATAGAAATATTTTTCGTATGTGTTTTATGACCAGCGAGAATAAGTAATGCTGTATTACTTCTTGATGCTTGTATGTGAGAGAGAAAATGATTAAACCATTTATCAAATGGATCTAATTGCATCCAACCAGATTTATGAGCAACTGTTAATGTTCCTGGAGGAACACCCTCAAGAAACTGTGGCTTCACACACACTCTAGGAATGATTAACATAGGCAGGACAAATATTCCACTTGCACTCATGCAAATTACGGCTGTAGACAGCTCCCCACGTTCGGCAGACGTCAGGGTACCCACTTGTTTATGACCTCGAAGTGCAATAACTTTTGAAGGAGCCTGTTTCATCCACATTGAAGACCCTGGCCGGAGGAAAGTTATTTTTTTCTTGAAGAGGCTTAAGAATATTGAAAAATGATGACACTGCTTCTTTGTTAAAACCCCTAGCTCGTGCAGCAGAGGTAGCTTCAGGTAATCGAATTGACAGATTGTGTCGTTTTAAAAAAGAACGAAACCAATGCCATCCAGCCATTTGTTTTGTGTTATTAAGGTAGTGAACAATATTATTTTTTATAGCAGGGCTTCTTAGACCTCTTGTTGTTAATCCAAACAGCACACCTTCCATGTTCTTAACATACTCGACTAACTGTTGTTCCAATTCAATTGGAAATGTAACCTTTCTACTCCCAAGCTATTTAGATGAACCAGTGGCATGTTTGTTCTTCTCTTAAATCACTTCTCTAAAGTAGATTTTTTTGCAGCTTTTAAATACCACAAGTGCCGTTTCCCAAGGCCTCTATAGCTTTAGATATTGACTACTCGGACCACGATTGCCGATCAGTCTTTCTTTTGTAAACGTGTGGCATCTAAAAAAAATAGAATAAAATAAACTACGCTCATTTAATTTAGTTAAAACGGGATACCCCATTTTACCCACAATACTAATTTAAACTAACCTCAAATTTTTTGTTGTCACTTTTTAAGCAAATACTAGAAGAACAATGAAAACCAAGACCATACTCTACACAAAAATCACTGGAAACGATTGATATATTACTCCTGCTAGCTTTCAGGTCTTAAGATATAACATTAAAAATTTACAATTCCGACATAAAAAAATGAAAACCATTCACTTCATTAGCCGATGTTGTTCTAATGAATTTCTCTCATTGTCGTTTACCCTAGCGACGCGCACAATTCTGACGTCATGGCACGATGTTGCCATATTTAGTTAATCTGTGAGTGGCACTATCCCATTTTACACACGTATCCCATTTTACACACGTATCCCATTTTAGGCAACTGTCCCCTATATTATGCACTATTAGCAGTGAATAAGAATTATTCACTACTCTTCCAATATGTGAAGCATTGTTTATACCGATTGCAATTTTTACCCATATTAGTAGGTCGCGCTGTCATCTATAAATCGAATTAATTCAGCTCGAGTTTGAATTTACCACTTTCTTACTTTTAATAAAAAATAAAATAAAAAACTAAGTAATTTTATAAAGTTTATTTTAAATTCAACTGTTATTTCTGTTATTTTAATTTTGTTTTAGTTATTAATTAAACATATCTTTTTTAATAATTTTTAAGTTTGTAAAAACTCATCTTTTTGTTTCCCTACTTTGTCGTTATCGTGTTAAACTAAATATTAATATTTCGAATACACCTTCACACGATGTTTTTTTTTTTTTTTTAATTTTACTTTTGACTGCACCCGAAGATGGATAAAATAAATTTCCGAAACATATGTAGTGCTAAACGATTGCAAATAAAAAGAATGACCGATTAAACCAAGGAAAAAATTTTATTTATATAAAATATCTTTTTTAGTTATCGTTTTATTTCGAAACACTGTTCACTCGCTTATTGAATATTTTATTAATTTACTCTTTTATATACAGAGTGTCCTATTACTGAGTAATTATTAGATAGCTGTTTTATTATTGGATATACGAAAAAATTTGAATAAAAAAGTTTGACCAACATATTTTAAATTTATTTTTAAATATACAGGGTAATTCTTAATAAGGTGCAAACCAAATTTATAATTTTTTAAATTAAGCACCCAATAAGTCATTTTTTAAAATCTGAATACTTTTCCCGTTCCATCAATACAATATATCACTATAATTACTGGGATACATTTTTGTCATAAATTCACGATAAATCTAACGCCCTGTAAATATAGTTGCACATAACAGAGATACGATTCTTTCCACATCACTGGAGCTGTACAGTATATTTTTTCTAGGACTCGCTAACGAAAATATATAAATTTTAAAAAATATTTTAGGTTATTAAGACAAATTAATTAGTTTTAAAATATTTTATGAATTTTTCTAATTTATAATAATAAAATAAACATGAAAAAAGATTTAATTTAATTAGTCCCCAGCCCAGATTCGAACCCGGTATTTTCACGTGTACGGCAGGCTCACCTCCACCGCCACTTTTGATTTTAGTTTTATTACTCGTAATTAAATAAGTTTCATATAGTTTGATTAAAATTTAAATTTTTCTTCATAATGTGAATTAAATAAAAATGCTATTATTTATCTATTTTTTTTACACAAAAATAACTCAATTTAATGTATATTTATTCTCAATAACTAAAAAATATATTGACAGTTTGACAGAATTGTCACATATTTAAAATTTTTTAAAAATTCTTTGGCTATGACTATAATACAAGGTGCGTCATATCTCCAATAGTAAAACAGCTATTGATCAATTACGCACTGATGGGACCCACTGTAAATACTTAATAGACTAATTTGTTGGTACCGAAATTCCTCAAAATAAAACGTCAAATTTTGACTGCAAATAATTTATGAAATATTTTACTAAAAACTAAGGAAAAATGGATTTATAAAATGGAAATAATATGTCAGAAGTGAAAGAAGCTGGTCAGATTGGGTCTCTGAATGTATTGCTAGAAAATTTTAAAAAATTGTACGGGGCGGCGGCGTATGATCTCTCTTAAAATATAAATCCTCTACACTATAGACCCAGTATTCAATACTTCTAATTCAATCAAAGCATTTCTACAAATATCGGAATATTAATTTAGAAATTGTTCAAATATTAACATAAATAATTAATGTTGAATTGTAATAATTTAATGGTAATGTTATTGTTTTTCATGTTATAAACAATAATGTTCTATAAATATTTACCTTAATAAAAGTATTTTCATAAATACCTAACAGTCGTTAACAAAATATAGTATACAGGGTGTCCCGAAATTAGACGGTCATATTTTAACAGTATAATCTACATCCTTCATATAAACATAGGTCCGAAAACGTTTCGTTTTCGAGATACAGGATGTTACAAGTGAAGTCCTGATGGCACATTTTTGTAAATATTTTCTAAAATTAAAAAAAAAATATTTTGATTCAACAGGCCTACTAATTATTGTTTACACTTTCAAATAAGATAACATCAACTTATCATGAAATTTTCAAATGCTTTTTTCTTGAAAATGGTGCGTCCTAGCGAGATACAACAAAAGTAGCTTTATTTTATAGTCAAAAATGTTAAAAACTGTCAACAAAAAAAGCTTAGGGCAATTTTACCCTAAGCCCCCCCGCCCCCCCCCCCTAATTTACCCACCTATGAAGATGATCAAAAACTGGGGTTTAGTTCATTAAATAGAGCGTAAAAAGTTAAGCATTTGCACCAAATTTCACTTAGTTATCTTTAAACGTTTGAAAAACATTTACAGAAGTGTGTCATCAGGACTTTGCTCTTAACACCCTGTATCTCGGAAAAGAAACATTTTCGGACCTATGTTTATATGAACTTTTACTCCTATTTTAGGATGTAGGTTACGCTGTTAAAATATGACCGTCTAATTTCGGGACACCCTGTATAATGGCAATTATGGGCTCGTTGAATAATATATTATTGTCCACCGCTGTTTTACAATTCTCTCATATATTTAAAGAGTTTTCTCACTTAAAATGATATGTATTATTCACTAATAGCTGTAAATAATCACTGCTCTTTCAATAGTTAGCCATTTATATTGTACTTTTTTATTAGTTTGCCACGACTCTCTCAAAGAGTCGAATTAAGATGGAAAAGTCACACAGAAAATTGGAGCAAGGAAAAGGACAAATCCTTTTTCGGAATCTGATTATTTTACGTAATAAAATATAAATACCTGACAATATGGACCCATTAGTCAATTCTTAGAAGAAAAATCAATATACATCTAGGAATAAATATAGAAAATCTTATGAAACTACGAATTTTATTAAATCGAAAAAGTGAAGGTTTTCAACCTAGACAAGCTAGTACTTTCTCTGCAGAAACTATTCATAATTTTCTTAGCAGCAGTGGCTGAGTGTTATATACTACTAAAAAATATGAAGCAACCTACAAGTAAATAATTCTATATTTCAACAAATAATTAAAATTTATTTCTATTTCTACAATCAACAAATTGTTCAAATGTTACTATTAACATAAATAATTAACGTTGAATTGTAAT
The DNA here is from genome assembly GCA_927349885.1 of Psylliodes chrysocephalus. Taxonomy (NCBI): domain Eukaryota; kingdom Metazoa; phylum Arthropoda; class Insecta; order Coleoptera; family Chrysomelidae; genus Psylliodes; species Psylliodes chrysocephalus. Next base: position 45,806,859 of record OV651817.1, read on the forward strand.
TAGTTGTAAATTAATGTTATTATTGTATTTAGTAATGTATTAAAAATGTTAAAAATAACGTTCCATGAATATTCGACTCACTAAAAGTATAATTTTCATAAATATCTTAATAGAAAATTATTTTCTATCTCTGCTATTCACCTTTTGATATAATGCAAAGCCTGTTGCGCTATTAGCCAAGGGAGTAGTTTTAAGGTATTGCATAGCTTTTATCGCACCCCCTACTCCGACCGGCACAGCGGTGCGGCGTTGAAAAATCAAAAAATCGAAAATTCGAATTATCGAAAAATCAACAATATTATTTTAAACAATATTTACTTCTCATTTATTCAATAAAAGAAAACAATTTGTTTTCTTATCGGTCAACACGCTCAAAAAGTGTAACTTGATTTAATATCAAAGAAAAAATTTGAATTAATATCAAATAAAAAAAAATACTGCATAAATAAAATAAATAAATAATTATAATTGCATAAGTTGATAAAAAATGCTATGCAATAGCTTTATCGCGGCAGTCCCCGAGTGCCACACGTATTTTTTGTATTTAAGAGGGTAATGATCGCTCGTAGTTTGTGTGACACAAGTCTTCGAGATTTTCTCTTTTTACTTCATAGTTAGTACTTTTTAAATTGGGTTTACCGTTATAAATACCACTAGTGTCTAAATTATTAACGGATATTTTTTCTAAAATTATTTTGAGTCGAAAACGAGTGAACAAAAATATTTAGATAATAACTTAGGCATGTGTGGGTATTCAGTAAAAACATTTTTCACCGAAATATCAAAATCTTAAAACATGACAGACTAAAATCAAATTTGGAAAGTTGGCCATGCCATTTTTGATGTATTTATCATATTTGAAGTCGTTTAATCGACGCGAAAAAATTCAATTATCATTTTACTTTCTATTTAGTTATACTTGGTATTAAAAATAAATACACATTTTTTATTTATAGTGTTGCCGCGGCTTAATGTCATGTGCATGGAAGAGCTTCTAAAATGTCAAAAACTGTCCAGTGTAATTTCGGTCAGGACACCCATTAAGAAAAAATTTTTTGGAAATTTTTTAAAACAAGAGCATTTAATTGGCTATAAAATAGATGTGTAAAATTTTCATTATAATACGGTTTTTTAATTGTGTTAAGGTGAATACAGCACCCCCTTATAATTTTCAGACAAGGATATCTCAAAAAGTAATTGTTTTAAAAAATTTAAATTTTGGCAAAATAAATAAGGCAATAATATCTAAAATATGCATATTTTTTAAAGTTTTATTTTTTTCCAGTTTCCTAGAAAAAAAAAATCAAAGGGCTTTAAATTTTGAAATATCATAATGAAAATAAATGCATTCCTCAACAGCAGTATTCTTAACATAATCCCAAAATTTGAGCTCTTAATGTCTTGTTAATGATTTTTTAAAATTCGCCAAAATTAGTGGCTAAAACGCCTCGTTAAGTGCTGCCTTCTGTTGTAACGCGACTGTAACTATCGTATCGTACACTGTCAGTCATCATTAGTTTCCTGAAATGATTTACACCAGTTTACACCAGAAAATAGCACTTAACGAGGCGTTTTAGCCACTAATTTCGGCGAATTTTAAAAAAATTATTAACAAGACATTAAGAGCTTAAATTCATGGATTGTATTAAGAATAGTGCTGTTGAGGAATGCATTTATTTTCATCATGATATTTCAAAATTTAAAGCCCTTTGATTTTTTTTTTCTTGGAAACTGGGTGGAATTAAAACTTTAAAAAATATGCTTATTTATTTTTCCAAAATTTAAATTTTTTAAATAAATTACTTTTTGAGACATCCTTGTCCGAAAATTATAAGGGGTGCTGTAATCACCTTAAGGGCGCTTTGTTGTTATTAACATTTAAAAAAATAAGCGTAGATGGTAGCAAAGTACATTTTTGAAAAACATAGTAAATCAAGGGACCTAAAACAGGTTACGTATAATCTAGCTTCGAACTTTAACATCTTACTGATTACTCCTTCATTCCGAACATTAGACTGCCTTATTTTTTCAATGAGTAACAAATTTTTTCCTTCGTATATGACATATTTATACCGCATATGGTTTCAATCATCAAAACAAATTATAAAAATATGCGAATTCTCATGTATTTTTAAAATTAGTCCATATATAAATTACGAGGGACAACCAGCACATCATGTCTGCGTACACAAAATACTAAAGCAGAACTATGAACAAAAACAACTTGTGCCCAATCTAAATGCGCCTTAAGGCGATATGTAATATTTGTATAAAACGAAAATCCAAAAGAACTTAAATTTGTTTTATCTATTTATTTTCATATGGAGCTTTTGTTGCCATTACCATTAACAATCGCAAACCGCAAGTCTGGAGGTTAATAAAATAGGTGGCCGCACAATTAACATACAATAGCTCTAACTCAACATAAAAAATGCGTTTTTACATATTTGTTGTAGCATACTAATTGAAAATACTAGTTAAAGATTTAACTTTTATAGTGAACGGAATAAAAACAACGGTCTTACAATGACGTGAATACATCGTTAACATGGTTTAGTCGTATAAGGTGTAAACATTTTAATATTCAATTCGCAAAAAGTTTGTTTACTAGGAATGGAGCTGGGGATAACAATAACAACTTTTAAATGCTTATCCATTGAATAGTTTTAAATGATTGCTGGTAGGGTGTTTTCAGGTTTTCCTCACTTATATATTTATGTCTAATGGCACCATTTAATCTTGTCACCCCAGAGTACCACGACAAATAAGAATAAGGAATTTTTCTTTTGACTTTCTTGGGATGTAGGTGTTGTTTTTGATTTGAAATAAAACTACCTTTCGTCCTCTGTTATGTGCCTTCTTCAGTGGTGATACATGTATTATTTTTTCTATTTTAATGAGTCATTATTAATTATCTTCTATTTTGTTTTTTTTTTTAACAACTTGTTATTATTTCATGTTTACAAAAAATTGTTTTACTGCCAGTTATAATTTGTTATAAACATGAAAAATCAATAATAAGTTGATAATAGAAGATAATAGAGAGGTATTGCAAATTTCTATAACTCCAGCCACTAATAGTGACATCGTAATTAGAGTCAAATAAATTCCATGCTAAAATCAGACTTATTGGAAACCTGAAATATTGACATTAGAATCCTTGTCCTTATACTTATTTCTAACCACATTTTAATAACTTTAAATTATAGTTCATCTTTTTTGTTGTCTATAATAGCACATAATATTGAAGAGGCATTAGAAATTATAATTTTAGAAGATTTAGATAACGATTATATTAAATATTTAATATTAAAAAACTTCGAACGAATACGAATATCGCCGAGCGCACCCGAAAGCTATAAAGCGCCACTACCTGCTACCCTTAAACATCCACAATTAAGGACAGGCACAATTTTTAATAAAGTCAGTTTTAGAACATAAACAATATGCGCATGCTTAGATGTCAAAATAAGAGCGGCACTAATAGTGACTGACCTAAAGTGAACTTGCAATAACTCTCTATTAAGATAATTAATAAAGAAAAAATACATTAACTCAATAAAAAAGAACTGAAGATGGCACAAAACAGAGGCGGAAAGCTTTACAAAACATAAGGCAAAACTAGTTTTATTTAAATTCCTGCATCCCTAGATCAAAAGAATAATTCGAAAATAAGGTGTAAGAGCAATAAATAAACTAAATATTCCTAAAATTTATGGTAAAATCAAAAAATACCAAATTAAAAGACCGTCAAGCCGTTGTCAGACGCCAGAAAAATCATACGAAGAAAACTTACTGGTAGTTAAAATTATAATTATAACTGTGAAGCATTTTTGTAAAAAAAGCGACACAATATACAGACAATGACACTTGTGGTACAGAACACAATTGTTGACAGAATTGTGGACTTGCCAAATTAAAAAAAAATCACCATCATTTCCAGTCACCTAGCAGGGTATAATGGCAAACATGAATTTAAAGTACAATATTCTTTATTTATTCTGAATAACCTTTTATTGTGGATATTTTATAAATTCAGTAATATAAAAACACATTTCGATCACCAAGTCCGGCTTAACTATTTTTCAACATATGCATTACAAGTTGTCCTAATAAATGCTAGTTGCATAATTCTTAATCGTTTCTTGCGAGCGCTTATAATTTCTATAACCTCAAAATTCATCTCAAGTTCCGTTTCCAAAACTAGAGAAAAGTGAAATGTCCATGCTGAATGCATGCCATACTCGCGATTTGGAATATCCATCACGTCATTCGAATTGCATCATGGTACCGTTTTAACAAGCCCATTCTTCTATTCCGAGATGGTAATAGTGTAGTAGCTATTTGTCGTAGGTACCCAACAGAAAATTGTTCTTAAAAATATCAAAAAGCAATAGAGAAACCAATTATATAAATTTGTAAGAATTTTTTTTTAATTTCAAATCTTGGTTCATATGTTTAAAATTGAAACCTCACTAATTAATCTTTATACATAATAGTCACGATTGTTATTTAAGATTTTTAACTCACTTATTTACCATTGCCTTGGAACATCCGGTTTAAAGTTGTTATTGTACAAATAAATAAACCTTATTTCAGGTATGAAGCAGCTACGTTATTTCATATAAAATTAACGGTATTTTTTTCAATGTTTTCTTTTTTATGTGGTATATACAGGATGTCCCGTGACTCGATGTGCATAGCTTAAGAGTGCATTCCTTTAACAATTTTATGTGGAAAATGTCTTTTGCCCAAAAGTCAATAGATATAAAAGGAATTATGAAAAATATTAAGTTAATATAATCCGCCCGTTTCCATTTTGTACCCCCAAAATGTTCAAAAATAATAATTTTGACTTTTGAGTACATAGTAAAATATAGGGTGTTATTTTAAGGATTGCGGAATCTATTCACTTTTTGTAAATACGGACCTGAATTTCGTTTCTTGTTGATTCATTAGTAGATTTGGCAAGTTATGGAGAATGCGCGTGCCCTTTGTCAAAAATATATAAAGGGTGGTTGGTAAGTTATGAGTTAAGAAAGAAATAGGTAAATTGATCAATTCCCCAGTGACTGGCACAGTTTATTGCTAAAGAATCAGTTATCTCACTTCGACCCGTTGAATGTTCCAAAATAATATCCACTCCAGGGATACAAATTCACGATGCGCAGAAGACTACTGTTTGAATATAGGCGGTTGTCATATATTGTATTGGTTATGATTCGATTCTGTATGCGCCAGAGAGACAAATCCGAGTTGCGCAGTGTATAAATTGGAACATTGAGATCAAAAGTGCCGACGCAGAGTGAGCGAGATTCTTTAGCTATAAACTGTGGCTCTGGTACATTTTCGTCTGGTCATCCTGTATACATGTAAATAATTGTTTCTGAAAAATTACAGTTAATGTAGTGGTATTTTTTTTTATTGCCTTACATTCTTCACTGTGTATAAAATAGTATAGTATATTACATTACGAGTGTGGAAAGTGACATTTTTCACACGAGTGGGAAATATAGTCGCACGAGGCGCAAGCCGAGTGCGACTATCACACGAGTGTGGAAAATCACTTTTCACACAAGTGATGTACAATATTTTTCCTACGACCACAAAATAATGTCATCAAAAAAATGTAAAACCAAGGTTATTATTACTATAATAATTAAAATGTATTTAAAAAAATAATCAACAATAATCGTATTTATTCAATTTTCATATTTTCTAAACAAAAAAAACTAAAAAAAATAAAAAAAAATAAAAAAAAAACAAAAAAAAAATTCTGCCCCGACAGGATTTGAACCATAGATTGAACGCGGTCGAAAAATGGCAAAATTGATAAGTTCGACGTCCTAACCAGCTGAGCTAACAGCCCTTGTGTCAATTGAATGATCTAATCGGTTATGTATTTAACCAAAATAAAGAGCAAACATTATTTTAAAATTATTTTAATAATAATTGTTAAAGATAAATATCTAGGATCTAATTTACAACAATTTCAATAATTTAACAATCATATCGATTTTAGTATTAATATGGATATTACATAGATCAAAATAGAAATTAGCTTACAAAATAATATCAAAAAAATGTAAAACCAAGGTTATTATTACTATATTAATTAAAATGTATTTAAAAAAATAATCAACAATAATCGTATTTATTCAATTTTCATATTTTCTAAACAAAAAAAACTAATAAAAAATAAAAAAAAAACAAAAAAAAAATTCGGCTCCGCCAGGATTTGAACCATAGATTGAACGCGGTCAAAAAATGGCAAAGTTGATAAGTTCGACGTCTAAACCAACTGAGCTAATGGGCCTTACGTCAATTGAATGATCTAATCGGTTATGTATTTACCCAAATTAAAGAGCAAACATAATCTTAGTTATTTTAAAATTATTTTAATAATAATTGTTAAAGATAAATATCTAGGATCTAATTTAAAACAATTTCAATAATTTAACAATCATATCGATTTTAGTATTAATATGGACATTACATAGATCAAAATAGAAATTAGGCGTTTGACATTTTTTGACAACTACTGCGGAAAGTAACATATTCTCACTTTCCATAGGACTATATAGTGTGATATGTGTCACTTTCCTAAGTGGTCGTAGGAAAAATATATGTCGACACTGTTAAAACCTAACTCTTCACAAAAAATAAACTATTTCCTTTAGTGGTATTTTTAAATGCCCTCGAACATTCTACACTGGGTATAAATAATAAATATATATGTCGACATAGGTAAAACCTAAATCTTTTACAAAAAAGTATGGAAAAACATCTTGTTGATATACCTTTTTTATTTAAAAATGTTTCGCCGACACGCCCTTGTAAATTAGTAAATTTATAGTCGCTTTCTTTTATTTTAACACCACCGATAACTTATGGCGGTTGGTATAGTGTGGTTTTTTTTATTAGCGTTCTTTCATGCCTCTTTTGGTGTGAGAGAAGTAGGTCAAGATTTTTTCTTTGTAGGACATTTTATACGAAAAACCAGTTATTTACCAGTTGGCATATATTAGTACGAAGCAATCGAATGGTTTTATAAAATCAAAACGGAGTTGATGTCAAAGTCAGATGAAGATAAAGTATAGTGAAGGTTATGAATTCTCAATTATACCTAGAGGATGTAACAAACTAACTTATCTATTTCGATGTATTATAATGCTCTGATTACTTCAATATGTGTCTACAGTTTGGACTCCCTATTATGCAGTATATTTTTTAGTTATTGAGATTAATATACTTTATAGTAGTGATGGGTCATACGGAAAAGTCCACGTACAAGTCCGATGGACTAGTCTGAAAGATTGACTAGTCCAAACACACTTTTCAAAAGTGAAAAAGTTTATTGCACATGCGTGACATTAAATTGACTAATTTGTCTGAATTTCTTACAAACAAAGACAAAATATAGTTTAAAAAAAGAAGAAACGACAAATTATTACTGACTTTTATATGATTTAACAAGATTTTTAATTTCATATCTTATTAAAGTATTTTACAAATGATTTGCCTAAAAATAAAACGAAAATAGAAATACAAATATAGTTCCCAAAGTGTTTTTGAAAAAACATCCAGGATGGAGATTTAACTGTGTCTTCTATGCCCAAGGTCGACTACTTTTCATTGTGATTTTTCATACTTTTTACTACTTTTCAGGACATGTCCATCGGACTAGTCGAAAGATAATTACTTTTCATGAAAAGGTCCATCACTACTTTATAGTATTTATAGTCAATAATTTGCGAAGAAAAAGAATCGCAAAATAAAAACAGAATGAGTGGTGAGAGTATCTGACTTCCACGCGAGAAACCCAAGTTCGAGTCTCGGCTGGAGACTTTTAAATTATTTTTTTTTTAAATTGTTGAAAGTCATAAATTATTTTAAAATTAGTTATTTTGTCTTAATAACCTAAAATATATTTTTTTTATTTGTAACTTGAGTGAATTGTCCACATCGCACTCAGACGATTGAGAACTCAGCCTACGGCGTCGTGTTCAAATTTTTCTTCGTGCGATATGGCCATCATATCCACTCTTGTTGCACAAACTACTATTGTGTCTTAAATAAGCAAAAAAAAAAATAAATAGAAAAATACAAAAAATTTCTAAATATTAATTTATTTCGGTCAAAAACATTTTTTTTTAAAAATAAATTCCACGGTACAAAGGTCTGGAGGTACTCATTTTTTTCGTTTTGACATGTTATTTTTTTTGATAAAATAAAAAAAATATGGTCACGATTAAAAAAAAACATATTCAAAAATGGATATACACAAAAAATGACAATAGCAACAATGAATTATTCCTTAATTATTGATATAATTTGTTACAATTTAAAAAAATTAAATAACTGGTTGCACCATTCAATTGTATGGAAAATATATTAAAGCAAGTGTTTTTTTATTTTTTGACCATAATTCCTATTTTTGTATACAGGGTGGGGACTGGAACTAATTCGCTATAGCCGCAGGTTAAAATATTTGGATAAAACGCAAAAACAGGTCGTTCTTAAACTTCGTCTTCGTGCGATATGATCATCATATCCACTATTGTTCCACAAACTACTAATTTTATAGTGTGATTAGTACTTTGAATTAACCAGCCATTCCATGAACTCCTTTAAATCTGAAATTGAGGTAAAAGCTTTAATAACATGATATCTGTGATTTTTTCGTAAATTCTATATTTTATGTCACATATTTTGTATCATTCTGTATTATTTTTCTATGAAGGGGTTTTCCCATCAAATAAATACATAATTAAAAAAGAAATTAAATACCTATATACAAAAGTGCATCAAAATAAAGTTACTTATAGCTTTTTGAAGTAGGAAGCGAATTAAAATTAGTTTTTTTCCAATATCTTAATTTGTCATTATTTAAAATATAGCTTAAAATTACGGAAACAATGCACCCTTTAAATTTTTTATAGGGGTTGTGATCCCTCTGTTTCCCCAAACTTTTTTATACTTCAGAAATGGGTTATTCTTGTGTCACAGTACACATTCATTTTGAACATTTTTTGGTCTAGCCTTTCTTAGATTTTCTCTTTGGTTTTTAAATAGAAGCATATATTTTTAAATGAACTATATTATTTATTAAAAAAGAACGTTGATTTTATAAATAAATTTTGTTAGAGCTATCCTGTAAATTTTTATTTATTTTTAATAAACGATATGGTTTTCCCGTAATCCACCAAATACCCAAATAAACCCCAATCAAGCTTAATACATTTCTATTAGAAGGGATAATGTTCCAAACTCCCTAATTTAACACAGGTAGGTAAATGATAGTACCAACCAAAACAAATTGTCAAATAACTCAAAATACGGTTGAGAAAATGAATAAAGAGGAGTGCTGACAATACTTCAATGATATCATTCTAATTAAGGCTGTATTAGCAGTTCACTATTTTAGCATGATCCATGTATCTTAGTTATTTATCATCAGTATAATTTTATTTTTGCTGAAGTATTCAAAAGAGACACCCTAATAATATCTAGTCTTTTAATTTTTTTGTTACTCCCTAGTTTTTTTAAATAAAAATTAAAAATGAATATTAAATTTTATCAATTTGCAAATATCAATTTTGGGAAAACTGGAGTTTGTTGCTGATTTTGTTCTATTTACAAGTTTTTGCTAAAATCAAAAACTAATTTAGTTTTGTAGTAAACCGTTTTCCAATATTTTTATTTCGAACTTGTAAAAATATTTCCCTCTTTATCATATACCTGTAAAGGAAAATCGTGAAGTTACTAACAAAAGGTTAGACTATTTTTATTATACATTTTACTAAAGAAAAAAATATATAATTTGATTGATACACGAATATGATTTTTATTGATTAATTTCCAAATTATATCGGAATTCATGAATATTTTGAGAAATATCTCGAGTCGAAAACAATGGACAATTTTTAAAATATTCCTAAGACAGATTATATTAATTTTTAATGTATTGGAAATATTATAAAAGTAACCTTTATTATTTTGCTAATTTCAATTCCTAATGTACTAACACCCTACAATGTCTTTTCGACAATACTCAGCTCATAATGAGTTGGTAAGTAAAAGTATTTTTAAAACAGCTTTGGAGGCCATGGAACAAGTAGGACTGGAAGAATTGCAATTAGCAAAAGATATTGGAGAAGTAGATGGACAAGGAAATGGTCTAATTGCAGTGATTGTTGACGGTGCATGGCCTAAGCGGCCATATAAAGTTAATTATAACGCTTTATCTGGAGTTGTAAGTCTGTATTTTAATATTATAACATAACGTGTGATCAAAAAACAATGTTTCTAAAGTATCCCATGACCGACAGAATTGTGAAGAATCCGTCATGTGTGATTTTTCCATGGTCTACTTTAGAAACATTTTTATATTTGACATAACATATAAAAGGTTTATTTTAAATTCCACTTATTTTTTACAGGCTTGCATTATTGGGGCGAAAACTAGAAAAGTTTTGTATGTTTCTTTTAAAAGTAAGTATTGTCCTATCTGTGCTCAAAAGCCAAATGTTGTTATTTTATAGTTTGGACCCCACTAGGAATGTTGAGAAAATTGAGAGAGATGACAATTTTTGGTTATGTTGCTGAACCAAAGTTAGTTGATTTTTATTTAAAATATTTAATAAAAGAAATTTTTTGTGTTTGTATTTTGTTATGTGAAATAAAATGTTTCATTAAAAATAGTAGGTAATTAAAGTTTTTTTTTTTTTTATTTAAGTATTTAATTTATTTTGACCTATTTTTACTTTCAGTGAACGAAGAAAAAATAAATCCAATACATTATATTTTTTTATGAAATTAAAACAAAGCATATATAATATATATTATGTACAATAAAATATACATGCGTACGATAAAATACTTTCCAAAAAACTTTTCGTATACAATACAAATTAATTGTGAGATTGATGCGATTATTTTTAAAATACAAATATTTTATATTATGTACCACTGTATATTAAAGCACTTTCCAAAAATCAGTTTCTTACTTTAAATATACCATAAATAAAGCCATCCAAAGCTTTTGCGCGAATACCAAGTGTATATTATCGAATATTAGTAATAATAACTAATAACAATAATGTTTATCAATAATTATATGTATAAAAATCCTTTACTATTTCACCTTAGAATATAAATAAAATCAATTTAAATGTAGTCAATCATTTATTTAAAAAATAATTCCATTAGATGAAGAAAGAAAACTTTCGAATCCGTCGTCGAAGTAATAAATAAAAATATTCTCTGCAAAGAAATTACTATCAACACAGTAGTTACAATATACCGACAAATTTGGCCAGCCCGCGTTTCAGGTGGAGATGAATACCGAAAAAGATAGGCGTCCTATTAGACTGAACGGAGAAAGATGGAATTAAACGTTTTGTAAGCGGATAAATATTACATGGTCCTTCGATTAATACAAGTTTTTAAAGAAATTTTTAGTAGTTTTTCTTCTTCTGCAAGACCTTTGGGTAGCTATTTTTGAATTCGAGAAAGTAGAAAACCGGTTTTTCCTCTCTATTTGTAACGCACAAAGTTTGTATTTTTGTCTTATTCTTCCCTCAAAGTTTCTGAGATTCAAGAAGAGGTAACGCGACATGTAGATTACCTACAATAACTAACTTTTGTCTATACCATTTTTCCCCTTTCCAAATATTTTGAAATAATGAATAACAAATTTTAATTTATAAGGAACCAAAATAAATAACGACTGTGCACTCAGCTTACAGTTGAAATATTTTAGTTGAAATCGTTTATATTGAAAACGGATAGGCAACAATATCTTCAGTCTGCACCAGAGATAACAGGTCTGCACACAAGTCTCCACACAGCAAAATACTGCTCTATTGCATGATTAAATTATAAGTTCTTTAAATAGCCCCAAAGGGAAAATCATGCAGCATCAGGTCTGATGAACGCGCAGGCCAAATATTGGAACCTCTGTTTCCAATCCATCCATTTAAATACAAGGCTCTTTAGGTAATTTTTTATAATTTGTTTATTGTAACGTGAAGCCCCATTCGAAGTTTGGAGAGAGCAGTTGTTTAAAGTTTTACGTTTTGTTAAGCATGGACAAAAATAGAGATACGTGCAGCTATAAAATATTTCTATATTAAAGGTTTATTTCCTAATAAAAGCAAAATTGGATTCTACATTTGGTGAGTCAGTGGCTTTATTTTCCACTGTTAAAATTTGGGTTGCAGACGTTAAACGTGGTCGTACGAGCACTGCAGGTGCTCCGCGAACCGGCGGGCCAAAAACGGCAACTTCTAATGAATGTGTACTGAAATATCATAAAATCGTTGTGAATTATTGCCTGCTGAAGTTGGATGAAATAGCTGAGGCTGTGGACATATTAAAAGAGTAAACTAACCATATTTTAATTATAGTTTTAGAGATGAGAAAGCTATTCGCGCGATTGGAGCTGCGATTGCTTACTCGATATCAAAAACTCATTCGTATGACCATCTTAGAAGAGTGATTGACACTTTTTTAGTGTTCCCCAACTTAATTTTTACGCCAATTTGTTACTGTTGGTGAGACGTGGATCTACCACTATGCGCCGTAGACAAAGCAACAATGAAAATAGTGGACAGCGACGGACGAACCGATTCCGAAGAAGACGAATGCAATTTCATCGGCGAAATGTTATGAAAATATTTTTTTGAGATGCCAGAGGCATTATTTTTATAGACTATCTCGAAAAAGAAAAAAATATAAATTCTAGTATTACGCCAACTTACTTGACCAGTTGAATCAAAATAAACACAATAAACTTCCCAGTTAGACCAAAAACAAAATGTTGTTCCAACAAAATGTTGTTCCAACATGACAATGCACCTTACCACAAATCGCTAATTGACATGCCAAAAATTCATCAGTTCAAACTGGTTTCTCATACACCTTATTCACCAGTTCAAACTGGTTTCTCATGCACTTTATTCACCAGATTTCATCGGATTTTACATTTGAATTTGAAAACATTTCTTGTTGGAAAAAAAATTTGTCTAGGATTTAGACATGATTGCTACTACAAACGCATGTGTTGAAGAACTGGACAAATCAGCCTACATCGATGGCATAAAGGCTCTTGAGCACCGATGTAATAAATGTATTGAGCTACACGGAGACTGTAGAAAAATAAAAATAGTTTTTAAATCATATTTTGCTTCTTTCTGGCTTACGTTGTAAGCTTTTCATCGCATCCTCGTATAATTTTATGTATATTATTTTTACTAATCCCAATTTCTTTTGTTAGAATTTGGAGAGGAACATGAGGGATTATCACTTCGTACTTCGTAGGCAAAAATGTTTACTTTTCTTCATTATACCCTCTTGTACCATCCAAAAAACAAGTACTCCTATGGCTAATACCACAACAGGTATGAAATTACAGAAAAATAACAAAAATTATTTCAACACTCTTCGATTTTGCTTACTAAGGAGAATGTCATTCTTGGACCGGTTTAGTCCTTTTAGGATAGGATTCGTTAACAAAAATAAACATTCTCGATGTCATTCTCTAAAGAAACCTGTAGCTGCCTAAAATTTACTGTTATATCTTGATATTGAGTGAAATAAAGAAGTCAGAAAGCAGCACTTAGTAAGCAGAATCAAAGCTCGCTTGTAGTACCTAGTTCAAAAATCTGATGTGTCCAACACATGACTTTCCTATCTAGTTATTATAGGCATTTTCCGGTTATTTTGTACAACCTATTGCAGCATCTCTATAAATGTTTAGAGGATAAACTAAATATATACATTTTACACATACATCTACCTCGAAACATTTTTCTATAGATATTCATTGAAAACGAAAATACAGAAAAATTTAAATTTAGCACTTTTCCATTACGGTCCATTTTAGAAAAATCATGTATAAACAAAAATTATAGAAATCGATATAGCAAACAACTTTTAGTTCAACAATTTTCATAAAAATCAGAATTTTGCACATTTTGTCAAATTTCTCGAATACGGACCATTTCAGGAAATTTTGACAAAACACAAAAATTATAGATAATAATATTAGAAGTAACTTTTATTTGAACAATTTTCCTCTCCAAACATAAATAACAGATATATTCCATAAAATATAAAAACGGCCTCCCATAAAGTACCCCCCCCCAGATGTTCTGACTTTGTCCAAAATCTAATCATTTCACGTCAGGCCGAAATAAACCTTAAGTTTAAAATTTAATGTTTTTTCCTTTATCCGTTTTTGAGTTTTTTTCAAATTTCGAAATTTACACATTTTCTCAAATATCTCGAATACGGTCCATTTTAGAGAAATTATGTATAGGACAAAAATTATAGAGAATTATATTATAAACAACTTTTATTTGAACAATTTTTATAAAAAATTATGTTTTTTACATTTTGTCAAATTTCTCGAATACGGACCATTTTAGGAAAATTTTGCATAAAACAAAAATTATAGATAATTATATTAGAAGTAACTTTTATTTGAAGAATTTTCTTCTCCAAACGTAAATAACAGATATATTCCATAAAATATAAAAATGACCACCTATAAAGTACCCCCCCAGATGTTCCGACACTGCCCAAAATCTAATCAGCTCATTGGACGCTGAAACAAAGCTTAAGTTTAAAATTTGGTGTTTTTCTGTGTATCGGTTCATGAGTTATGCGTTATACAGACACACACACACACACACAGACACACACACACACAGACACACACACACACAGACACACACACACAGACATCATCGCGAAAATAGTCAAAACGGATTCAGGGGACCTCAAAACGTAAAAATCCGTCGAAAACTCGAGGTCGAAAAAAATCATGATTCCTATACTTTCCTTATATCTGTATACAGATAGGAAAGTAAAAATTAGGAACAGACAATTTTTAAACAGTGAAAACATTCCTAGCTTAAATTTAACCAAAACGTAAAAAAAAGAAAAAGTAAAAGCCATGTCACCAAATAATACATTCGGAAAACAACTACTCCTTTGGCCAATAACCACAACAGGTATTGATGTATATCTAAAAAAAGCAGAGATATAAATAAATTTCAATACTCTAGCTTTGTTTCTCTTACTAAGGAGAACATCATTGAAATTGAGAATGTTCATTTCTTGCTAAAAAGCCCTATTAAGGACGAAACCGATCCAATAATATCGCAAAATCAAAGATAGAGTGTTGAAATTAATTTTCTATATACCATTTTTCTTTTGATATAATTCAATTGCTGTTGTGGTATTAGCCAAAGATGAAGTTGTTTTCCGGATCGAAACGCTCGCTGGGATTGTTTTGTGACACACTGCTTCGTGAATTTCTTGTTTTTCATTTACTTCTTGGTCACATTTGAGTTTAAAATTATTTTTCTTTTTAAATTTGTTACAACTGCGTTACCCTGTAGATTCCATGGACATAATAGCCTGGACATTAAACATCGGGGTGGTAGAAGCTCACTAAATAACCATTTCAAATAAAATCGCGAAACGACCTGCCTGTCGTAAGAGGCGAATCAAAAATTAAACGGGGCATCTAGACGCAACTCTCAGCGACGTTATTCACCTTCAGGACTTTGATGAGCTGAAATGAAGCTGCTTTATGTCGCTGGAGGATGCACAATGGGCCTAGTGAGGTATAAGTGATGTGGCGGGAAAAATCACTCTCCACACCTAATGACACGGCTTCTCAATTGAACTGAGCTTTGTGATGTAACCTTTTACATTACAAAATTCGTGATTACATTACGAATGCATACATTTTGTTACAAATTAATTTTATGATTTGTAATCACACAAGTATCAAAATGATCTACATAAAGTTGAACATTATGTACTTGGTTACGAAAAGTTAATTATAAAATAAACCTTTGTTTTTAAAATCAATATATACATTTTTATTGAAAGTTTATATCGAAGGAAGGTTGACTACATAAAAATAGATTGTTATAGTGAACTTTTTCAACCTAGTATTTATTCCTTTTTGGTCCTTATTTTTCATTCTAAATCTGCATAAAATAATCAAAACACAATACACGACAAAATTGCCCATTTTCTTGAAAACTAAATATTTTAACAAGCAAGATAAACACCCTACAACAAGTGGTTGAGAATAAATTATATGATTTTCTATTTTGCTAAATATACCAATGAAATGATTGAAGTTACGCAACTAACAGTGCACGAAAGTAATATTGGTTGCATAGACGTTAGTAATTAGAAAAAATATTGTTTGTAACGTTTTACGAAATACCGTTTTTTGTAACCCATTCATTTTGCCGGACCTCGCTCTGCTCGTCCTGCAAAGATTTACATAAATAGCTATTATTATATGTGTATTATTTCATTATAATATTTTTTTCTATACATTTCGTGTTTCCTTAATTATTATGATAGTGATATCTGACATCATTGCCATGGTATCTTGTTTTGTTGAGAAACAAATAAATTTTACCAAGTTTGTTTTGACGTCACCACTCTCATGGTCCATTGCTCACACTCTTAAACAATAGAGGACTTCTATACGAACTTGACGAAATAAAATTGACACTAATGACATATGAAATCGGATCACATAAAGAGGCTGTTTTTTTGTTTAATTTTTGGTTTTCTTATCTACTTTTGTGACTTTTATATACCATATTGTACCCGTAACGTAAAAAAGACTTTTTATTTTAGGATATTTTACATTTAAATGTTGAAAACATTTGTCAATATCAACTGTTGATAATGTCAAAACATAAGCGTAGCACTGCGATTTATTTTTTTTATTATAGTCTATTTCCGTTTCTCCCAGTTTCTTTAAACATTTTTTTAATTTGGTTTAGTATATTTATATCAAATCCAAAAATATTGCTACAAATACAAATTTTTTCAACCTATAAATGTAAAATACCCTAAACTAAAAAGTATTTTTTACCTTACGGATACAACATGGTATGGAAATGGCATTAAAGTAGATAAGAAAAACCAAAAAGTAAATTAAAAAACAACCTCTTTATGTGACCTGATTTCTTATGTCATTAGTGTCAATTTAATTTTGTTAGGTTGGTTGCACTTCCTCTATTACAAATATTGAATTATAAGATATTCACCAAGTATGAAAATAAAGATCAATATAACTTGTCAATTATGGATTGTTTACAGAATATATTTCCGGAAACCTTTATTTTATTCATATTCACAGCAGTTGCCAGTGATGAATTATCCTATCTTAATCCTTAAACTAATCAGCGTAAAAATAAATTAGATAAAACGTTATAAACATTAAATAGATACGAATTTAATTTATAGGATCTACCGCCAAAACGAGGAGCATGCGGTAATATAAAATATCAACACAAATGTGCACGCGGCAAATGTTATTGCACTTAGACACGTTAGAAACACTTAAGCTGTTTATTAAGGACATTAAAAAATAGTGTCTGAGCCAATCACCTTTAAAATTGTGTAACATAATGAAATATCAATTGGTCCTATGTGGTTTCTCTCATATAAACCGTTGAACTGGATGTCACAATCTTACGTTAAAATTATAAAACTGATCAAAACCAAATATAGAATCGGAATGCCTTTGTCCTTTCCCAGGTGTTCGGTATTCCTCTATATGCATACTTCTTATTCTTAACAACAAAACCGTGGGCTTTCGTTAACCAATTATTACTATTAGCAATAACAAATCGACAAATAAAAAACACTTTCGCACGGCGGCAACATCGCAGCCGCAGCACACTTCGCTTTGTGACGTCAAACGTCACATGAGTTATCACAAACTGACACCGGGAAAACAATTTCAAGTATTCCTCGATATGTCAGTATTGTATTATCTGTGAAGCGTTAGGTATCTTGTTCTGTGTCGTCTTTTGTTTGGATTTGGATAGGCGTTTTGTTGTTTTCTAGCACGTGCGTTGTGGATAATTTTTGACCAAAGGTTAGTTTCTTGTTTTCACTTTTTTTTTCGGATTCGTCCTTTGTTTATATTTTATTCTTTTGATAGGGACTGATAGATTTTTAAGATGTACGGTTGATTTTGCGATGCGGTATGTTTTTATCAGTGTTTGAACGTAAACACGCCTTTTCCTGTCTAGGTCTGGAGCTGGTTTTGGAATTTCCGTTTTATTTAGTTTAAACAAAGATACCAGTTTAGAAAAAACGACACAAAAGCGGAATGTAGTTACGTTGATATTGATTTTTAACGCGATGTTTTGTCAGCAATAATAAATGTATCATATCTAGGTATGTACCTAGGTATTTGAAATTGTCGCTCTGCTTTTTTTATGAAAATTATGTAAAAATATTGTACCAAACTGTAATGTGCACACAAACGTTTTTTTATAGTTTAGGATGGCAAACATATTCTACTTGTTAATGACAGTTCAGAAGTGATTCATTCATATCTTCTAAAATATTTCTGTCTTCCCCACAAACAGGTGTTTTAGCGACGCCTATGTCCCTGTGTATATCGTGTGGTTGCTTTCCCGTAACATACTGGGTGATGAAAACTATATTCGCCCCTTTTAATTGATGCTTTGTTACCTGAAATAAACTTATTTATTTTGCGACTTTAGGCAATCATGTATTTAATTTGAAGTATACGTAGGTACATGTTCCTAGTAATACTGAATGATTTATAAAAAATGTTTCTAAAGTAGGCCTTGGAAAAATTCACGCATGTCGGAGCTTATCTACAATTTTTTCTTCTTTTTTGTGTCAATTTGGGTTTAATTCAGAGCCATGCGTAGTTATCACGGACTCGTATCTGTCTTTGTCGGTCATTACCTACTTTAGAAACATTTTTTGTGGATCACTCTACATTGACGACCAAAACTCCTCCGCCCCTGCTAACTTGTCGCGTAATTTGGGGTGTTTATATTAAACTAAAATTATTATTTTTTTATTTTTGACATGTAAATGACAGTTAATTCTTAGATCGCAGGGGATTGAAAACTAAATTGGTAATGTAATGTTGAGCGGTCTTACCCTAGTCATCTTACTGAAATGACCAACATGATTTTCAGATTTAAAACTGTTATACTTTTTTTACAATATTTTCTTTGCTAAATGTTTTCCGGCACAAAATCATCAAATTTATTAGTCTAGTAGAGTTCTGCGACATTTGTTCAAGAATATTTGCATTTCCAAAAACTTTGTAATCTACTGATATCCTTCTTGATTTACCGAGATTCAAGATGAGTCACTTTTATACATTTTATTACGAAATTGGTAGACACAACTAATTA
The DNA here is from genome assembly GCA_927349885.1 of Psylliodes chrysocephalus. Taxonomy (NCBI): domain Eukaryota; kingdom Metazoa; phylum Arthropoda; class Insecta; order Coleoptera; family Chrysomelidae; genus Psylliodes; species Psylliodes chrysocephalus. Next base: position 45,826,100 of record OV651817.1, read on the forward strand.
AATAACAAAAATGAAAAGACGTTATTAATATACCGGGTGATCAAGCGAGAAGTTCGGATGGACCTATTTATGGAGCCTTTGAAGTAAAATAAATTTCTTTTTTGGCAGGTGACTTTGAAGTAAAATAAATTTATTTTTTTGGAAGGTGACTATACACAAGGGGACATAATATACTATACCTATTACACCACCCTACCTCTGTTATTTTAAATGGCACCGCGTTGAACAGATAATTTAATGGGGAAATTCACTAATGTTTTAGCGTCCTCATGCGGGATAAAAAATTCTTACGTATTCCCAATGTGTCATCTCATATAAATGCTGATTTTATTAGTAATTCGGGTAAATTAAAAATGAACTTATACATACTTTAAACACAAACGTGTCATTAATGTAAAACTTAACCATGGTTGGACTTCGTATCGACAATCTTCAGGCTTCTCGAGGTGATGTGAAAATTTATTAAATTTCAATTATTTTACGTTAAATACAAGTTATTATCATCTTGATCTTCTTTGTTACGAAGCTTGATTTACCTAACCTCTGCAGCCCGTAACCGTGGAAATATATATTATTTTCTTGTCCTCCACCTAATATGAATTATACCTCAAATGAAAAATATACAAAAACAACTAATTTACCTAACCTGTGCGGCGTGGAAATCTGTACATATGTTTTGCTTTTGAACCTCCAATGAGAAAACAAATTTAATGAAATTCTGTCCCGGGTCGGGATTTGAACTCAATTATTCATTTTTTATGCACATTGCTTCTCTATATAATATGCCTACGTTATAACTTATTTATAAAAACTTAATATACACAGACGACCTAGGGAAGGGTCTGCATTAGCATGTTTCCCTACACGATGCTGATTAGTAGTTTGTTGAAAAATTGGAAATTTTCTGTCAACAAGTTGGATTCAAATGTGATAGCCGAGTTGGTAAAGGCAGTGTGCGTAAAACACGAATAGGTGGGTTAGAATCTTGGCTTGGGAGAGATTTTTTTTTAAATTTTTCTTTTAATTTGTTTTTTCTTATGACTAGATAGAATCTTCGCCTCGCTCATCGAATCAGTAGGATTCACAATAGGCCTAGCGAGGTCTAAATACAGGACAGCTTACTATCCCCATCTTACAAATACAAAATATTTATAATAGTTTTACCGTATCAAAATATAAAACTTCATAAACTAAGTTAACAATAGTTAATTTGATGATTGAAACGTCAAAGAATGATACATATCTTCGAAATGTTATTTTTTGTTTAAACTACGTTAAAGCAACAATAAAACACACCAGTTTAGCAACCAATTATTGGTCAACTCCTATTTTACACACCTTTACTTTAGTTCCACTTAATAAATCGTGGATCGAGTAAAAAAGGCAAAGACTGGCAGTGGCGCATGCCTTATTATTTTATCTATTAAAATAATTACTATTATTATAAACGTACAAATACCTAATACCCTCTCGCTAATACCTAAGAAAAAATCTGATGTGTCCAATACATGACTTTCCTATCTAGTTATTATAGGCTTTCTCCGGTTATTTTGTACAACCTATTGCAGCATCTCTATAAATGTTAAGAGGATAAACTAAATATATACATTGTCCACATACATCTACCTCGAAACATTTTTCTATAGATATTCATTGAAAACGAAAATACTGAAAAATTTAAATTTATCACTTTTCCATTACGGTCCATTTTAGAAAAATCATGTATAAACAAAAATTATAGAAATAGATATCGCAAACAACTTTTAGTTCAACAATTTTCATAAAAATCAGAATTTTGCACATTTTGTCAAATTTCTCGAATACGGACCATTTCAGGAAATTTTGACATAAAGCAAAAATTATAGATAATAATATTAGAAGTAACTTTTATTTGAACAATTTTATTCTCCAAACATAAATAACAGATATATTCCATAAAATATAAAAACGGCCTCCCATAAAGTACCCCCCAGATGCTCCGACTTTGTCCAAAATCTAATAATTTCACGTCAGGCCGAAATAAACCTTAAGTTTAAATTTTAATGTTTTTTTCTTTATCCGTTTTTGAGTTTTCTTCAAAATTCGAAATTTACACATTTTCTCAAATATCTCGAATACGGTCCATTTAAAAAAAATTATGTATGGAATAAAATAGAGAATTATATTATAAACAAGTTTTATTTGAAGAATTTTCTTCTCCAAACGTAAATAACAGATATATACCATAAAATACAAAAATGACCACCTATAAAGTACCCCCCCAGATGTTCCGACTCTGTTCATTAGACGCTGAAATAAAGCTTAAGTTTAAAATTTGGTGTTTTTCTGTGCATCGGTTCATGAGTTATGCGACATACAGACACACACAGACACACATCATCGCGAAAATAGTCAAAACGGATTCAGAGGACCTCAAAACGTAAAAATCCGTCGAAAACTCGAGGTCGAAAAAAATCATGATTCCTATACTTTCCTTATATCTGTATATAGATAGGAAAGTAAAAATCATTGAAAACAGTAAAAATAATATAAAAATTTTCTAAAGCATCATGATATTTCTGATTATTTAACAAATACAGAATCTTCCAACAATACTCGTATCCTACGTGACGAAATTGATGTCAATTGCCCAAAAGTAACCATAACTTCAGTAGTAACCCAAAAATAATGTCACTGACCCATTTGAAAGAACTGTTACTTAAGTTGTCATAAAAGTCACTAAGAAGGGACATTTTAATTAAATTTCTTGTTCTACCAGATTATGTGTGATACAGGTATTGTTAAAGACCCACTATTTAAAGAACGATACAGGTACGTAATTTTTAAAACGACCACTCGGCGGGCCGTTTATGAAATTCTATTAGAGACGAACTTAGAGTTAGGTGATCGTCGTACGTATACTCTTTGTTTAACGCATGGTCCTATTATACCTTGTCCAATTTATAGTAAAATAGATGATTCGCGTTTAGATTTCCGTACCTACCTGTATAATAACTATAAACTTTATGATTATTTGACAAAACAAAAGCCAAAATCTTTTTTATTATTGAAAACTTTTAAACTATTCAATCACCAACGTGATACGACACTGTTCGTTGGTGGGTATATTTTATAGATGGAGGATTTTTCTTTATCTTTGCTTTCAGCTTTAATTTTGTAATAACTGTTGTTATCGTTCCTAGAAATACCTTTAATAAAGATAAATATATATACGAGAGTCCATTATGCAATGCCGATATGTTTAAAAAGCTTATCTTTTTATTGGTATGTATTTGTAATCTCTTAAAACTTGGATGGTTGTTTATTTTTATTTAAACAATGTTTTTTTTGCTGAAATGGCTTAATTTGTTTTAATACCTGCGACTTTTAACAAATTAACTAACAATAAACTCGAAGCCAACGCGAGCGAGTTGTTTTAGAGCTTTTAAAATTCTATAACTTTGAATATCTAGTAGTTTTTACAAATCGCACGAGACGAGTTTGAGCAATACGCGGAGTAGGCAGAGTGCGATACGGACAATCCACTCGAACTGTACAGTATATTTTTTTCTACGACACACTAATGAAAATGTACAAAATTTTAGATAAAAATTTGGAGGTTATTAAGATATATTTAAAAATAATTAACAAAAAGTGGTTAGAGTCGTGACTTTGAGATCGAAAGGTCTCAGGTTCGAATCCCACCGGTTGCAAAAAAAGTTAATTCTAATCTATAGGCAGGATTCCCCACTCGACCATTCACTTTTGGGTTCTAATTAACAGTGCTATTGATAGAGTGGCACTTGGAAACAGTAACAGAGCCTACACAGAACACGATGCTAATAAACTAATCAGTTGATGCCGATGACAACAAATTAAAAAAAAAATAATTACAAGATTTTTTTGCCCTATCAATAATTAATATTAAATAAGTTTGCTTATTATTGATAATTAAATTGGTTTTGGATCATTTTATTAGGATTTACGGTTTCTTTGTAAATATAGGCAAATACCTAGTGGATTACTATTATTTATTTCACTCATTAATAATTAAAAATAAACTGACAATAATTATTTGTTTGACTGAATTGTCACTAATTTATGTGAACTTAATACTCCTAATTTATATATTACATTTACTTATATAATAATTTATATGTTTACTGATCTTTCTCTTAACCTAACTCACTACGTGTGTCTTTTTATCCAACGTTTATGCAGTCGATGCAACACCAATGTATGGTTTTTCCAATTAGATGTGACAACTGACAGCTGAATTGTTCTATTGTGGGAAAAATAAAAAAATGGGCTTTTTAAAATACATACTTTGAAATAATGGTATATAGGTACATTCAAATAAAATTATAAACACAAATTTTAATCCAAGTTGTCAACTGTTATTTATTTCAACTGTTAACCATAAATAAACCGAATCCAACACAAATTTGGCGGATCCAAATGTTTTCGTATTCATCAGAACTTTTTACGAAATTTCTAGATCCTCCACCATTTTTTACACAGACCAATAGTACATTCACCATTTTCTACACACTACCCGATTCTCTAGATGCCTCGACATGGTTCTAGTATAATCCAGACTGATGATCGACAGTGGCCAGAGTCGTTCCAATAGGGAGTTTCGGGGGTTGCCTTATTTCATCGAATATTATTGTTAATGACTACTTTGTGTTATCAGAATTATCAAATAAAGAACTGGACCCCATTTCTTAGTCAACAATAGTTGAAAAAGTGTAATTTTGTAAAAAAATTATTGTAATTGGAAATCTTAATATAATTTAAAGAATTAAGTTTAAATAACCGCTCATGAATAATTCTGAGCTGGTAATGTCTAGTAAACTTAACGAAACATAAAAACGGTCTCTTAAGTTTGCGTCGATTGGCAACATGTTTAGGTACCATTTTTTATATATCGGATACCAAATGTTCTTAACTATGAATAATTATCTAACGTATTAACAGCTTTGGTGTTAAAAAATAAGACGCCACTTATCTCGATTTTGAACACTGTAAACGGCGCCACATTTGCCGCAATATCCGGCGCGGTTTTTCACTTTAAACCGTGAAATTAAGTATTTGTAGACCATTTAACGAAGCATTTAATTCAAGTTTTGTAGGTCCACGATAGTTAAATATATGTCTTGGGTTACACTATATTTGAAAAAAAAAATAAAAGAGTGGTGAATCCAATATAAAGGTAACTATTTAAGAATAATGCACATTGAATTTTTAGCAAAACATTTATAATTAATTCGTGAATGCTTTTTATTTGTGCTAACATTGCTCAAAAATATTATTTACTAATTATTGCTATGTTTACTGAACGATAAGTAAATTAAAAATACAGGCTATGTATCTATAGTAAATTAGCAAATTATCTTTGATAGTTTCAGTAACAATATTATTATGTTATGAACTAAATATTAACCCTTTATAGGACAAAAGACAAATTTATTCCCTTGTGGATGAAATTTGCAAAATGTGCTTCTTTGTGAACTAGTTTATATCACAAAAATTCAAAATTTTCAGCAAAAGGTTTCTTTTTGGGTAGTAAATTATTCTCCCAAAGAACTGTAACTGCCCACTCCCGTACACCCCTTTGATTTTTATCTAAATTTGGACTTTTATTATTTACCTCTCAATTTTGTTTTACGTCTGTAAATTTATATTTTGAAAAAGTTGGTATTTTATTATTATTACTATAAAAAATCTTACACAGAATATCTTTAGTATAAAAATTTGTTATTTTTTTACTTCTCGTTGATTTTTCTATTGCATTTATAAATTCATTAAATCAGAACAAAACTTGATTTTTATATTTTTATAAATTGTTTTTAGAAAAATTGAAAACAGGAAAAAAATATTGTTTATAGACAGAATATCAAATAACTGACCCAAGATTGCCAATTTTTTATTTTCATATTAAATATAAATACAGTAGAGCGTCGTTAATCCGGATTAATTGTGACCGGACCCTGTCTGTATTATCAAAATGTCCGAATTTTCGAAAAGAACCAAAAAAAAAAATACGAATTTATAATGTATTTTAATTTTTTAATGAAAAATATACATACATATGTATTTACAGAATACTGTAGTTTATACAATTTGTAGCGGCTAAGACAACCCCGCCCAGCCTGTGGCATCAACGCTTTTGTTTGACAAATATATATGTATTCACTTCAACTTTTTTTCACCGGAATTGAATCCTGATTATCGACGGTACGGATTTTTGACGTCCGGATTATCAACGCTCTACTGTACTACTAATTTAGGACGATAGTACTTATTTAAGTCATTTGTGTCTTTTCAAAAAAACAGGCAATACAATAATTTTAAAATTGCATTAAAAAACAGGAGAACACTTAATAGGATATATTATATTTCCCACTTTGGGAGATAATTAACGTTCGCTCAAGCAACAGTTTGAACTGAAATCAAGAATCATATCAGATATACAAGTAATACACTGCGCATCTGAGAAATATGGTAACTAAAGAGCTTTGAGCTATAACTCTGGTGGCAAATATAGCTTCCATCACCATATAAAGGTACCACTTTTCGAAACAATGTTTTAACTCAAAAATAAAAATAACGCCGGAGTCGATCCATTGTTTTATTTTATTTTACAGATGACCACTGTTTTACCGATCATAGGCATATTTTTCTCATCATAATAATAATAATAATAATATATAATAATATACTCGTTTACCCCTGAGAGACCATCTACGAGACTCTTTCTTGACATGCGCAGCGCAATAGTAAATGTTTGAGATTTATAAGAACTGGATGGATATTACCAGATTAAAAAATAATAAAAAAAAATGTTTTTTTAAATAATAATATTTTTTTATATAGTCTTTTCATCATATCGCTATTTAAAAAAAAATCTACTGTACAGCTCGAGTGGATCCGTATCCGATATTATTGCACAAACTACTATTTCAAATCATTAAAACCACCAACAAACAATTTGAAGAATTGATCAAATTACTTCGTTTGTACCAATTTGAAACAATAAATATAAAAAAATTAATTACAAAAGTAATCAAAATTGCCCAGAAATCAGACGTGTCAAAAAATAATACGATCGTTTTTCTCCAAAAAGCAATACTCGTTTGGCATACCACAATAGACAATGGATATGATATTTTCTTGTTTTTCTTCTTTATCTTACTTACGCCTTGGTCTCATTTGAGTTTGGAATTATTTTCCTTTTTAATTAAAATTACTGTTGGTTATTTTACTAGTACACGTCGGCTAAGATCATACTAAATTTGGCAATTTTTATGTTCCACTTGACCATCTATTCACGCCCACCTGTATTTATTGACCCTCCTCGGTCGGTGGTATTTTTATTTTGTTCGGCTTCTTTTTTTGCTTTGCATCGGTAGTAAAGTAAAACCATTGTAAAACTTGAGGCCGATCAAGGCTGACCGAGTGAGAGCACGAACAAGATTGAATAGTAAAGAAAATTACAACTTAACGAGGATTTACCAAGAAATCTGACTCAGCGGTGGCTAGCGGAATGTAGTGAATGAAATTCTAGTCTACCTATTGCCAACAGAGATGTCTATCTAGATAAAGAGGGAAAATTAGTACCTATAAAATAGTTTCTTAGTACTTTTGTAAAATTAGGTTTAAATTTCTGTCAAAAATTATAGTGAAAGCGTTATCTTGTAACCACTCGTAAAAAAATGGTAGAAAAGGTTTTACTAAATTGTACATTTTTTCTTTACAATAATTAATAAATTGGAAGAGTAACAATTTGTAGTAAAAAGTTCCAAATATTTGTAGAAAGTGTATTATAGAGTTATTCGCTACAATATATCTAGTAAACATATCCCCCTATGCGACATAAGAAATCTGTATAAATTTGTATTAAAAATATATTGCCTTTCATGAAAATTAATACGAACATTTTAAACAATTAATAGGATATTTTCATACACTCTTTAATGTTTTGTACCTGAATAAATAGTACAGATTCAAACAAATTGTAGTAATGTTTAATAAAAATTAATTAAAAACTATAGAAAGTTTCTTGAAAACCTTTTAAAATGGAATAACTTTTTTTATGAAAAAGATACAAAATCTAATTACAACTAATATGTAATAAATAACAGTAATAACACCTACGGCTTCCTCAGTTTCGGTAGGCTTCTCTGCACCTGAAAAATATTAAACAAAAATGAATATCGAACTGCTCACACCTATAATTATTCATCTTTACAGTGATTGGGTCTGAATGGTCACATCAGAGTACAAAAAATATGTTGAATGTCACAATTAAAAAGAAAATCCGTTGAACTTGATACGAGTTGAATTACGAATATTATTACAATTTTCTGTAATTAATATTTTATTTATATGCACAAGGCCCACCACTGTTGTTTGTTGTCTGACGATTAATGATAGACGTCACAAAATGTTGTCCAACAGAAAAGTTCTGATTTGTTCACATTACTTTAAATTTTGACTTCACAAATAATAGTAAAATATACTAAACATTATTTTCCTTTTGTAGTTTTTCATTCTACAATTTGAATATTTTTGAACTATAAATTATTAAATTATAGTATATTTTGCTACAAAAAGTTAAGAATATTTCCAAGTCTACTACTACAACATTATAAAATTTTCTAGTCAAAATTGTTCCCGTAATAATAATACTCTCACTAATTCATCCCCTTACGAGTTAATTTTAACCCCTAAAGCCGACTGAGCTTGTGTGGGGCGCCTTAAAGATGATTAATAGTGCAATTTGACTTAGAGATGAGAAAAACCTCGCACTCACCATCATTATTATGATGATGATGATGATGATGATGATGATGATGATGATGATGATGATGATGGTGGTGGGTAGGTTTTAAGTTTTAGGAGAATACCGTGTGTGCGAAAGGTATCGTTAAACTTCAATTCGGTTCATTTTTTCCGAACGACAACCCTTGTGTGAGGCATTAGGCGTAAGTTTTGATAAGGTTGATTTTCTTACTAACATAACGTTTATTACATTGTTAAATAAATTTGTACATAAAAATGTATACGTTCATAAACAAATTTCATAATCTGCAAACATGCTTTGTGATTTCGATGTGTATTTTGCACCCAGGAACACAACAATATATCAGTATTTTTAAGTCCACTGATAAAACACTACAATCGCGTGCATGACAAAGTGAAAGTGAAAATGAATTTAACTGCTAAATTAATTTTAAATAAAATAACTAGAAACTAGAGATCTGTTAATGAAGATGTCAGACTATACAAGAGCTATAGTGAATAATTATTTGTTCGTAGCAGAGAGATCAAAGTTCGTCTAACAATCTAAAGTTACCAAGTGATGAAAGTGGGGGTAAGATGTATTCATCGCCACGAATGTAATGAGGCTCCATAGGTAGGGGGTTCAATAATATTCAATAACTATTAAAACAAAACAAAAAAACCAATCAGAGGAATGTGTCTAGGAGGTTAATAATAAATAATTTAATAAATTGAAAAATAAGCAAAATACTCAAAAAGAAACTATATTAATAAATGGTAAAATTAGAGGTATACAGGGCCCGGCATAAGTCAGTTAATTGATATGCACGCCGAAAAAAATTAAAAGAACAGAATACAAAACATGGTTTACCGTATAGATAAACAAGTAATGACATTTATAAATGTTACATTTTGTGTCCAAACTGTCTACCATCTTTCTCGATGTAGTAATGGCACCGTTTAGATATTCAGGGTAAACAATTTTTTTACAGAATTATGGGTGCGAGCGAAGAGCATCAAATTCCTCTTGAATTGTTGTTTTCAAATGTTCAATATCACCTAGTAGTAATCCTCATAGAGAAATATCGCACGTCATTAAGTGTGGTGGCCGTGCAAGACACTCAATTGTTTCTCTTCTCCCTTTAAATATACACGGAGAAACATTAACTGACTTATGCCGAGCCCTGTAATAGGTGGTTATTAAAAACACATGTTCCTCTAAACAATACCAAAAATTACAAAAATCTGGGGCCGAATTTGAATAAAAATGTATTATTTTGAATATTTTCAACACTGTAGAATCTTATCGCTGTCAGATTGGGTCAACAAAGATAGAAACTTGATTAGTTGTAGCATTTTCTTTCTTTAATTTCTTGTATAAGAAGTCTATTGTAACATCGTCCCCATTGTTTCTCCAACTGCTCCTTCTTACTTCTTTCTTAATTATTTACAACTTCTTAATTTCTTACCAGCAGTAGTGAAAATTGATAATGCATAATTATGCATGAGTATTTGATATCTGCTTAATTCACCATCTATGTCTATACTAATATTATTTTGTTATGAAAACGAACACCAGCACTTTGCATATTTTAAAAGCAGTCGTGAATAATTCAAATAATTGTTAACCGTATATCGAGTCTTAAGAATTCGTATTATTTTTCTCTTCAAATAATACCAGGCATAGTTAAGACATTTTTAAATCTAACGGCTTGAAAATATTCCTAAATTCATAAAAATCAAGAAAGGTATGTATTTTTGCTTATATTCTAAATGGCATTCGAAGTTCGTAAAAGTGATTATTTTTCGAAGATATTCATGTTTTATCTTAAAATCAGTATACCAAAAATAAAAGATATACACGGGTTTTATATATTATACTCATATTATTTTAACTAATGTAGTCGAAACCCTTTTGTCTTTTTATACTATTAATTTGTGTGTCTTTACACATTTATTAATTTCTTAAGTTATCGCATGTTTCTAAGGATTATAATTCCATTTAATTATATATATTTTTAAATAACCAGAATAACAAGAAAATACACATCCATAGGTTTCTCGTTATGTTAAAATGATTCATTTACAATAATTGACAGTCTAATATGACTAGAATTAGTACAAATGATAATCTTCAAACACCTTTATCGTTTTTATATGTATGTCGGTCATTATAAGGTGTTTTAAATATGACGCTTTGCCTAGGAAAATAACCAAAGATTGTTCGTACAGAAAACTAAATAGTTTTTTAAATTATAGAAGCAATTATAGAAGCAATATTATACTTCTACTACCTATCTTATTGGTAAAAGAAAATACACGAGAATAATTAATTTCTACGAGGCGTTGCATATTAAAAATTAAAAACACTTTTTTGCCACAAAACTAATACAATTATTATTATGATACGGACAAGTAACAATCGTAGACATCATATTGTACGATATAAATACAATATAAAACCCTTGAATTGTTCATATGTTTCAAAACGTTAAAAAAGTGCAAAAATTTAATGAATTATTTAAAAAATAGTAAACAGGCACTTTTTATGACAGAGAGATGTGTTTTAGACACTAGTACGGAAAATATAACTTGTTTAAATCTTATCATTCTTATCATTTAAAACCTATAAGATTCAATAGTTTTTAAAACAATAGATTCTAACTAATTTTGGCTAATTTGTAGAAATAGAAATGAAATGTTTACGAAAAATGCTTTTTAAATATATGTTAAGAAAATGAACAATAATAAGAAATAATAAATATTTTCGATAATAATATTAGATCTGTTGGTTAAAATAAATAAAATAAGCTTCCTTTATTTTTATGTTTTGAAATATTAGGTATATTGTTTATAGGTATATTTATAAAAATTTAATAAAAGATGGAAACATAAATTCCAATTTTCTGTTGTTTGTGAATTCTAAAAACAAAATAGGTATATAAAAATCGTTTATTTATCCGTTATTTAATTTATGTTTTCATCGATGTTTGTGTTTCATTATATAACTTTTCGGATGACCCCGTAGTTAGTTCACCTTTTGCTTGGGTATGTAAAGTATTTCCGATTGTTAACGTACCTATTATGTGGTGAGTCATCGACGGAACTGTACCAGTGTCTGCCATCTCCAGCGCTTCTTATTTTACTTGACTTAACTAACACATCTTTCAGTCCGATATGAGGTATAACGCAGGATCGTATTAAGTAAATTTCACCCTATCCTAAAATTTTGAAAGTTCGTATCCTTTTGTCTATTTGATTAAGCAATACATCACGTATTATGAGGAGGGTGTCTCCGTTCATACCATTGAGATAGAATAAATAAAGAGAAAATGCTATGACGATACTAAAAGTGTCCGCACCTCTTTTGGCCCTTGTACACTTACGGTTTTTGAACTGGCCCTTTGAAAATCTGAGTTGTGCAGACCTGATTTAAATGGTGTAAAAACATTTTCATTCCGTCAATCTGTCAATCTTCAAAAGTCACCATTTTGATTATACTTTTCCGTCAGTCTTGGTGTCGCTAAGTGCGTTCATCTGTCATATCGGAAAATAGTGTTTATGTCGTTTCTACTAAAATCTACCTCGATGGTTCATAAATTCTTTTTTATTTTCTTTAAATGTCAGTTTTTTCGTTCTATATTTTTAAAAGTTGATTACCTGATCGATTTCAAAAAGTAAAAATAGGTGATCGTTTAAATAGCGCCAAAATCATTACTTGTGGGGTACTCCAAAGGGCGATGTTGGGACCCATACTTTTTAATATTTATCTAAATAACCTTTCCCTCTAGACACGAATTGTGATATAAGTTTTACTGGTTTAACCTATTGTTAAAAATAGAAAAAGACTTGAATTTTTTTTATCATTACTTGTGAATTTATGATTTTCAATTTTAGTTGTATTTAGGATATAAGTTAATTTGTTTTCAAATTGGACCACTCAGACGTAAGCTGGTCTTACTTCGTGGTTATTTTTCGGTTTTATTTTGAATTTTTGTATTTTGCAATTTGTAGTTTTTATATTTTGCAAATAAACATTATTATTCTTTATTCGATAGAATATTTGTTGATTTAGTTGGAATCTTCGTTTCTACTGGAATTCTTTACACTTTGTTTCTGTTAGCGTCAAGCATGTTTATCTATATTTTTTCTGTACTATGTTTATTATCGATCATTGATTAGACTATACTCGTGTATATATATCTCTGTAAATTTGATGGAGCTAAAGTGCTGACTGTACAAGAAGGAATATGCAGTAGAGAAATAACTTTTAGAAAAAGGACAATACCATTAAGGAGAACCACAATTGATATTTTCAAATTCGGGGATTTTGCATTTTGTGTGTTTGGACTCCTCGAGTAATAAAAGTTGAGAAAATTCCTCATAATGACAGCTTTTGGGAAGAAAAGATGCAAAATATAATTTAAAATATTTGAATGCAATATGCCATACCAGAACTTATTGACATCAGAGCTAGAGACATGGAAGTACGGGACAGAATACCAAATAAATGGTTAGAAATTTTGTTTAATTTTTATTAACATAAATTATTTTAAATATGTTTTTGAAGTTAAGAGTTACATTTTATTTATTTCTAAAACATGGCAGTAAGCGATCCATTTAAGATATTATTAACGTCTCTTTTAAATTTTAGATTTTGGCAATGGCAATTGATGATATATAGTTATTATACCAAATATTTTGAAAGGCTACACCAACTAGTGGACCACGTTTTTAAGTTCCTAAATGATATCAAGGTTCTGATTCGGATTAAAACTTTTGCTATACAGGGTTTTGTGCCAAAGCCGGCCATATAATGGCATTGTAAAATGCAGATGAGTAACTACCACATCAATAGAAAGAGAAAATTCACATATGAATCTTTGTAACGTAATTATTTATAACTTTAATAACTTTATACGGTAAAAATTTTTAGCTAACTTATTTATTTTTAAATATAAATTGAATTTCATTTTAACTTAGAAATTTTCAAAAAATTCACTATATTGTTTAGTTGTTGCAACTTTACTACGCTTAAGTACCGTTCAGAATAAAATATTAATTGATTTATGGAGCTTAACTGAAAAACAGGAACTAATGCTTTCATTCTAAAACAGTATTATGGTTAATAAAAGAAATTTCGAACTGTGATATTTTCAAGCCCTTATTTAAAACCTTTAAATATTATTATTAGTTATCTTTACAGTTTCATAATACAAATAAATATATCTATGTTAAAGAATAGTCATATTTTAATTAATATATTAATATCCGGAACCTGAAGAAATCGCGAAAGCTCCCATCAGACATATTCTTGAATTCATCAAGAAAATCAATCTGATGGGATAGAAACTGTGAGGGGTACAATATGCCTAGAGCTTCAGTACAAGTGGGCTTTGAACCACGCCCTAATTCAGATGATGATGTAATACATTAATATATTTATTTAAACATGTTTTTGTTTTTTTTTCTGGAATACTAACTTTTTTGTATAACTTTTTATACCCGACATTGTGAGATAAAAAAAAACTTATTACCTATCACTTTTTTCTTTCAATTCATTTTTAGTTTTTGCCCAAATGGATAAAAAAATTTAACTGTGCAACTTACAACTCGGCTACTGATAGCCAGTGTAACAATAAGGGTTTTTTATGAATTTGTTCCAGAAGCTGTACCTAGGTGGTTCATTATAACATATTATTCCAACAACAAAAATCATTTTTGTTAAAATATAAATAATTTGCTGAAACATTATATTTTATGATCGTTACATAATATCATAAAACCAAAGGTATCTTTTCATTTAACCAACTCACACATGGCTTCTCCAAATTTGAGTATTACAAATCCACTAGAAAGTAAAAACAAGGGTATAGAAAATATTTGTTAAAAAACCTAGTTGATTTAAAAATGTAAAATGTCATGAAACCGTTTATGATCCGCTTACATTGGCCTCCTGTATTTATTACTTTGACTTTTTGTATCGAGGATATATGTGGTACACACCGAATGGATTGCTAAACTATCTGCTTTTCGATTCTCAGACAATCAATTATTGTAAAATACATATTTTGTGCTATTATGGAATATTTTTCGGTTCCTTTATCTCAACTTCTTGCGTTAGAATTTAGAATAGGTAACATGCAATTGTTGAAATTATGAATGAGTGCTGATTCTGTTTAGTCTCGAAAGTAATTTTGTAGTATTTAGGCTCCACTCTTAACTTGTAATTTTTATACCTACTAAACTACAGTTGCCCTGCAGGTCTGTCAGTTTGTGATGTAAATTTTCCTCTTAACAGGTGGTGCTATTTTATTGTAAGTGTATTTTTTATTTCTTGATTACTTTCTGTGATTTTTTTTTTAATTTCAATGTATAACCGTTTTTTAATTTATTTAGAGAATACAGGGTTATAGTGTACACTATTTGACAGGTACACCATTTTAATCGTATCGATGCATTGAGGTTTTTGACTTTAACTGGGATTTTTGTTATATTTTTATCTAAATGTTTCTCTTATGACTGTAACGTTTACGGCATTAACCGCAGAAATTTAATTAATTTAACGGAGATCAAAAAATTGTGAAACCTCAAAAATTCCGGGAGATGTGGTTCGACACCGCAAGCTACTAAAAAAAATGTTGAAACAGTTTCATTTATCTGAATACATTCTAGTTGTTAATTTAAATTAATAAATATTTTTTCCGCGACCAGTCGATAATATATTTAATTTACATGTATTTACTTACCATAATATGCATTATTTAACTAGTGAATAATGATTTACTTGATTGAACTAACTTCTGAAAAAGAAAACGATAAAAAACATAGCTGGCTACGAAATGTCAAGTCAGAGCGATTTCGCTGTTAATTTTAATTTGAAACGTCAAAAAGTTTTTCAATTTATTTAAATACCATAATGTTTAATAGTACACATAGTTTAATACATTTTCAATGTTATATTAAAATAAATATCTGTGCTTAATTTTTCTAAAATTATTTGATAGACGTGGATAAAGTATAGTATTGTACTCGCCATTATAGTCTTATTGAATAATATACTATGATACGTCGCGTGTGCAGTGATATATCAAAAGTATTTTACTTAAAATCAAAATAAAGAAACGCCATTTAAACAAAAAAGATACGACAAATTTTAAATACATAAAACCTTAACTGATATTTTTCGCCCCCCCCCCCTGAGTTGAAAAAAAATTACATAAAAATTAATGAAAAAAATTTAAAAAAATGATAAAATTCGCAAGCTTTTAATAAAACTAAAAATAAATAGAATAATTAACCGGCCATTTTATTTGGCAAAAATCAAAATAATGCTTGGCTGTGCCTGTCAAGTATCAAGGTGTCAACTGTGATATGTGAATGGCTCTTAAATGTCAAATTATTTAAAAATCTGATGTGTCCAACACATGACTTTCCTATCTATTTATTAGGCTTTTTCCGGTTATTTTGTACAACCTATTGCAGCACCTCTATAAATGTTTAGAGGATAAAATAAATATATACATTTTCTACATACAGCTACCTCGAAACATATTTCTATAGATTTTCATTGAAAACGAAAATACTGAAAAAAATTTCCTACAATTTTTCCATTACGGTCCATTTTAGAATAATCATGTATAAACAAAAATTATAGAGATCGATATCGAAAACAACTTTTAGTTCAACAATTTTCATAAAAATCAGAATTTTACACATTTTGTTAAATTTCTCGAATACGGACCATTTCAGAAAATTTTGTAAATAACAAAAATTATAGACAATAATATTAGAAGTAACTTTTATTTGAAGAATTTTCTTCTCCAACCGTAAATAACAGATATATTCCATAAAATATAAAAATTACCACCCATTAAGTACCTCCCAGCTGTTCCGACTCTGCCCAAAATCTAATCAGTTCATTGGACGCTGGAATAAAGCTTAACTTTCAAATTTGGTGTTTTTCTGTGTATCGGTTCATGAGTTATGGTGGATACAGACACACACACACAGACATCATCGCGAAAATAGTCAAAACGGATTCAGGGGACCTCAAAACGTGAAAATCCGTCGAAAACTCGAGGTCGAAAAAATCATGATTCCTATACTTTCCTTATATCTGTATACAGATAGGAAAGTAAAAATGTATACTTCTTTTGATATTTATTGCAAATAATAGATATCTCAATTCAGGCTTTCCATAAATAAAAAGTACAGCAAGACAGATAATATAATGTTCTTATACAAAGCACTTTTTTATTATATAAAATTTCAAATTTGGATCATTTATGATACCAAGGTATTTTGTTGTGTTTTTCATTTTAATTATAAAGTTGTCATTTATTTGTATGTTGAAAGAAGGCCTTTGTAAATTACATTGCTCTCTATGGATCTACTTTAACACAAAAATAGTATTGTGGCTATAAGTTGCTATAACCTATCTTCACAAAACTATTAATAATGGTATTAATATAACATCAAGTAATTTTTTAAAATAAAGTACATGATCTCAAAACAAATAATCTATAATAAATGCGGATAAAACGAGGGGTAAAATAACAATAAATTAAGGGAAATACCTAAAAAGGGCAGGTTAAAGAGTATTATCACAAGAAAGTATATCCGTTCTGTTTATTTATCAATTATTGTTTGAGGTTACTTTTGAATACATTTATTGTTTTTTTTTTTAATTTCTGTAGGCAGTCTATTAAATTTTTTAAACCTTTTATAAAAATTGTATTTTGGGAACTTTTAGTGATGGCTTGCCGTACATGAAAGTCAGACTGGTTTCTTGTATTATAGTTGTGATATTGTGAATTATATTGAATTTTTTCTAATAGATCTGATGCGATGGTACTATGTCATTTTTATTTTATAAATAAATATCAGTCATGTACTGAACATAATTCTGAACTGAAAGCCAATTTAGTTCTTTTAACTTAGTTGCAATATTCATCATTCTGTTCTTTATTAATAGAATATAAATAGGCGAAGTAAGAAGCCCAAATATTTTACATGAGCAGGCTTAAGAGGTAAGGGGGAAAATTATTATTGGATAAATTGCTCGAACAAGTTTTTAAACCCTAATCAAAAGGCGATATAGAATGGATTTAAAAATCAAGGCTTGTGAAAATCATCACATGGTTTAACCTAAGTAATGCCAATGCTTCACAAACCAAAAAATTCAACGTGCTAATACTACTATCGGCTTTCTATATTTCGTTCCAAGTTAAATCATTTCTCGAGTTTACCCTTGTGGGCCTCAGTCTCGATAAGGTGGGAACCACCATTTTAGCGTCTCTCGAATTTACAATAATTTTATTCTACTAAACAAACGAATCGACCATTCTTAGCCTCCCCATTTTTAATCAGATTTTTTTCAGAATCAATAGGCGTTATCTTCTTATAGAGCTTGATTTTCCTGAAGCTTTCAAGTTGATATCGTTTTTATTTCTGAGTTAGTATTTTTTTGCGATCCCCCTTAACCCCCATTTTTATTTAAATTTTTTTCAAAATCAATAGTTTTCGTCCCCTTATAGAGCTCGATTTTTGCTAAAAATTTTAAGTTCATATCATTTTTCGTTTTTGAGATAGGATTTTTTTAATATTTCAACCTCCTCTTAACCCCCCCATTTTTATTATTTATTATTTTTTTTTTTTAGAATCAAGTGGCTTCATCTCCGTATAGAGAGCTTGATTTTTTCTGAAAATTTGATATCGTTTTTTGTTTTGATTTTTGATGTTTGATTTTTTTTATTATTTTCAATCCACTCATTTTTAGTCAGATTTTTTTTTTATTTTAAGAATAATAGTCTTTGTCTTCTTATTATAGAGCTTGAGTTTTCCTGAAATTTTCAAATTGATATAATTTTTCGTTTTTGACTTGCGGACAAAAAACGTGACATCGGACGGATGGACGTATTTAAACAGTATTAAAAATGTTGGTTTCTCGAAAGTAAACCTATAATACTCTTCACAGGCTACTATGTGAAGCATATAATAATTGTAGATTCCATGCACTTAGGATTTAAGAAATCAAAATATCTCTAAAAATCTCCATAGAGTTTTGAATGAATTTTGTAATTTGTGCTATAATTTTTAGACATTTGAAAACATGAATCTTTAAAATGTTTACGTAAATAATATAATAAAATAAAAGGGGGGTGGGTTGGTTCAGTGGTTAGAGTCATGACTTTGAGATCGGAAGGTCTCAGGTTCGAATCCCACCGTTGGCCGGGATTTTTTCATTTAATTTAATTATTTAAAATTAATTCTGATGCCTTGGTAGGATTCCCCACTCGACCATTCACTGTTGGGTTCTAATTAACAGTGCTGTTCCTAAAGTGGCGCTGGGAAACAGTAACAAAGCTTACACAGAACACGAGGCTAATGGCCGTAGTAGTCGACGCCGATGACACAAAAAAATAAAATAAAATAAATATGTACATAATTATCAGAGGAGCCCCTACGGGGCCACAAATATCTCCTGAGTCTTGATACTTCGCACCGAACTGTCCTGTGATAGCTACGCCACTGTGTTTTTATCATGTTTCAGAAAAATCTCACAGAACATCAGTGCCCCTTAGTTCCTTCTTTATTGTAATTATATTATTTAATCGATTTAAAATTATAAATTATAATAAACTATTAAATGATTTGCACGCAAAAACATAGGTATTTCATTTTTTAAAATATCGATAAGTTTCCAATTATTTATTTACACGTGTCGCTTGACAATGGCGAAATTCAATTTTTGCTCGATTTGGTAATTGAGTAACTGGTTTTTTGGAAATACGATACCTCGAACTACAGAAAATTCTTGTTTTTCTTCGTTCGCACCTGCAACTGATAATTTTAATAATTTTATTAGCGCTAAATACCTTGGAATATTAAATTACAAGCTATTGGCATGTTTTGTTAACTTTATCTTGCATTCCACGCGAGGTTCTCGTCGTTGGCGACTGTGTTGCCACATTGTAACAAATAAATTAGATTTAAAATAATTTAATAATTAAACAATTTCAATATTTTTAAAAATAGAAATCGTGTGATTCTCGTCTAAAGAGCTATTTATTTTATTCAGAGACAATGTTTTGTATATTCCATATTTTCTTACTTTCGGACTTTTTTAATTTTCCCTACTGGAAATAACACCTGCATATTTTTAAAACGTAATTGATTAATGAAGCAAAAGAGATTAAAGCCATATACGCACCTGAACTCTTATAGCCCAACTTGGCATCATTGCTTACCTGCCTTAAAATTTTCTTGTCTAGAAATTATGTGAAGCATTTAATCATGAATTTTAATTAACTATTATTATACTTGCACTAAAATTATGCTTCTTAGAGTAAAAAGTGGTTCATTGTGTTTAAAATAATCTTTATTCCAGGCATACAACACTAAAAACCTACCGAAAAAAAATAAGAATTTAGGAATGAACGTCACGTAAATATATAGGATAGCGAAAAAGTCTGGCAACAAGATATTTTTGAAACGAATGAATTTATAATTATTAAATTGTAGTGTGATAAATGGGACTGTATTCTGCATTTTTTAGAGGACATGTCAAATTGTTGCGACATCAGCGTTTAGCGTACTAACGCCATCGTGAATTTTTTTAAATGACAATGTAGATCGAGTGGTATATCAGAGAAAAGCTTATTTTTTTCAAAAATACTAAAAAAGCATCACATTACTAATGTAATACTATCCCATTCATCACCCTAAAATAGCTTGCCAGTCTTTTTCGGTAGACTGAGCAAAGGTGGCTGGGTGCTACTTTATAGAGGGGTCGTTTTTCTACTTGTAAGATATTTTCTGTGATTTATTATTGAAGAAACATTTTTAATAAGAGTTGTATGTAATGTAATTTTCTATCATTTTTATATTTACGATTTCTCTAAAATGTACCGCAATGGAGAAATTTGAAGAAAAGTGCAAAATTCGAATTATCTCAATGTCATTGAAGATATAAAAAATATTTCGAATGAAATGTGTGTGGAAAATATTTATCTATAATTCATATTGTAAACATTTTTTGATTAGATGGCTCGTACTCAATATATTTGATTACTTTACTGGAATTTCATGCGTTTGTTTACTTATCTTGCATACTTTTCCATTTAATTTATCTTTTACTTAATTTTTTGTTCTATATTATGAGATACTGTTTATATGTTTTCATGTTAAAAAAAACTTTTGATTATATCATTTGAAAGATTTTAAGATTCAACTCGCATTTGATTGATTTTTTGAGTGTACGAAATATGTTTCAGAATATTTGGCAATTTTGAACCATACTGTATAAGATAGTATAGACTTCCAAAAAAGTTCGTGAAAGATAAATTCGAATCGGAAGTTGGTATAATGGCGGGCATTCCCGGCTTGATAATACACTTTCGAGAGTCAAGTAGCAGACGTATATACGAGT
The DNA here is from genome assembly GCA_927349885.1 of Psylliodes chrysocephalus. NCBI lineage: Eukaryota > Metazoa > Arthropoda > Insecta > Coleoptera > Chrysomelidae > Psylliodes > Psylliodes chrysocephalus. The sequence continues at coordinate 45,847,299 of OV651817.1, forward strand.
GGCGTTCAAATATTTCAGTATATAGTGGTTTAGTTTGACAATTTGTTTATTTTTAAATTAAATTTTATTCTTTTCTATATTCTATCACAGTGTGATGAATAATTTGATTTGTTGATACAATTACACTTTCATTCACAATGTAGATATTATAGATTTCCATTTTTTGTTGAAAAGTTAGAACCTGCTGATAGTTTTACTATATGACTGAAAGACTGAGAGAGTTATGGATGATATTAAAATAACACATTTTATTATGCGTGATACAAAAAAATATAGAGGTATGATACTTAGCCGGCGAAATCTCGTCTAATTCGCACATGACGTAATATGGTGCGGAAAATGTAAATGATCCACTTAAACGTGCAGAAATAAATATCTATGAAAGGAAGAATTTATGATAATATGAATATTTAGAATATTCTAATTTAAATTAAGAAAAAAATTAAAGTTTTTATTTTATGGCTTAAGCTCATGGGACTTTTGCAGAACAGGCTAGCAGATTCAAATTAATTTTCCTGCAATCAGCTAATTTGTTTTTCTTACGAATGTATTGTGTGTAAATTATAAGAAAATTTCAGAAATTTAAATTCTGTAGAAATGATTCAACACCGATAACTCACCCTAAGAAATTCTAAAGGGCCTTAGTGCTATTTTTTCAAAAATTCAGTTTATCACATAGAAATGTTCTATGTACCATGCTTTATGCATTGAAAGTTTCTAAGCGCTAAAAAACGTAACTCTTTGAGAGCCCCTCGTGTATGTCAATAGCTGTATGTGCGTAAGCATTTTTTTTTTAGAAAGGTCCTATTTCGATCTTCAAGAAGGGGTTAATGATTTCAAGAAAGGAAAAACTGTAGTTGAACTTAGACAAGTTAATGTAATAAATTTGCGTATTATTTACAATTTGAAAATTCTTGTTAAACATTATCGTTTATCAAAAAAAAATATGGCAATCATGAACCACTAGACTGTGATACAAATTTATTTACCTCGCCTACTCTGATCCATATTAGGCGCACTCTACTTTTACAAAATAAAAAGTATTCAAGGTACAACATACAACCTTTTTAGGCAATTTCCAATGTAGAAAATAAAAAGAAACTAAGAACCAATAATAGCTAGAACTGTTTTATGTTAAATAAAATGTTAATTAGAACTTACTGAAAAAATGTTTGCACTAACTCACAAAAAAAAGATTGTGTAAAATAAACCAGACAGCATAATAGGTACAATGCGACATTGCAAATATGCAGGTCACATATTGTTTCAATTAAATTTATACACATAACAAATAAGAAACCTGAAGGATAAAGAACTTGTTCATTGTTGATCGTGCCAGCGCGAATATCAATACAAACTAAATGGAAAACTTACTTGATTTGAGTACATGAATTAGTTGGACGAAAAGAAAAAAATGTTACTGATAACACGTCTTAATACTTGTTAACACATCTTAATACTTCTTAACACATCTTAATACTTCTTAACACGTCCTATTACTTGTTAACCCTTTAACAGATCACCATTTTATGTATTAAAGAATATTTCAAGTCGTATGTAGGTTTTTTGAAAATGGCACACATTTCTACCACCATTTTTTATGATACACATATATGTACCACTCAGGGAAATTATAATCTTTTATTTTAAAAACATGTGAGTCACAATACCATTAATAAATTATTACGTACAAAGAATCAAAAAGACACAATCACTGAATTTTATTTTATTTTTTCATTATTTTGCAAGCGCTTTCATCAAGTTGATAAATCTAGTCATTTTCGATATACAGAGTGCACCATTCACCCAGTTATTTGTCATTATTCATTATATTTTAAGAAAATGCTAAAACAGGTCGAGTTTTATTCCAAATTAAACACATTTTACAATACAGACATCTGTCATGTGTCAACCCCCTCCCTTCCACTTCTCCAACCCCTTAATTTTAAATAGGGAATGTACCATGTACGGCACATCATTGAAAAGATATTTCTATAGGGGATACTTTTAATTTTAGCGCCCTCTATCGGGATAAAAAAACTGTAACGTATTATAAAGCGCGACACTTCATTTGAAAACTAATTTAATTACTAATTCAATGCACCACATAATAATATAAATATCTCCATATTGCACTTGCAACAAAATAAAGTTAGCAATAATGTTTAAAATAATTTTCAAACTATACACATGTTACATTACCTATTTAAAATTAAGGGGTTGGAGAAGTGCAAGGAAGGGGGTTGACACATGACAGATGTCTGCATTATAAAAATGTGTTCAATAAAAATCGACCTGTTTCAGCATTTTCTTAAAATTCAATGATTAATGCTAAAAAATAGGATGAAACTGTTTTGAGTGGCCCACTCTGTATATCAAAAATGGCTAGATTTATCGAATTAGTTTATAGAACAAAATCTACTGAAAAAAAGCATTTTTTACAAGATGCGCTACATAAGAAAGATCCTCCAACCGAAAAAAATATTGAGTGCAGCGCCATCTACCTATTTAAAATCAATTTATATCTAAAACTGAAGCTTTCTTAGTGCTCTGTGAATTGGCTTTTACAGAATTTCTTACCAAAATATCCGGTCTGGGAGTTTTTATTGGTACACCCTGTATATAAAATTCCGGTGTATGTGTTCGTAATTATTCTCCTCCTAAAGGGCTTGACCGATTTTGATGATTTTTTTTTGTACATATGGGAGGATCGCCTGGTTTGTTCTTAGCTATAGATGAACCCGGTGGGTGGAGCTATTGTTGAGATCCATATTTTTTTTTTATTTCTCACATAACAAAACACATAATCCTCAAAATGTCTGCCTCCCAGTATCTCTCAATATTTTTAAATCGATATCTTTATAATATAGGTATAATATCCTAAATGCTTGACCGATTTTACCGGGTTGCGCATATATGTAGAAAAGCTACTTCGAAACGTCTCACTGTCCGCGTCGCGTCGTCGTCCGTGTCCAACAAGAATAAGATTTTTGGACAGTAAACGCGCAGAAATCATACTGCAATATTGCACCACATGGTAGGGTTACTACCTGTCATTTTTTGAAAAGGAAAGTATTTTTTTCAAGCAAAATGTCCTTTTTTACGGCATATGTCCTGTTTTACTCTTTGAAAGGGACCTGACTTGTACAAAAATATACAAGCAGAGAACTTTTTTAGAAGTTTAGTAGAAGAATGAGAACCTTTTGTATACCGGATCCCCTATCAGCATCATTGTCCTTTTTGCATTATTTGCATTATTATGCACTATTACTCAGCACGCAGCGAAAAAATTTTGAAATGCTACAGCACTTCTTTTCTTGTATTATTCTGATGTGTATGTACTGTATTTTTATTTAATGTTTTTTGGTATACTGTAAATTATTTTTATATTAAGGGGTCGTCTTTTGATACACTGACTTCCTGATTTCGTAAGACGAAATACCTCTAGCTTTTCAGCGTGAAATGGATGTTGGATGTTGATATCCCACCAGCCGTTTTGAAATACGCAAAACTTTATAATTTGTAAAGGAGGGTGGGATACTCAAAATCTATGCCACAGTAGAAAAATTATAATTTATTATGTGGGGTGTAGGGCCACTAGTTTCGGACATTGGCCATCATCAGGTCTAGAAGAAAACAATACAAAACAATATAATAAGTGAAATTGTTAACGCACGTTATAATAAACAATTCAAAATTCAAATAGTTAAAGATTCAATAATACATTTTAGTAACAGAGTTACTTAATTATTTAAGTAAATTATATTAAATATTAAGTAGTTAGATTAAATTAACAATATACTGATTAAAATAAATGTGTTTTTTATTACGATAAATAACAAAGTTATGTAAAAGGTTAGACTATTAGTACATATTATTAGGGGTGGGGGTGCCAAATCTGAGTGGTTGGGATTGAGTACGAAAAATTAAAGAAAAGTCCTTTATTTCTCACAAAGTCAATTTGGTGACCGATTTTGAAGTGAATATTTCATCATCAGGCACACCTAAATGGAAAGGCAATAATGTATTGGAAGGTGAAAATTATTTAATATAAAATCGAAGTAATTTTCTGAGGACAGTTTGTTAAAGAGTGCCTAGTAGACGTTGCAGAACTTTTGTGCCCAGAAAAGAAGAAAGAGTTTGAGAAAGTAAGCTTATCGCGACGTACTTTTGTTCGACGTATAGATATGATGGTATAGTGATATCAAAATTGATACATTAGCTGGTTTTCAAGAATTTTCGATAGCTTTGTTTAAGAGTACAGATTTATCTAACATAGCCCAGTTAGCTAATTTTATACGAGGTGTTGATGAAGAAGTTGCAGTGACAGAGGAATTACTGGCTTTACGGCCGCTACAAGGGACCACTACTGGAAAATATATTTTTGCTGAGGTGCAAAGAACTTTTGAGCAATATGGTTTGCAGTAGTGTAAATTAGTTGGAGTATGCACGGATGGTGCGCCTTCATTGGTCGGTTTACGAAAAGGTTTTATCGGAATTCTGAAGGAAAGAGCAACCGCTATGAATATGCAAGAATGTGATTTAATAATTCTGCATTGCATTATTCACCAACAAAACTTGTGCTTCATTTATTTATTAAATTTATTGCATTTCATAATAGTACCCCAACTTTTAGTGACACAAATACCGATTTGTTTTTAAAGAACCGTTTTGGTCGATGGTACGTTTACCGGTTCTCTTTTCTGGTCAGGTATATTTGGTGGCACCTTTACCTCCGCCCCAATATTTGTACCTCTGGCGCATCGAAATGGATAGGTATTAGGGTCGATATTTGAATCAAATACAACGGACAAAGGGTTAACACGTCTTAATCAGGCTCTGTTATTATTTATTAGGCTCATCAATTTAAATAAACATTCTTACAACCAGTTAAGAGTGTATTTGTAAAGTAAAACTAATAGTGGTTCCAGAACCGATCCCTGAGATACGCCGGACTTTATTTGAATCTAAGTTGAAGCTACTATCAATGTCCCCTCGTATTAAAACACCATAATATGTTCGAGTGGCAAATAGAAACATAATTTCGCGTATAATGCATGGCACTATTGGTACTTTAGGCTAAAAATAATTCTCGCGATCTGCGCCACCTCTGGTCTAAATTAAACCGTTCGGTGGGCGACGAATGAAAATTTCCCAGCGCGCGATTTTCATTTTTCGATGAGTCGGGCCTCGGATAAGTAGTGCTCGGCTTAAAAGTTTTTTTTTTCGATTTTTTTTGTTTCTAACGAACGAACGAAAATACCGATCGATCGGTAACCGGCATATCGATCTTTTAACGACGACAAAAGCGAGTAAAGTTTTTTTTATTTTCCACGAGTTATTACATATATATTTTTTGCGAATTTCCGTTATTTTTTTCTTTCTTGGTGCGATATTTTTAGCGAAATGGAGTTTTTAGATCAAAAAGAGATTACACATTTCTTAGCTCAGGAGTTATTTTATCAGCAGGTAAATGTGTTGTTTGAAATGTTTGCGCCAATCAAATTAAAATTGTAAATATAGTTTGTCCCAAAATGTAAGTTTACGCGCAGATAAATTTTGGTGCTCTCAACAGGGTGGTAGGTAGCCATTTTCTGGAAAATCAAGGAATGCCGAGTAATTTAGATTTGTTATGGAGAAGTCAGAAAAAGTTGATAACATTATACAAATTAAGGGAAATTTTGAAAGTTTTCTACTATAATTATTTTCATAAGTAAAAATTACACACAATTTTTAGTTAGTTTTTTTTTATTTAAACTAGACTATTTTGCAAAAATTTACGAAGCCAAAAATAAAATATAAACTTTTAATAAAATTTGACATAAAATAAAAAAAGAATATTTATGGTAAGACTGATTTTAAGTTATTTATTAGTTTGAATAATTTTAATCACTTTTGTATTACTGGATAGATAATTTTAAATTTTGCAAAAAATCCTGTATAAAAAATTTTATCATTAGAGAAATTTACTTCAGTTGTAATTCAAAAAAGATTTAGCTCTAAACAGTTTAGAGCTTTCATTAGATAAGCTGACGAAATTGTCAAAGAACGAAAGAGAAATTGTTAATTGGTAGAAATAATTTTGTACAATTGATTCGTTAATTTATAATTTTTTATGTTAATATTCCCAAAAAAAGTTTTGTATCCTATTTATTTAAAATTAATCCAAAAATTTTAAATAACTTTACAGGTCTGTATAGTTAACAAAAGTACCTTTCAAATGATGTGTCACTTGGATTTCAATATTATATCAAAATTCGTATTTGAATTATTTTTTGTTTCTAAAAAACGCCTTGGTTGTAAGGCATTCTTTTCTTCGCTTTTACATTTTTATTGTTTTCACATGGAAATGCCACAAGTCTGTCAATAAAAGTTGATTGTTGGAATTCATTCAATGGATATTTCATGAAATTTTATCAGGAAATTTTAGTATTCTTCATTTTTAAAAATCTCCGATGTGCCAATGTCGCATTTTAAAACCTTTAATTAACGGTCAGTTAAATTTTATCTGTTGAAAATATATAATTAAATTGAATCATTTTAACAGTAAATAAAATAACCTATTAAATACAGTCCACTATCCACTACAAATAACTATCTGTAAAAGTGGTAAGTTGTATTTAAAATTTACCTCGAGATATTGAGACATTTGAATGAAAAATAGTATTGTATTCCGTACTTGATCTCGTGTAACATATATTTTTATATACATTTATTTTTCCAATAAGCTCCAGCAATATTATATTTTTCTTGGAACACGTGGCGAACAATGTGTTAAAAAAATTAAATTACAAATGGAAGACACATTTTAATTCTATTCGATTACGAATGTGGGATGCTCGATATAAAAAAAATCTCGATAAACATTTCCAAAAACATCGCAATTTTAGATTTCTCTGAATCGATCCATGTAGATTAGAAGCAGTTTTGTCCTGTACATATTTATTTATATCCTAAAAAACATTAGCAACTTTTATTTCCTATAAGTTAACGAGTTATTTATAGGCGTGAATAATCTTCGTACTTACCAACATGTTTCTAAATTTGAAGCACGTTGGCCGGCAACTACTATGGCTTGCCACGTTTGTTTTGTTATTTTTGTTTATTTGGCCATTAAATGTACGCTTAAATATACTTGTTACTTACTTAATTTTGTCCAAATTCGAATAAAAGGAGTTAGTTAATCGCGCTTTACACCTATCTATTTATTCATGTAGAAATTGACGGATAAAATCATGAATTTGTTCACGAATAAATTTTTAAAGTTTCATTTCATATAAATAAGTTCAACAAAGAAAAGGGTGTATATATTTAAGATCAAACATCACAAATGAAAACTTATTTGGCATTGGTAACTCTACGTAATATATTGTAATTGTTCCACCCTGGACAAGGTAGAACTATTCCAATATCCTAGAGCACTAGGGTTGTGGCTCCAATGACTTCCTAAAATAATAAAAAAGCAATATCGAAATAAAAATGTTACATTTAAACAATCTTCCGCTCGTCTTTCTTCTATACCTCTCCAACACCTGTTCCAATTCCTGCTTTCCTGTACATCCTATTCTCCTGCCTGCTGCTATAACTCCTGCTTGGTCTATATCTCTTAATCTCCTGCCTGGTCTCCTCTAAGTCCTGTCTCTTGCTTTCTGAATTTTCCTTCCTCTTGGACCTTTTTCAATAATATTTTTAACTAAATTCCTTTTATACCTTTTCAATTTTATTAATCTTTTAAATCCATTTTAAAACTATCTCTAACAATCATCCCGCTACCATTGCGTCAGAACCCTAAAACCGTTTACGAATAACTTGTCGACGCCAACGATACAGTCTGTGTCTACGGACTATTTCATAACGAATTTTTCAAACTAGAAAAGTATGCAGTACATTGATGTGACCTGCTTGAGATACACCTTTCAAACTTACTTTTAAAAATATTATAGGTACTTAATAATTACTCTTTATACCCAAACTATTTAATACTATAAAACTATTTTATATAAATTTCAGTTCTCCCCTTTCATTCACTATCTGGATGCTGATTGTTAATTAATTGGACAGTTACATTATGGTGAACATTGAAATTGAAGGGTTTTTAGTGGAATTTACGTAAAATTTTAAATTTCATAAAAAAAATATAAGTAGTACCTGTGCTATTTTTTTAAAAACCTGCTTTAGAAACATTTTTTGTGGATCACTCCATATTACTTTAATAAGACGACCAAGTGGTATGCGTGCTCTAACATATCTAAACGCATTATTACATGTTATATTTTTATCTAATTCAAAATAATTTTTAATGATAACACAACCTCATTTTATACTTATCATATTTCGGGGAAACCCATTATTTGTAAATGTCATTTCTCGACTTGTTTTCATAGTTATATGCATTTTGAACGTACGCGGAACAAAATTTATGTGATAAATGTATTTACCTTTTTGCTAATTGTATAAAATAGGGTATGTAATGTTTTTTATTTTAACTCTATGAAATAAGAACTCGAGTGCGAGAAGATCATCTTCTCGCACGCTTGTAGAAAAACATATATTTCAATATGACTGTCATCAAATTTACAATTTCCTATACCTAACCTACATGTAACCTACTATATTCCTAATAATAGTAGGCTTTGGCCTAGATGACGTTAATTATTATTTTGAAACAAAAATTATTTGACAGTGACACTACTTGTTAATCAAACCATTATCATTGTTTAAAGTAGTTTAAAATTATCGTTTTAAAAGACTATTACATTTTAATTAGTTAAAATGAGAACTTACCCCCAGGAAGAACGAATTGATATGATTTTGGTAATCAGTGAGTGTCAAGAAAACTGTTTATTAGCATCAAGAGTATATGCCCAAAGGTATCCTAACAGGCGTCATCCTAATAAGCGTTAATTGGAAAAGAACGACAAAAACCGGTTACCGGAAATAAGGAAAATTAATATTTAGTGATAGAATCTCTGGTTGAAGACCCTCATATAAGTCAGCGAAAAATATATGAAGCAACTGGAATAAGCAGATAGCATCATCCAAAGAATAATTAAAAAACATAAATTTCACCCGTATCAAATCCAATAGCTTCTTGAAGAAGATTATGATCGATGACTGAATTTTTGTTTATGGATTTTAGAAAAGTTTGGTGATGACGCAAATCCTAATATTTTTAGAAACCTTGATCACCAACACAGATGGTATGTTAACGTGTGGTGTGGAATAATTATAACGCGAATTGTAGGTTCATACTTCTTTGATGGTCACTTACAACGGCGACATGTTTCTCGGATTTATTAGGGACAATTTGCATATACTTGCTATACCTCCTAATATTCGTCAACGCATGTGGATGTAGCTAGATGGTGCTCCTGCACACTTTGATAGACGTGTTAGAAACTAGTTAGATCGACAATATCTAAATAGTAGAATAGGACGAAGAGGTCCACAAAAATGGCCAGCCTGGTCTCTGGACCCAACAAGTCCCGACTATTTTTACGGGATACATCAAAAATATTGTTTACAATACACCGCCAACGACACCTCAGTATAAGAAGAACGTTTCGTTCCATACCGCAAGCTATGTTATCCAGAGTTCAGCACTCATTTCAAGAAAGAGTTCTCTTATGCATCGAAAATAATGACACCACTTTGAGCATTTATTAAAATAATAATACTATTTAATAAAATACTATTTAAGTTCCTTAATTTTTCAATAAAATGAGTTGCAAAATGCTTTTTAGGCTTAAAATTACTATACCGTGTGTTCCATTTTTAAGATAAAGTTATTCATAAGTAAAATATAAAAAGCAGAAGAGATAGGTATAGGGAACCCTAATATAGTTTTAAAGGGAATCTAATTCTGCGTCAAAATAGGTCACCATTTAACTTTAAGAAGTTATTTAATAAAATGTATGTCCAAACTTTGAGACAATTTTTTTACCACTCTGTGTAATATTGAAGTACAACTTTTATGTGGTAGTTAACTTTAACCTTTCAACTAAGCAGTAAATTTAATTACGAGCAGCTCGTTACATGTTACAGGGTGTAAACAATTTTTAAATTATTATGGTCTGCAATTTTAAATTTCTTAAAATTTCTCAGAAACGGTCAGTTTTAGGTATAGGAAATATAACAGTAACTTACCTTTATCTGGTCTATAATATCTAAAAGTATAAAAAAATATAGGGCGTCCCATAAGAAAAAATATAACTTTGATATGTACCTTCTTTTGGATCACCCTGTATATTTCAAAATAATTTTGGAATATGCTCCTCATGGACCCAACTCTTTTCATATTCCGTAGAAAAAGCGAGGCGAATGTGGTGGGTTACTCTGTGTATTGATTTTAAAATCAAAAAGGTTTCTTTGTTTTCTTTTCGTAACCTGTTTCATAATGTTCAACATTATGGTTGCGTAAAGTAGATCATTTTGACACTTGCTGCGTTTAAAAAAAAAGGTACTTTATATGTCAAAAATATAAATATAAAAATATAAACTATTGGCACTATTGCTACATTTTTGCCATGATATTCGAATTTATATTTTACATCATATTATTATGTAAGATTATTTTACTAGCCAGGATTTTTTTAACAGCAGCTCCTGAAAAAACTAATTTGTTGGTTACTTTTGGACTACGGCTGAGAGTTGCGTCAATTTTGTGATAGATTGACATTCGACTTAATTAGGCATTCCAAACAAATGAATTACCAGTGGACAGGTTTGGTATATCTAAGGGTAGCGACATATGGTGTATTCTATCTACTTTACGTAAAATCATGAATAATGGATTATATTTAAATATTTTATGTCAAACACAATAAAAATAATATTTAAAAAACCCACCTATACATTTCTTCATAAATTGGCAGGCTTGGCGAGTACTACTTCGAATAAAAATAGCGTCCAAGTTGCAAGACTATGTCGCTACCCCCTTAAATATACAAGAATTTCCCACTGGCACCTATTGTTTGACAGGTCGTTGGAATGCCTAATAGTAACCGTAAAACCAGAGATAAGGGAGATAAAGATAGGAAACGCCCATAAGAAGCCAATTAGGCATTCCAACGACCTGTCCAAATGGCTACCAGTGGGTAATGACAGTTTAGATATGGCAACCCTGTTGTCATTAACAGGGTCAATGATACATATATAGTTATATAGATTGCTCAAAACTGGTCGTTTACGAGCGGCCATATTGTCTGGTAAATATTTATTAATTTGAATCGGTTTGGCAAAAATGTGTTTTAAAACCAATTTTTAGCTTTTAGGTATTTAAAATAGTATATTATGCAACGATCATGTAATGATGGTTATTAATAAACGAGCATTAACCGGGATACGAAACGAGCCAAATGCGAGTTTCGTATGGTTTAGGCGAGTGTATTAATAACCATTACATGAGAGTTGCATACGCTATTTTTTCTACACCCGATAAATAATCAAGAACTATAAATATTATATTTATATTGGTATTGAACACAATAACAGTAATTACTCGTATTTCTATAAAAAATTCTACAAAATTGTAATTAATGGTATTACCTTGGGTATTGGTATTACCATAGATTTTTTGGGCAAATTATTGTGTACTGCATTTTCTCCTTTCTCCGATATGTGTGGAGGAGTCTTCTATATCGCTGATATCAGACATGTTGATAATATAATTATCGAAGTTTAGCTATCTACGAAAATTTAATACGTTTTGACAACTAAGACAATTACATAGGAACCTAGGACAAACGTCAAAAAGAATGCTTGATTGAAAAATTGTAGGTTTCTATTGATTAAAAATCTGTATCGTAATGAAAAATCTGTATCATAATGGGTATCATTATGAAACGGATTATGAGCATATAAGTGCATTATTATAATACGGGTGTAGAAAAAAAATAATTGCTTATATTTTTACTTTAAGGCATAAGCTTATGTTTATTTTGAAAAATATGGATGATCAATCTATGTAACTATCTATTTCATTGATCTTGTCAAATCACCAGGCCTACAGGGTTGCCATAATTTTGCCATATCATAACCTGTCAAAACCCACTGGTAGCCATTCAGTTTGGAATGCCTAATGCTAAACAACGACCAGCTTTATCGCAGTTAACATCTGACCCACTATGTGGCGCTTTCATCGATATCAAACAACACAGCGGGAAATTCAAAAACCTGATAATAAAGGTTGCATAAATATCGACTGCACTTTCATGTTCTTGTAAATAAACTTAAACAATGTAATTACGCTAAATTATTTATTAAAATGAATACTACACTTACAGTCTATTATCGATTAATTATTGTAAATATATATTCATAACAAATATTTTTAAATTTTTGATTGTTATTTGTAACACTGCATTTGTGTTCTTATTTTGGTATCTTATTTAAAAAGGTTGAGTGCAAATTCAATAATGGGAATTCAGATATTTTTCTTCCTATATCAAATCTTCTTTCTAATGTTTTCAAGCCACATTGGGGTTGTTAAATTTGTTCATGTGGCATGTGTTACTAATGCAATACGTTCTCCGACTTATTGTAATATTACAAAATATAATTAATGTCCTTAAATTTCACACAAAAAGAGCCACAACTATTTCGCTTAGTTCATCTAGAGGATAACACAATCATGAACTCAAAATTTTAAATTTAAATTCAGGATTCTTCGATATACATAAAACTGACATTTATTTTTACAAACTGTCCATGTCCACGTCTACTGTCTCTCTGTGTTGCCAACCGTACGATTTAAATCGTATTTATACGATTTTTTAACTCTGTACGATGGCGATGTACGATTGCATCAGTGAGATCGTATGTAAAAATATGATCTTCACTTTTTTAGTAGGTTTATTTAAATATCTGCAACAACTTCAGAACATAAAACAGTAAAAATCAAAAACTACTTGCAAAGATTCATAGGCCGTTCGTAATTTCTTATCGTGATTTTGACCATGGTAATTTTGTACACCGACTGTCACGGCATAAGAAAAGCTTGCATTCAAAATTTTAATCAGTTTCAAGTGATTGTCATTGATTACTTATGTTAATTTAAAGTTTCATGTATTTTCTTTAGTTTCTTTTTGCGTTGTAAACATAAATAAATTATCATGCCAGTTTTTTTTTTATTTTTTCATTCCATTTAAGTTATATTATGCTATGCATGTATTTATTGTACAATTTTTTTGTCGAAATACTATTTTTCTACTCGTACGATCTCTCAAAAAAAATATTTGACAACACTAGTCTCTCTACAAACGACGTAGATCTGTAGTTAACATCTGAGACGCTAGATGACGCCATCGTTGCTGGGGTCGTTGCGTTTCCAATCTGTATGTCCCTAATCTCTGCGTAAAACTATACCCTTATGTTCCTGCCTTTGAATGTTCCTGCGCATGCAGCTGACTGACGGTGACGTCACGTGGGACATAGAATTATTAGCATTAAATGGGAGATAGTGTTTGAAATTCGATATTTCGCCGGTTTTAGATTTTATTCAGTTACTTAAGCTTTATTGGTTATTTTGTGATATATTCGTTTACAAATATGAAGGCATAAGGTAAATAATACCATTAAAAATATAAATTTTTCTCATAAATTATAGGTATTTTGTGACAAAATCGATAACCTGGCAATAAGATAAGTAAAAGATATAGACTAAAAATACAAGTTTGACTCAAATTTGTACTTTCTGGGCGTAGTAGTTCTCTTGTGATCTCTTTTCTTATTATGTGAAATAAAAATAAGTGTGCAGAAACAAATTATTTATTTACAAAAAATAAGTACACAAAAACATTACTTTTTATTTGGTGAATATAAACATTTTTTGTAAAGTTTACTTAAAAAATACTCAAAACCAATTTTCCTATTCATTTATCTTATTCTTATATATGTTCGTGTCCTGCTCATGCATGGCAATACTTCAAAAGGACCGTTGTATTGGAACAGGACTCTATTGTTTTATCTGCTAAAATTTTTAAATACCGATTTATTTTCTTTGCTTAATGAGGCCCGTGCACCTGGTAGGATTTAGTTTCCTTTTCTTGCGTTTATGTTTAAGAGGAATCTCACAACTACTTTCCTCAAAATGGATAGGGCAATTTCAATTAAGTTTGTCCTTTCTTCGATAAGAATTTACCCATAATTTGTGGTATTCGAAAATATCTCCACTACGCAGCCCGGCATTTTAAACATCAATTTAGTTCTTCCCTGTTATATATAGGAAAATATAGTAACTACTAACACAAAAACATATAAATTATTAAATTATTTTACACTACTCAATCGAAAAGTGTCAAAATAACTTGGAAGTTCGTCCCGCATTACGTCGTGCGCGGTTTGGACGAATTTTGAATCGAAAATCAGCATACCTTTAGTATGCATATCCTGACCGGTTAGTGAATTGACGTTTGAGCACATACTTTGATTTTCTGTTTGAGTCACCAGTTTCAGGTAACTGCGTCCCTAATTTAACCGATTTTTCAGGAATGTGAAGCAGAGCGGTTAGTTTTGGATTGAGTAACCTTAATATACCTAGGTCTATAGGTTCTTTCGTACGCTGTTGTTGCAGTGTCCACCAATGTAAATTACACCAGTTACACCACCTTATTTACCCTAGTTTACTTCCTCCTCATACACATGTCGAGTGTAATTCACCTCTGCTAAATAGATGGTGGAGAAAATATCCACCAGTTGACACCACATCACCGACAGGAAGGTATAGTGGGTTTTAGACCGGGCCAAACGAAAGGTTTAGTGTCCTTTGGTGTAGTTCATTCCTACACCAGTCGGACGAACGAAAGAACCTTATTTTTTCAATATTTCGATCCATATCATCGTTAATGCATTTGATACTTCAGTCAATTTGTATCTCTAGCAGGGTTTCCAGATGTTTTTTTTTTATTTATTCAGTCTTTGCCAGTTGAAAAAATAGAAAACATTTTTTTAAACAAAATACAATGCGATTTAAAATGAATATAAATAATTAATAAGTTAAACTCAAAAATAAAATAAAAGCTTTTGTCAAAAAATACCTATATAAAATATGCAAAATACTAAAGGATATCTTTCAGAATCAAAACCAGCTCTTGTTCGTTAGTTTTGTCTATATTGACATTATGGAGATTTGTAGTTTTTTTTGAAAAATCTTATTATTTTTTTTATAAAAATAAAGAACCTAATATATTTGTAAAAATTACACAATTACTTATTCTACAACTAGTCTCAGATTCATCTCACATCTATAACATATTTATTGATTGAGACAGTAAATGAACGAAGCATAAAAAGGATTGTACACTATTTATTTTACGTTATGTATGATTTATTTTTCAAAATAAAGACAAAAACAAAATAAGTCGAAAAAATAAAAAAGCAAAATATGTCTAAAATCGGTAGATCTACTGAAAAATCAGTAGATCTGGTATCACTGATCTCTAGTGAGATTTTTCTGAGAAACATTTTTCCTACGTAATTGGAAATTTGTACCAAGTAATTTTGTCTTTTTTATGTTAACTAAACTTCTTTATATAAACAAACCGTAAATATTATGAATTATCAATTATATACCTAATCATTAGTTATTATAATCGCTAATTTTCATGAATGTATTAAGTACTCATTTTATTTTGTCTAAACCATGACAATAATTTTGACAAAGTACATAATTCTACCTTGTACTGAAATAAACTTTGGCCCCACGATTACTATCGGCTGTCCTGTAGATACATTTACCCTGAGGCCATTAGCACTATTACTGGATCCTCTCCTACAAGATCATTAAACCTTTTAGACTGAATTTATTTATTTAAAAAAAAGACCAGACTGTAGTCTATTGATCACATATTTCGCTAAATGTGTGCCAAAATAGTGTTTCTAAAAATATTAACTATTTCTTTCTCATTCATCTACTACTGTACTTACTTGTACAATATCCTAATGTTGTTCTTTTTTGTTACAGTTTATAACTCTCGAAGGCCTGAATTCAGGTGTACCTACTCGAACTACCCCCACTCTCACTCCAACGACGTTACGAAACATTGAGCAAACTTTTATTGAGTTGCAGTCGAAACCAGAAAGTCATGAAAACGAAGCGGGATTCGTCCCACCTCTAGTCCATTCTATTGGTAAGTACAATAAATACAAGACATAAAATAAATTTTGTCTCAAATAAAATATTAATTTTTTGGGCTGGCTTCAAGCTGGAGTGCAAACTTCCTGGTCGGAAGGATCTTCTTCTATCGCATGAAGTACCGCGACTGATCCAAAAAAAATGTAACTGACAAAGACATAGATACGAGTAACATCCGTGATAACAACGAACTCCTCTAATTCATTAAAAAAAAATGGACTTCTGACATACGTGATTTCCATGGCCTATTGTAGAAACATTTTTGTGTTTCATTCCATATTTAGCAAAGAAAAAATTATTGTAATAGTTCTTTAATTTAAAACAATCAATGGTTGTGGAATATTGGGGTACCAGAGAAATTTTGAACTTTTGTTTATTTTTATACAAGTATCCCAAATTAACTTGTTATCTCCTTTAATTTTTGTCCACCGGGCCTAATGTAGCCGAATATTTCTATCTATAAATATTATAATGCTTTTAACCAGCAAAGAACTTGGAATGCCCGCTTTCCTCAGAGGGAAACGAATGACGCAAGGATTAAATTCTA
The DNA here is from genome assembly GCA_927349885.1 of Psylliodes chrysocephalus. Classification (NCBI taxonomy): domain Eukaryota; kingdom Metazoa; phylum Arthropoda; class Insecta; order Coleoptera; family Chrysomelidae; genus Psylliodes; species Psylliodes chrysocephalus. The sequence continues at coordinate 45,863,978 of OV651817.1, forward strand.
CTCTCCCCGATGGGCAACGCATAGCTCATGGACGGACCCAAAACTAAAAAAGGATTAGAATCGGGAGTATTCGGTAAAGAGCCAAACTTTGACATATCCATTAAACTGTACCCTTTAGCGTAAGTGATCGCCAGAAAGTTGATAAAATCTTCTTCTAGCTAATAAAACTGTGAAGACCTTTTCGGATAGCCAGGCAGCTTTTAAATCTCTGAGCTCAAATCTAGTTGATTCAGAGCTGGTTTGCAAGTGTATAAATATTATCCAGTTCCTCGGTCCCCGAACAAATTTACTTTGATTTGGGCGAGATACCTCAGTGTGGAATACAATGAAAAATCCACCGCGATCGCTAAAAGAAAAATTGAATCTGAATTCATAGGTGCAGAACCATTCTTTGATATTGCAAAGAGCAACGTTAAAGGAATTATCTCATACTGGAAAGAGGGCGAAACACTTATGTACTAGATATATATCTCAGGACTAACTCAAGGAACGATCTTCGTATTCATACGGGTCAAGACACTGTAGTCTAGGTATCTACATGAAAAAGATAGGTCTGCAACAAACATTGTCGATTCTGCAGCGTGAAAGATGAATCTACAAAGCATTCTATGTCATCCGCCTTGGAAAAATCTACGTTCCAGATCTTTGACTTTAAACATGTCTCACCCAACTCAGCACTCAACCCGTGCCTTCATCAAAAGGTATGATTTGTACGGTGAATTATTACTTTGGCATGAGCAGTGACAAATTGGGCCGTCGGTCTAAAGACCGGTAGGCCCTGGTCCAGGCAGTGGGCCCTCGAGAAGAACGAAGAACTAAATACGAAGGAAATCCGTAATGTGTAGCAATCTCGGAAGAAAGCATCAGTGTGTAAAATATCAAATTTATTACATTAACTGATGACAGTTTAGTGAATCTCAAGTACAAGATGATTAGTACATTAACACTCCAATAACCATCTACGTACACAACTCCGGCAGAACATATCGCATTATCTTTGAAAAATTACTACAACTTAATTAATTCTAAACCCAGGCATCATCTACCTTAAAGTTTCTGCTTGTGAGTTTATCCATGGATTGTGTACAGCTGAGCAAATATTAGATAAGCACACGTAAATGTTCCATTATCATCCAGTGATCACTGTTCTCCATAATAGTTTCCATAAAAAGTAATTTCGCTGGAAAAAGCAAAATTCGTTCGCCATTATTGCCTATTGGTTTATTATTTCAGAATAACAAGTTTGGTTAAATTTCTAGGCTTAGCCAAAATAGCTTCTTTTTTTAATAAGTGTGTTGAATAGTTCGCTTTAGGGATGAAATGGAAGCTAATTGCTCAGTTGCACCCAAATAAACTTCTTCTAAAACAGTAGCTAATATTATACCTTGTATTAATTCAACTTGTTGATCCATTTTTTTATACCATTACCTTTCTTTGCTTACACTCTTATACTTTGGCTGAATCTGCAATTTGGTTGTGGCTTGTACTTTTTACTGATTCATCTCCCACAGTTTGAACTTGTTTTCTTCGGCATTAAAAGATTATAATAAAAATATCAATATTAAAGTCTTATTAACAGGTAACAGAATTCTTCTGCACATAGATTTACAATTAGTAACCAACTTATTGGTAATAACAAATAAGGCGTTATGTCCCTAAGGACATTCTTTGAAAAGTTACTTGCAATATAGAGATTTTCAAAACAAACTTGTTTGCTTTGATTTTAATGCTAAGAAATAGCTACGCGATTAATTGTCCACAGCCTTTTTTTCGTCGGCGTTTTTTTTTTCACCGGCGACGTTTTGCCGCCTATTTGAGCGCGGCATTTTTTCGCGACATCGTTTCAAATTAGTCGCAATAAAATCCTTCAAAGTGAAAGGAATTTTTCAGCGTTTTATTTTTCGGAATGAATTACGTTTTTCATTGTTTAGATACATATCTATAACTTGCTTGTTTGATTGTATGTGCCACCTAGCGACTATTAATAACAATAACCGAGTCGAATCAACGAAACAAAATATTGGCCAAGGAATAAATCTGCAATCAGACAAAAGTTGTCGCAAACGTTGATGGCGTCTTAAATTATTGCTGTCAGTTGTCATCATATAAGTCATTCGTCGACTTGCTCATGGGTTCACAAAGCTACGATCGACTTCATCGAAGACAGAAATAGGTGAAGCCGCCAAGGTCTTATGCGCAGTGAATAGAAGTGGGGATATCTCACTTCGTTCCGTTTTGTGAAACGTGTCTTAACGTTTGTGCATCTCGCAGATTTGTTATTCCTGTCATCTGTAGACTTTTTTTATCAAGTTCTATATATATGTTACGGGCAGTGTTGTAAATTGGGCACTGACGATATTGACCGGACACTAACGTCAGCAGAATGCCCAATCAAATGGGAGATTTACGAAAATGACCGGTCAATATCGTTAAAGACTGAAATATCATCTTTGACCGTAACATATACATTTTGAAAAATACTTCCTAACAACACTACTTGCAAGTTATTTAGGGATGCCACATGTACGGGTTTCACCCGGACCGTCCTGGTTTAATAACAATACAGACTGAGGACCTTTTTTTTGAAGCTCGACAGAAGGTCCTGATTATAAAAAAAACAAAGGTCCGAGTTTTGAGAAATGAAAAGGTGGCAACCCTAAAGTTAATCCAGATCATTACATTCTTTAAACCGCACTATGGTTTCTAGAAAGGAATTTTTTGGCCAAAAGTCAAAACAAGATTTAAAAAAACAAATTATGATCTCAACTGTTTTTAATGGAGTATATTAACACTATAAAACTCATTTTGAGCCATTTAGAACAAGAATTAAAATAATAAATATCTTTTTTCTCAAAATATATTTGATAGTTTAAATAAAAAGTAAAATCACATTTCCATATCTAACTCAAGTGAGTCCAAATGATCAGGCATTATTTATTCCAAAATTGTTTCTTCCCCTTCGTCTTTGTCATAATCATCTTCTAAATTTTCTTCATGTTCCAAAGTTTGTGGTTGTTGTTCCAAAAGCATTTCTGTAACTTCAGCTGGAAACTTAAACTTTTGTTGTTTATTTATTCGTTTTTGTAAATTTATACTTGAAATAATGGGATCTGAGGTGTCCATAGCTCGATGAAAAACATCTTCGAGATTATTTTGTCGGCTTGTTTTCCTAGCGTGAAATTGTCGATCATATTTGTAAAGTTTATTTCTTGCTTCAGATCCCTCTTCCCCGAAATATCCCACGGGCAATATGGTATTCTCCATTATCTGTCTCCCATGTACTAAAACTTTGTGAATGGTTGCAGGCATAGGATACCAGGAATATTTTTTCATGTATAGTCTGGCAGTTTCATCTAGTTGGTACTGGCAAGACAAACAAATTAGGATGATTTTAAATTTTTTTATTAGAGTTTCATCAACATCTGTTATTTCCGAAAACAATTTGGTGTTGCTAAAGGCTCTACGAGCAGTATTGCCGTCATTTGTGCTACCAAATCCACTTGATTTTGGTTTATCTACATGTAGATGTAAAAGGGATAAGAATCGTTCTTGAATATTTTTTTTTCTGTTGGCAAATCTTTCTTTATTTTCGGTACCTCTAACTTGCCATTCACATAAATTATGCCTGTAGGATATGTGTAGTATGCACTCGAAAAAACGAATCCAAGCATGTAATGGGCTTATTCCATATTGTAAAGTATTTGGTTTTGGGTTAAAGATATTAGTTGTTTTGAGGTTCTCAACTTTTAAAAAACTTCGGGGAGTAGCACCACATATTGGACAAGTTTGACTTGACTTTGTACCAGTTAAAGTATTAAGTACCTTTCCATCAATTAAAGTCATAAAAAGAATACATTTAATATTTATTAGCTTATTTTCAGGCAATAGTAATTTTAGTTCTTTTAGTTTTTCAATCTGCAAGTCAATATTTTTTTTCTCTTTTAATATATGTTCTGATGATTCTTTAGTATACTCTAACTTAAGTGGTCTACAGAACCGAACAGACTGAGGAGTTCTATTGTTCCACAAAATAACATTATTTTTCGACTGCAAACGAAGAGGTATACAAGTCGTTGCAAATAAAGACTCATCGGACTGAGTACCTGAAGTACTGAATTTCTGTTTGTAAGCTGATTGGCCACTACTTCCATCGAAGCCATAACTAAATATTATTTCTGCACTAATTTCATTCAGCTTAATCATTTTCATGTACTGCACAATGGCCTCTTCTTGTAAAAATACAATTCTTTTTGTAGTATGTTCTAGAAGATTTGATAAAGGAACTTCTGCTACAATATCAGAAACAATAATACCGGTTGGTCTACATTTAGGTTTACATTTCCACACTTCATTATAATTTGGGTACATATCAGATTTTCTTGAAAGAGCTCCGTGTCTGATGTTTAAATACTGCTGTTTACTAAAATTGTTATCTAGAATAAATTCTAGGGCTTCTTCAGGCGTATACTTTACAGTTTCTTCTTTAGGCGAAAACAGCATTTTTCTAATTTTAGCTGGTCGAGATGGGCTTTTGCTTACTTCTTTTAGCACGACTGCTAAATCTTGCATTCCTTGTTGTCGTGCCGCCATACTTGCAGCTTGTACTATTAATGATGACTCATGTTGTTTTTCATGTGATAACTGCGAGGCTTCTCTTCTTTTTGATCGATTCGATTTTTCAGAAAACGGAATTGTGGGACGGCCGAAAGATGTAGATGGCATAGGTTCATTTATTTCAATACTAAAATCACTTTTTAGCCAATTCGAATTTTTTTTCTTAAAATATTCCTTGTTCCGCAACGCTTTAGTCCATCTTTCATCAAAACTGCGACATAAACGATTAATTTTTTCTTTAATTTTTTGTGTATTAGATGAATTTATCTCTTCTCCTACTTCCTCTATAATATGAAGATAAATAGCAGAAAATTTATCGCCTTTGTCTCTTTCTTTTAGCCACAGTTCAAAACAGTCTTCAATTTTAAAACGGTGCATGGCTAAAAAAAATTTTTTTTTTAGAAAGGGTAGCAGTTAGTAGCAAAAAAATTATATTGAATAACAATCACTGATAAAGACGGAATGTTATCGTAGTAAAAATATCTTGGCCAAACTCAGCCAAATTTTTATAAGTCTACCTAAATCTTGGAGTTTACAATTTTTAAAATAAATATACACTATTTATGTATTAATTAATTTAAAAAACTGGGGTGAAGAATTACGTATTTTTGTTTATAACAATTAAAAGTACATACCTTAACAATAATACCACAAGTCACTGAAAATCCAATTTTTAAAAATTACAAAAACAGCTCAGCTTTAAAGTTTGTCTACGCTCGGTGACTGCTTTACCGTAACTGACCACGGACAGAAACTACAACTTGTTGTTACCTGAGTTAGGTAGAAGGGGCGCTCAAATAAAATTCCCATTTAGGATTCGTGAGCTCTGGAGTATTAATTTTTAATATATCGACTTAAAAATGTATTTACTAAGAGTTGAAAAAATCACTTTTGGCCAAAAAATTCCTTTCTAGAAACCATAGTGCGACATCTAAAATAAATATGCATTCGATGAAGTGTAAAGATTGTTCTCTTGAGATAAGAATATCTTAGGCATACTGCACAAGACAACGCCTCTGTCTTTAGTTCATTGCAATTATTTTTACAGCTTCAATTCAGCTAAATGTATAATTTATTGTAATAGTTTCTTCTTTCAATGACCTTTAAAAAACGAGAAGAATCTTTCAATAGGCCACTTTTCATTCGATATTGGAAAAACACGTTTAATTTCCCCTTGGAGATTTTTTCAGATAAGAACAATAGAACGGTGTATAAATAGCATAAATAAATCCGTATTAGGTTAATGTTCATTGATGTTTAACCGATATTCCGTCGTTAAAACGATATGTTCAACCTTGGCAAGGAATAAAGATATTTCTTTGTTTCGCTTTTATCCTTAACAACGTTTTCCCATAGTTATTTACATTTAATTATTGTTTCCTAATCTGCTACAATGTTGGTAGAAAGAAATTATTTCAACCTATTTTTATTATTATTGCTTCTACTAAAAATGGTCTTGGAATCTATATTATTTTAAAATTGGTAGTAAGTATTTTACTGAGAAAATTTCTTAAATCAGGAGTATTTTTTAAAGCGCTTTTATATTTTATTAAAGAAACACTCTGATATAATTTTCGGATTCTCATTTTTCTCCCCTTTGTGTTTTACGATTAAGGCGTTAACGGTATAGGAAAACTTAATATAGTCAGACAAAGGAAAGACCCTAGGATTTATTCTAGTACACGCAACGCGCGGGGAAGTGCGTGTGTGTACTAGAATAATTGTAATCCGATATTTTCAGTTTGCCAATTTGGTCAGTATAGCTGTTATTCGCAATAGCCGAAATCACTAGGGTTGCCACATTTCCGGAAGTGAAAAGCGTGGCAATCGTGACGATAGAGCATTTTTATATAATCAGGTCCAAATTTTGTGACCATTTCTAAAAAAAAAAAAGAAAAAAAAAAGAAAAAAAAAGAAAAAAAGAAGGTCCTCGACTTATTTTTCGTAAAACGAGTAGGTAGAGCATTCTTATATAATCAGGTCCTTTTTTTGTGAACATTTCTAAAAAAAAGGTCCTCCACTTATTTTTCGTACAAACGAGGGTCTTTTACCCCGTCTATTTTTGTATAAATTCGATTCCTCTGCGGCTTTTGAAAAGCGTGGAATTTGCATAAAAAGCGTGCGGACAAGTCAAAAAACGTGACGTCTGCCAACCCTAGAAATCATTTTTTGTCCACAACGCAATATGGGTATAATAGTAGTTTATCCACAATGCGACTAGAAAAGTTTTTTTATATTAGCTTATCTACGCACAGACTACAAAACGTAAAAGTATGTCATTGCGTTCAACTGCACGAATATATTTCATATCTATTTTAGGTAGTGAGAACTCTGCAAAAAAATGAAACCCACCAATCGCAGTTCACATTTTGGACACCCAACTTTTATTATTTTTAAAATTTTAAATAAATGACAATCCTGTCAAACTAATTGTCAGTATATTTTTTAGTTATTGAGATTAAATATAATTTAAAGTGAGTTATTTTTGTGTAAAATCGATAAATAATAGCATTTTTATATGATCCATATTTAAAAAAATTAAAAATAAAATTTTAATCAAACTATATGAAACTATTTTAATGTCGAGTATTAAAACCAAAATCATAGAAGTGGCCGTGGATACGAAGACAAAACGCTTGCCTTCCACGCGAAAAGCCGGGGATCGAACTCGGCTGGCGACTAATTAAATAAAATATTTTTTATATTTATTTTATTTTAAAAATCAGTAAAATTCAGAAATTATTTTAAAATTATTTATTTTGTCTTAACCTAAAATAATTTATCAAATTTGTAGATTGGGTAAACTAAGCTACTCACGATACGAAAGAATGGTTCGCGCGTCTTAGTTTTGCATTGTGTGGTACTTCGTTTGCCAACTTCGCGTTCTGGCTATTGTGTTTGTTTTACTCAGAATGCGTTGAAGATGAGCTATTAACAGACTATCTGACGTTTGTAGTAAAATAACACTCATTAACCGCTACTCAGTAACTTTATGAGGCCATGTTTTGGAACTCCACGAGAAATGAACTATTGGATAGCTGCTTAGACACATCTGTCGTAAATGGAAGAGCATCTGAAATTGATAATCCAGTCTTTAGAAAAAGCAAATAAATACTGTATCAGCGAAACATAATTCTGAAATTGGTGAATCGGAACTAGAGATCGAAACTGAACTAAAAAGATATTGAAACAGAAAATTATAGAAACAGCAAATACCAATATGATTAGATGTTTTGTTTGTAAAAGCATGTATGGACGGCAAGAACCCTGACCACAAGACCATTTATGCGTGTTTATTTTTTTTTGCTGTAATTTTCGTTATTAAATTGACTTCGTATAAATTAACAAATTATTTATAATTATAGACGAAATAAAAATAGAAATTCTATTATTTATCGATTCTACACAAGAATAACTCATTTTAATATCAATAATTAAAAAATATACTGACCATTAGTTTGACACAATTGTCACTTATTTAAAATTTTAAAAATAATAGCAGTCGGTTGATTAAAATATGAAGTGTGATTGGTGGATTTCATTTTTTTGCGGTGTTCTCGCTACCTAGAATGTAATGAAATATATTCGTTCAGTTGAAGACAATAGCATACTTTTTCGTTTTGTAATCTGTGCGTAGATAAGCTATTATCCATGTGGGTGTAGAAAAAACGTTTTTAATCGCATCGTGGGTTAAACTAAACTATACCCATAACGCGTTGTGAACAAACAATTTGGGAGTAACATAGCTATAAGCTCATGTTGCCTAATTGCTGAGGCATTGAGCCGTAAACTCGAGGATCCAGGTTTTTTTCGTATATGAACTAAGTATGCATATCCCTGCAAGTGTGATCTAAAATAAATAAATTAGCCACCAACTTAAAATGGAATAGATTAACAGCTTCTAATGACATTATAAAACTATTCTGAGGTTCGAATTTTTAAGATTTTTGTCTTCTATCAACTCAAATTAAGATGACTTATATTGTAACTGTATTAATCGAATTTTTAATACCCAAAAATAGTCCCCAGTACATCGACCTTTGGATTTTGTAACTCCTGTACACGCCTAACTTCCTGATCGGCTTCGTAACACCAAGTCGGAAAAATGTTTTCATATACTTCACCCTGGGCGACAACTTCACGAAAAACTATCGCGAAAATGTCCCATCCTCCAGGGTGAAGTATATGAAAAAATTTGTCCGACTTGGTGTTATGAAGCCGCTTAGGAAGTTTGGCGTCTACAGGAGTTATAAAATCCAAAGGTCAATGTACTAGGGACTAAAATGCCTTAACATAAATTTAATAAAATAATGTACAATGTTTTATATTAAAATCGTTAAAACACATTAGCTACATATGTAATAAAATCCCGGGATTCATAAAGGATTTGGTTAAGCTTTAATCCCTTCATTGAACTGATTCAAAAATGAAAAAAAGGACTGAAAGCCCTGAAAATTTGGATTAGGAGAGAACACTCGATTAATCACTGTTAGGTTATCTTCGTTTATTCTTTCAATGTTACTTTTTTTCACCCTCTGACAAATCTAGACAGGCTCCTCCCAATCAAGCCTGGGTTCTAATCTCATGGCTTTATTATGCTACTATTTCTCATTCATTGATTCAGATCATACATTCCACCGTCTAGAGAGGCTCCAAACCCTGCGACATCGGTCACGCATCCAAACGGTGACTGGTGTCACGCCGCTTAATCGTGATCGGTGTTTTGAATACTTTTTACAGTCAGCCTTCGACCCAGTTATAATTTTACTTAGATTAATCTTAAACATCTTAGCTTGCGATTTTAAAACAACCTCAACCAATTTAAAACTAATCTCATAAATATTTTGCTTCTCAATCAACAACTTGTGAACAGGGGCATCGGCTTGGCAGAAAGAGAACAACTTTGGCAAGTTTTCTACGACGCTTTTTCACAATTTTCTCGCTTAACTTAATTAACGGCTCAGTATAATGTCTTCCCGCGAAAGTATACCAAATAATCTATCAGAATTATCGCATCTTTGTCTCACAAAAATAAAGCCTGCAGATTTTTGAACACGGCATTTTTTCTTTTACCCTTTGGAATGCTATTTAGTTTCTAGCTTATGGTGATGAACCCACGTTTCATCCAAAGTAACAAGCCGATCCGAAAAGTTTGACTAAGTTTTTCAAAACGACGACAATTTATTTTGACGTTTTTAACCGAAAATTCTTCTGATCAGCATTCAGGCATCTCGAAATCCATTAGGCCGAAACCTTTCTCATGTACAAGTCGTGATGAACGATGTGAAACACACTTTCATGAGACATACAATGCTTCTGCTATACGATTGAGTATAATTTGCTGAACACATATCATGGTCAGAATCAATGTTTCTCGGAGTAGTCACATGAATTATTGGTCTTCCAAAGCGGTGCTCAACTAGCATTTTCTCAAACAAAACTTCTGTGTCTAATGGAACGAGCCGAAGTCGCGGTAGTATCGATACTCGATCACTGCGGTCCCTCTGTGTTATGTGTATGTTCCTGTTAAACTTTGTTAAACGCATTGTAAGGTATTCAAAACCTGTATAATATATTCTTTTGGCTTTATTATTAATACTATTAAATTTCACATCAGTTAACGTAAACATCATCTTTACAATTTATTTCCGATTTAGAATCAACTATTATTAGAATGCACCAATGTAGAATATCTTGAGTTGATTCTAGCAACTTGTTCCTAACATAAGTCGCATCAAGATTGTTCAAGATGAGGTTAACCTATATATCGAAATATTTATGTATATACTATATATTTTATATTACAGGTCACAATCAGTACATCTCAGCTTCAGACGCAGACAGTTTTTCTTCGAAGAGCCAACCGGCTTGGCACAGTAGTAACCTGTCCCAATCGAGTTCGGACTGCGACACGCGTTCGACCCCGCCATTGACTCAGAAGGGTCACTCACGGAGGAATATGGGAGGCAGGAAGCCCACAAAGGACCTCAACTGCAGCCCCGAAGAAGAAGAAAGAAGGAGAATAAGGAGAGAAAGGAATAAAGCCGCTGCTGCGAGGTGTAGGAAACGGAGAGTCGATCATACTAATTCGCTTATAACTGTAAGTTTTTTGTTTTATCGTGGTTTGCACATTTCTAGATGAAATCGGTATCAATCATCTTGTACATAAAAATTGAACTTTGTAATGTAATATTCGTCGCGAGCATCATTATATTAAAGTATCCGTTATTACAAAACGGGAGATGCTCATTTCGGTTGATCGATTCAATAGTTCTCCATATTACAGTTGATTCGGACTTGTAATGTAACCAAGCGAGGTACGCGAAAAAACCGACAATCCAATGGAGCAGTGATATATTTGAAAGGTCCAAAAAATTAGAAAAATGTTATAAATTAAACTAAACTGACGTTTCTTTCTAGAGATTTTTTTTATTGATGTCTTTATTCTGCTTTATATTCCTGCGCTAATATTCAGTCTTGACAAAAGAACGTCGAGATAATTATTATTTTAGAAACCTTTTAACCGCACCCCGATCCATGATGGTATTTGTATTTACATAAGCAACGATCAAACAAAAGCAAATAAGTCCCTATTTGGTTCAAACAAATATGGTATTATCCATTGTTGTTGACAAATGCGTATTTTCAATTTACAATAACTAAAACTTTCAGTGTACTAAATATAACAATTATTTAATATTTCAAATAAAAATTAATCAAAATGTCATTCATTCATATTTTTAAGCTGTCTTATAGAAATTTTAATAAAATGTTTATTAAGACTATTAGGTACTTCAGATGAAAAAATAACTGAAATAAATGGTTGCATTTAATTGAAAACCCATATATTTGCAAATGGAAAACTTACGTTTATGAAATTATTTTTCCTATAAAATTGCGTTCTTAAGGTACCGTAATTAAAGAAATAAGTTAGATTAAGTCCTTTCGATCCTCTCGATTGTCAATCTGTCCTAATTGTATAATTACTTCAGTGTGCCACAAGAAAATGCATCTGGGGCCTACCTCAATATACTACTTAAGTTGGAACCATTTGGAAAACTTTTTTATTATTGGTTTTGTGAAAAAATGTATTACTGATAAAAAGTTCTGCATGGTCCAAAACTTAAAATGCAACCAAGAGATAAATTTGTTTAAGCCATATACCAGGTTTGTCTAAAAATATGAATTTTACTCAAGAGTACCTTTATTTTTTACAATACAGAAAAAAATTATAAGGTAAAGTTATTTTGAATTAAAAGTTATATTCAAATATGCAATTTGTAACGTGATCTCTAGTTATTATATGTACTTGTTTAATGTGTTTGAGCTCAATTGATTGGGCGTGGGTTAGATTATTAAATAACTCGAATAACTTTGAAAAAGAAGTTGGGCACCACTATATTTAAAGCTTACTATACTCGACTCTAAATTAGTGATAAAAATATAGAAAATCACTAACCACTAACAAATAATATTTAAACCATGCTATAGATAAGGTAGATATCAAATTCTAATTCACATAGTTTTACTAAATTCAAATTTAAGATGATTTATTAAATAGCACTTATCTTTAGGTAAATGAAGGCAATATAAGGAATATAAAAACTGGGTTATCGCATGGTATATCTTCCACAAAGGGATTCGGGATCCTTATTCGTAATTCTGCAACGTAAATGATCTCGTGAAATTTGGTATTCTAACTTAAACTCGAAACTGTCTAGATCTTCTAGAGATGAATAAAACAACGGTCTTCAGATTGTACCAAAACCAAAACGTCTAGGTATAAGTCCATAAAATATCTAGAGATATTCAAACAACTGTCTTCAGATTGTACCAAAACCACAACAAACTTCTAGGAACAGGATTTAGATAAAATGCTTTAACTATAAAATGAACAATTTAAAACTATTAAATGAATAATTTCGCAGGGACTAAAATTAATATGAAAAGGAAAAATCTTATTTAATACATTCAAACATAGTAAAGCATAATATCTTATTCCAAAAAAATAATATATAATTTTATATAAAACCAACATGTGTTATTCATTGTTGATATTGAGGTTATGTTCAAAAAGGACAATTTATTTAAGAAATCCTTGTACAAAATACATATTTTCAACAAAATATCATTATTAAAACTTACCTTATAAAATCAGACGGATTTTACGATAGATTAGAATCATTTAGTACATCGGATGACCCAGATAATTATATTAAAAATCAAATCAAGTTGATTCGTTGTCATCCAAGTCAAAAATAAATCTCACAAGACGAATAAAGGAAGAAGAAAACGACAAATGACATTTAAGAGGTGATTGTGTCGAAATAACGGTTCCAACCGTTACAAATTACAGTCATTTAGCATGAAAATTCAGGTTAGGTGATTATTTACGTTTTACATTATAAATTATTTGTAGTTATAAATTAATTAATCACCAAACCTGAATTTTAATGCTAAATGGCTAATTGCATATTTGAATATAACTTTTAATTCAAAATAACTTTACTTTATAACATTCTTCTGTATTGTAAAACATAAAGGTACTTTACTTTTGAGTAAAATTCATACAGCTTAAAATTGATATCTGATGGTTGCATTTAAAGTTTTGCACCATGCAGGACTTTTTATCTAGAATAAATTTTTTCACAAAACCAATAATAAAAAAGTTTTCTATATGGTTCCTAAAATAGACTAAAATAGACACACTGTATATACTAAGTTGATACTTTGTTTAACTGTGTATGGAAATCATTAAAATAAACAAATTTTTTAAATTACTTTATAAAGAACTCAAAAATAAGAAACTTACATTAAGTTATTCCGAAATGTATCTAATACGATCTTGTCTAACTTAAATAATGTGTAGAACTTTCGTCGAAAAATGTTGATTCACACTCATGCCGTGCGTTGTAAGAACCATTCGCGAAGGAAATCTTCAAGTTGTAGTCTTTGGACACATTGAACGTGCTAGGAATACAATTTGTTTTCCCGCAATGTTGTCTACGCTTTTCTTTGACTTGCTCCCATCTGATCTGCAATCACCCGCGTACTTGTTATGGATCTACCTCGTTAACATTTAAAATGTGTTCTTCTAAACTCACTTCATTTTCAATTTACCAAACTGAACAATTTAAATTCACTAATTCAGATAAATCCACTACTGAAATCATGTTCGACTGAATTAGAATAACCGGTACACAATTGAATCGTGATTCATAAGAAAAACCCAACGACTAACAACTACTAGACTAATAAGTATTTTTCTGGTTGCAACTATTATTTTAGCTGCTGGTGATTTACAGGAAACCAGACCATTTATTTACAGTATGGTGTAAAGCAGGAATCATAGTAGTACGATTTAGCAGCCGTCTCGCTCTTTTTAATGCGGCAGCCGATGCGACAGCTCTGTCTGCCTAATATAACACAATCTAAAAGCTTGCAATGAATAGAGCTTAATTATGAATGAATGTAGTAGTTTTTTGTCGTTGAAAAAACAAAAAATAAACATTTTATACACAAGTCTAGAACCGGATTTATAATTTTTAATTTTTCATATTTTCCAGTTTTTTGAAATAAATGTTTTTTTTTTGTTTCAACAGTTAACAAAGTATCCACAATGCAAAATATTCTAAAAAATAAATATACCAGTTAAATATATTCTCTAAAATCAAAACAGATAATTATAATTGAATCAAATTCCTGATTATCACAATTTAAAATACACATAATTATAATAAAGGATGTAATATTATTTTATTTTTGCCATTTCTTCGAGAACTTTGATATTTCATAATATTCTGGCCAGCATTGCTCCTCATTATATAATAAATATTGTATTAATATGTACTGGAAATTCCTAAATAAATGAAAGATATATAAATTCCAAATATTATCCAATCTCAAAGTGGTCCGAAGTAGATTAAGCAGAAATGAGAAAAACATAAAGCCGTGATGATCCTGGGGTTGACAGACTTTGGGGTCTATTCTGTAACAATTCCTTTATATTTAACGGCCTTTAAAAATATTTTCTTCTTTACTTCTGTCATTATTTAAACGGATCTTTAAAATACATTAGAGGACTCTCTTAAAGAAATCTGTTTAAATAATGACAGAAGTAAATTAACGAATACAAATATACTTTTAAAGGCCGCCAATATTTTTAAAGGCCGTTAAATATAAAGGAATTGTTACACAATAGACCCCATAAATTTGTCTTAGTATCTGAAAACCATCTTTCAGGTAAAGTAAAAATATTTTTTAGTTTTTTGTATTAAGAAAAAGATTTTGTCACAATTATATCGTCTAGCGGGACATACATGTAGTTTTAAATGGAGTCAAATATTGGCTTTCCTAATTATTTTAGAGAAAAATTGGATTTATTAAAGAGCACTAAAACCCTCATTCAAAAGAATAACTTTAGATATTTTGTATTAACCCGTTTACGAGTTATCTCCGATTTCTTTTTAAATATTTCTCTTTTTTTATGGCCCTGTATTTACGAGCACCAGTCAAGGTAAAAGATGACTGTCAAATGAAGTTGTCATTTTGAAATATGTGCTTTAAAGTTATTAAAAACTCGCACATCGAAAATATAAAAGGAGTATTATGGAATTTAGGGCTATATAAAAAAGGAGAACTATTTAAAAAGAAATCGGCGATAGCTCGTAAACGGGTGAATTAAAAATATATCAAATTATTCTTTTGAATTTGGGTTTTAGAGTAGAATAATTGACGCCATTTAAAATTACATGGGATTTCCTATCTCCCGGTATAGTGTGGTGACAAGGATCTTTTGGCGTAATTGCAGTATTTATATATTTCTGGTTTCATAGTATAAATTCACTAAGAGGAGAACTTACTTTCGCAATTGCCTCTACCTAACTATTTGATTTAAACATTAAGAGAGAATACATGCTCAGAAAAGTTTTGTGATAACTAATTTATTAAGCAACATTTATTAAATATATCGTGGGCTTACAAGCAAAAGGCATTAAGTCAAAAAATGGGTTTATGAGTTAAGAGCAATTTAAAGTTTCAATGAAGTTCTAATTTTTTATAAGTTATTTAGTGATTATCAACTACTTCAAAGAAAATGTACATCCTTTCGGAATACAATGCACTGTTTTTACATCATATACAAAAATGTAAACCCATTTTGACAAATTTTTGACTTAGTGCCTTTTGCTTGTAAGCCCACGATATTATCTAATCTTTGATTTCGCTTTATCTTTTCGAAGACGCACGTCTATGGTTTAGTAGTTTTGAGGCATTATTGCAAAACATTTCTGGAAATGTTCAAATCAACTAACTAATTGGAAATATAGCCATTTAAACCTTTGATAATCCAGTACTTTTTAAGTTTTTTTATTTTTAGTAAAACCAAAACTGGGCAAGGGTAGGTAAAAGTTAAGAGTGTTCTTCTAGAGCCAAAATTTGATTTATTTTCAAGAAAAATAACGTAAAATTTTGATTTGACTCCAGTGAAACACATATTTAATCTTTACCTACACTTAGATATATTTTTTTTTACTAAAACTATAAAAGGGGGTAGTATCAAAAGTTTGCATGGTTGTATTTCATATTACTAGAGATAAAAATGCCAAAGCAAAATGGCTCGCTAATTTCTTACCTCTCATCCAGCTTTAAACTTCTAAAATCGATAAATATAATTATTGTTCTTTTATAACTATCTAAAAGTTTACCTCTGATTTCGCCATATAAACTAAACGATATCTTACAGAAAGCTATTTATGAAAAAATTGATGCCCAAATATCAAAGGACATAGTGTCCCTTCTAAGTCGATTTATATTGTGTCACAAGTTCTGACAACTTATCTACCATCACTACGAATATAATTATCTTAAAAAAGGAAAATAATTCCAACTCAAATGTGGCCATGACCTAATACCACAACAGGTATTGAATTATATCCAAAGGAAAGACAGCAGAGATAGAAATTTAGTTTCAACACTCGAACTTTGATTTTGGTTACTAATGAGAACGTCATTCTTGCACGGGCTTCGTCTTTATTAGGACTCATCAGCAAGAAATTAGTCGAGACTATTTCTTGCTCACGAGTCCTAATAAGGACAAAACCGACCCAACTAAATTTCTGTCTGCCGTCTTTCCTCTGGATATAATTAATTACCTGTAGGGGCATTAGCTAAAATAGTAGTTATTTTGTGTGACACATGGCTTTGTGATTTATTTTATGATATATCTTTAGCTTTAATCCTCAAACTGGCAAGACATAAAAAAATAAAAATGATTTTAATTTGGTTTGCTATTATTAATATGGAGTATGCGTTGATCCACAAAAAAATATTTCTAAAGTGTGCCTTGGAAAAAATCTACTTTTTAGCTTTAAGATTTAATTCAGAGCCGATTGTAGTTATCACGGATATGAGTCGTATTTTTCTCTTTGTCGATCATGACCTACTTTAAAAACAGTTTTGTTGATCAATCTTTAAAAAAAAAGATGTGTAAAATTATTTTTTTTTCTTGTTGGAGCTAAGAAATGGTTGTATAGTACAGAAGTTAGTTCTCAAAAATGTGTTCCAATTTTCACCTGGCTAATCAACCACTACTCAAAAAATGTCAAAAGTATATAAATAGTTTCTAACAAATTTATAATTTTAAGAAACCTGTTGGATATTATTATGTATGTATTACCTACATTACAGTTAGCCACAATAAATTTTCATTCTTAAAAGAGATTGTAATATATAATTTAGTTAATAAAATATGTTCTCTTTCCAGGAAACAGAAGAGCTCGAAGCGAAAAAGCAAGCCCTCCAGGACGAAATGCACGATCTCCAGCAGATGAAAGAACATATCGAATACATCCTGGACTCCCACAAGGCGCATTGCCGCCTCCACACCCAAAGTCCTCCTGACGTAAAACCTTACAACCACAACGATCAGTATAACAACGAGCGTGTCAAAACCGAATTCATCGAACCCATGAACGACATCTTCCTCCTGCCCTCTCCGACGAAAAGAATTATGTTGAGTTCTACAGTGCCAATTTCGAAACCGACCAGACCCAACACGCTTAACGTGGGAGCCACAGCGCCCAAAAGCGTCTCGGATATCATAGGAGGACCCATTTCCACCCCTTCGTCAGGGTTAATGTTTAATTTCGATTCTCTTATGGGCGGGGGTACCGGTTTGACGCCCGTTTCCACACCACTAGTGCCATCTTGTAGTAGCCAACAGAGAAATATTCCGGTTAGTATGGCTGATTTGGTCTCTCCCGACGCTTGTGGGCCCCCGAAGCTTGTCAGTCTCTGAGGGCTGGAGTGTGACATTTTTGTTGTGTAATGTCCTGTTTAGTATTTTCCGTTTTGTTTTTTTTTTCGAAGGAGGAATCTGACATGCCAAAGATTTTTTTTATTACAGTATTAACCATTGAAGTTTTCTCATTTTTTTTTAAACATATTTCCTTCAGAGAACACTGGATTTGGTGCAATATTTCATCATTCGAATACTTTTATTGAAGGTGATAAAACATAATATTGAATAATGATGACTTGTTTCAGATTACACTTTTGTCGAAATGTATGTCTTTTTAAAACGTGCTTCGCATAAATATAAAAAATTGCCTTTCTCACTAAGGCATTTTTTTAATTCGTGCCTTAAACTAATAATAAATATTTAAAATTGCAGCTACATTGCCTTTTGAAATACTGTAGAGAATTAAAAATTACAATTTGATTTTTAAAAAACAAAAATTTATAGAATTTAGTTTCTTTCTGGGTAAATGAAATACAAATTGGTTTTCAACATAAATAAAAACATAGGATAAATAAAAATAAAGAAGAGCTGAACTGTGCCTGTTTTTTTATTATAAGCCAGTGAAATACAATGTTTTTTCTACAACTATTGTAATCATATAAGTGGCTTAATAGTCATTATACACGAGTTGATTACTATACTATCAACTACTGTTAACCTAAAAAAGCACTTTATAAATATCATCGAGGAGCGGCAATATTTTAAATGGTATACATTTAAACAAACATAATTTTAACCAATTTAATTAAGACGAAACTTACTGTGATAGTTTGCACTGTGACAATTCAAACAGGCTACAACAAATTTGTGATTACCTTGACTGAATTTGACACACCGATTGAATCAAACTGTTTTTTATTCAATTTTCCACAGTAATTAATAAATATACTATATATCGGGTGTTTCAAAAAACATGCCATCGCTCGTGGGTTCATTCCTTACACAAACATAAGAGAAGTGATTTTTATTAACATGGATCTGTAGTTGCTTTGTTTCAAAGATACAGTGTATTACATACAATTTTTAACTTTTCAATTTGTTTTAAAATATTTTGGTCGGCAAAAGTTGATGGGTAAAATTTAAAAAAAAATATGTTCGCGATTGTCTTTTTTATTTTTTGATGACACATTTAGTTAGATATTTAAATGACTTTAGCTTTAAATAAATTTAAAATTATAACGGTATCTTTGAAACAAAGCATCTGCAGACCCATGTTGATAGGAAGTATTTGTCTTTGGGTAAGGAATCGCCCCACGAGCGATGCCACATTTTTTCTGAAACACCCTGTGTATTGGCTATATTTTTCAATAGTTGTAGATAAAAATATTTATTAAAAATACAGCTTAAATTAACAAAAAAAAAATGGATTTAATTAGAAATTTCTACATAGTTTATTTTTTATTTTTTATAAAAAATAAATTTTTGATATGTTTAGCCCTCATAAACGAATTTAAATTATTTATTTACCGATTCTGATCATTTCAATTCGCAATTTTGTTGTTTATTTATTTATTTTTTAATAATTTACCGAAGCTTTACAAGTTCTTTTAGGCAGTTTATCATAATAAAATAACTTAGATATATTTTTTTTTCTGTAAAATATTTTGACAAAATTAAAAATCTTCAGCGTGTCTGTTCGTCTTTCGAGGATTTTGAGCTGTATATTTACGAATATTTGTTATTTTAGGAATCATAATACTTAAGAAAGCTTAGCCGAACAATCAAAGTTGGACTGTTGTCAAAAATTTGAACAACTCTGGGGACGTATAATTAATTATGTCCCAACACTTTTTACCATGTTTAGTCGACCGGAACCAAAAATTTATTTATTGCTAAGATCAGTGACGTCTCTACGTGTCATTTAGTTTTTACGTTTATTTATTTTTAAATAGTTTTTTCTCATTATGTGGTTCATGGTCTGTGGAAGAAAGAATTTAATAAAAGACACCCAGGTGTTTTCTTGTTATGTTGTGGTCCACAGATTTAACCGATTTTTTGTTTTGTAAATGAGTGCTAAACATGGACCAATTGTTGATTAAGTGCTCAAACCGATTCTTTCATCGTGCTCCAATAAAATATATTTTGCTACGAAACCACGAAATGCCTTTTTTATAAAAGAGTCATATTTTCAAATATAGGAAAAATATTCCATCCATTACCTTTTTTAAATGAATTTAAGAGTTATATAAGAATATATTTTTTGATATAGGAGTGCTTCTCAGATAAAGCAGTTTGTGTTATTAATTATAGGAATTTAAATAAAAAATTTTTGTAAACGGGGCCGCTCAAGATGCGTTTACCTTTACCATTAGATTTTTTTAACCGTACTTTTTGCAATAATGCGCCTCTTGATCCGCCTTGTATATTTATAAATAAAATTATATAAATTTTAATATATTGATAATATATTTCAGTATACATAGCAATATTTAAAGGTTACATTTTTTGTAATCAGTCAATTTTATAAAGTAGTTTTGTCAAAGTTTTGTATTTATTTGCTGTAATGCTAATATAAGAAATACAATGATTTACTATTTTCTAAGTTCGTTTTTTAGTGTTTTCCCTTTTCCTAGTTATTTACAGAATGTACAGTTACTTTTTGACCGTGCCGTCACCAAAAAATAAATCTTGGGTTAACAGAATGATTGCCTCATTATACAAGATCCAATAGTATTAAAGGAAGGTAAAGTCTCTGAAATACCCCAAGTCTGATACAGAGTATGTGAAAATAATGTCTAAAAAAGTAAGTCAAAGTAAAACAAAAGTCAATTCTTTAATATTAAGTAAGTTGAGACAATTTATATATAAGATGTACGAAGGTGCGCAACATGTAACAATGAAATCGTTAATAAAGGATTTTCGGAAGAAATGCCTGATGTGAAATGTTCTGCACGCTCAATTAATACATGGATTCGAAAAATTGGCTTTCGCTTTAAAAGAAGAGTAACAACAGACAGTTTTTATTGGAACGAACAACGATTCAGTTAAAAAAGAAATTGTTTTTAAAAAATTTTAACAAGGGATGAGCTGGGTAACTTTAAGCCTGTATTTATGAATGAGACGTGGGTATATAGTAAGAGTAAGCGAAGTGATATAAAAAGTTGGCAGGATGGAACAATGGCTAATAGTCCAGGATCCGTAAGTAGAGTCGACCTTCACCCATCTGTTTAATGGAAAAAACTTATTTTTTATTAAATAAAATATGTTTTGAAGACAACTCAAAAACGGACCAAGAGAAAAACACCAAATTTTAAATTTAAGCTTTAATCCATCCTGCGATGAGCTGATTAAAGTTTGGGCATAGTTGAAGCATCTGGGGAATACTTTACAGGGTGCCGTTTTTTTACTTTAAGAAAAAAAATACTCTGGACCGTATTTTCTTAGGCAACCCATTTTCGGTATATTTATAAATTTATTTTATGTTATAAAAAGAAACTTTCATCCATTGATCTTGGACTATAATGCAAGTAAAAAACAGGAGATGGAATTCGATACATCATTGTCCATGGTGTCAATGAAGAAGGCTTTATAAAAAATGCAGATATCATATTTAAAAGTTAAACAAAAAGCGGGGATTACCATAATAATATGAACACAGAAAATTTTGAAAAATGGTTTAAGAACGAAAGGACCCCGCAATAATCTTATGGAAATTGGGTTTCGGTCAAATTGTCTGAATTTTTGATATGTTGTAGATTTCGTCATCCTGAACAAAAGTCTCCATGGGCACAAAGCGCCAAAATCAATATTTTGGCAGCTACAGAGCTGCCAAAGTTCCATATATCCGTTCCAAAACTATTCATTTTTAATACTATTTCCAGATGTCGAGAGCATATTTTAATTATTTAAACACATAAGGTAGCGTTTTTTGGGTCACTGAATTCGATGCTAATGTTAGATTGGAAAAATTGACAGTTGACAGCTGTCAATTCGCTGTCAAAGAGGAATAAAAAAGTGAATGTGCTCTGTTGACATTGGAAATTCAGGTTTTCGAGGCCGCTGAATTCAATTCTAATGTTAGATTGGAAAAATTGACAGTTGACAGCTGTCAATTCGCTGTCAAAGAGGAATAAAAAAGTGAATGTGCTCTGTTGACATTGGAAATTCAGGTTTTCGAGGCCGCTGAATTCAATTCTAATGTTAAATTGGAAAAATTAGCTTTAAACACGCTATTATAAAAGTATAATATCATACTTACTATATTATTACTTTCAAGCAACAAAGTCTACAACTTGCCTCTCCATCTATCATAATATCTTTTAAACAAGACTTTAAATAAAACTTAAATTCGTACATATTTAAACGAGAGAGTCAGGACACGCCCACGTTCAATAGAGATGAAGCAGTTACTATGCTGTTACGTAGCAATAACCAGGCTGCCACTACTTTGTGACTTTAATAATAGTGGCGGTTGAAGTTCCAATAACTAGACTGGAACTACTTGGTTACCTGAAAATCATTCCCCACTTTGGTAACTATTACATAGCAGCTTAGTAACTAGGTGGTAGCGGTGGATGGTCGCCGTAACCCACAGACCTTTTATATATTGCCGTAACCTTTGTATATAGTTACTAGGTTGGTAGCTTACGTTTTTGGAACTTAATTGTTAGCTGGGTTAAGACTTCTTTTATTTAAATATAAATACCTCAAAAATATTTTACAAGTTACTCACCTAAGAACTATTTATTATGCTTTAGTCCAAAGTCGTGTACAATACACAATCGTCTGTTGGGGTGCTACAACCAAAAATCACATATCCAAACTTGAAATATTACAAAAGAGAATTCTAAAAATAATATACAACAAAAAAGTTAGATACTCAACAGATGCATTGTTCGAGGAAGTAAAAATAATGGATATACGACAATTATACATATACTCAGTTATAATTCTAAACTACAAAAATAAACAATTATTAAACAAAATTACCCATAACTATGATACAAAAATCAAGGGTAAAAAAAAAGTTGGTACCCATCTTGCAAATAAAACAATAGCACAACGTTTTTACTTTCCTATCTGTATACAGATATAAGGAAAGTATAGGAATCATGATTTTTTTCGACCTCCGGTTTTCGAAGGATTTTTACGTTTTGGGGTCCCCTGAATCCGTTTTGACTATTTTCGGGATGATGTCTGTGTGTGTTTGTGTGTGGGTGCGTGCGTGCGTGTGTGTGTATCAGTCTGTCTGTGTGTGTCTATATCCACCATAACTCATGAATCGATACAAAGAAAAACACCAAATTTTAAACTTAAGCTTTATTCCAGCCTGCGGTGAACTGATTAGATTTTGGACAGAGTCGGAACATTTGGGGGGTACTTTATTGGTGGTCATTTTTATATTTTATGGAATATATTCGTTATTTACGTTTGAAGAAGAAAATTCTTCAAATAAAAGTTACTTACAATATTATTATCTATAATTTTTGTCCTAAAATGGTTCGTATTCAAGAAATTTGAAAAAATGTAAAAAAAATATTTTTTTATAAAAATTGTTCAAATAAAAGTTGTTTGTAATATAATTCTCTATAATTTATATTCCATTCATAATTTCTCTAAAATAGACCGTATTCGAGATATTTGAGATATGTGTAAATTTCGAATTTTGAAGAAAGCTCAAAAACGGATAAATTTTAAACTTAAGTTTTATTTCGGCCTGAGGTGAAATGATTAGATTTTGGACGAAGGCGGAACATCTAGGGGGGGGGGTACTTTATGGGAGGCCGTTTTTATAGGTTGTGGAATATATATTAGATGTTTGTGGAAAATGTATAGTTTATCCTCTAAACATTTATAGAGGTGCTGCAATATAGGTTGTACAAAATAACCGGAAAAAGCCTATATAATAACTTGATAGGAAAGTCATGTGTTGCACACATCAGATTTTTATATTTATTTAAGTTCAAAAATCTTTAATTATCTTCCGGATATGTACAAGGCATATTTACAAAACATAAATTCCGTTGAACTCTTTAAATCTATCATCAAAAAATTTCTTATTAATTCGGATAGTAAAACCCAAAGAGAAATAATTGATTAAATATACAAGTATTCGAACTAATATATTATAAGTTAGTAGTAATTGTATACTTTTTACGTGATATTTTTATTTTGTGTATCTTTATTATTTATATTTCATATGTATTTTAAATTATGTGTTTTTTAGCTAATTTTATATTGTTATTGTTCAGTAATTATTATTTAATATGTATTCTTTAATTAATTTAATTAGATTTTATGAACTTATACAAATCAAGCTTTAATAATGTATTTAAAAAAAATTGTTTAAAAAAAAGTTAGTAATTCGGCAGCCCATGGGCAACCACATGGTCATAAATGGGCAGCAAATACTTTTAATGTATAAGGTACCTGTCAATTACTCTATTAATTTAAAATTATTTAAATGTAGCTACAACTATGAGGTAACCAAAAAACAAAAATGCTGAATAAAGATTATTATTATTATTATAGATATGTCGAGGGATATGGGCATAAAATATGAAGAACTCCTTCATATCACTGCCAGTACAATGGATAGAGATGGTGTGGTCACAGTACAAATGGTTTTATGACGAAAAAATTTTAACAACAAAGTCGTCACCGGAAGATGTATTTTAGACTTTGAATAATGTTACCGATACTCAGTGGGACAATTATATAAGACACACGAAAAATAAAATTATTTCCGATTGGGAAAAATACAAGCAATTGAATATTTCTAACCAATTTTTATTAATTTAGGTACAAAGGCAAGTAGTGATGAGTCTGAACCAGAATCCAGTTGTGAATAAGTTATCCCAGTGGTCTCAAACTTTTTTGGTGACGGAACCTTTTTGAAAAGCAAAATATTTGACGGAGCCCTAAACACATTTCTAGAAAAAAAGGTCCATATCGTCCTTCCTCTTAGAGTGAATCTAAAAAACAGGCCCCGAGCCAAGTCCCTCCCCCTTGTTCGCGGAGCCCCCACAAAAAAATCAAAATCATATCCTCCATCCTCTTGGTGACTACTAAAAAAAAAGGTCCTCAACCCAAGCCCTTCCCTTTTGTAGCGATAGTACTGCTTTTTTTATTTTCTTCGCGGAGCCCCCACAGAGGCTTTGCGGAGCCCTGGGGCTCCGCGGACCACACTTTGAGTAACGCTGAGTTATCCAATAAATATTTTTCTGTGCCTCTTGTTATATTTTTTTAACAAAGAATCTGTTTCACGAATTTTCACCTGATTTGAATTATTTTTAAAAACTCTAAAAACGCTAAAAACCATTGTTCAGCTTGGAAATTTATTTATAAAGCACGAAAGTAAATTGTTCTAGTATTTGTTGACAAAATGTAAAACGTAATCTTAATTTTTTCAAAGTGACTTCTTGTATTCGTGTAAAAGCACTTTAAGGTATAGTTCACTCGTAAAACGGCCATTTTTAAAAATTCAATAAAATTGAAATGTAAGGTTAATAAAATTGTCTTTTACGTATCTAACAAAAAATAAAAATGTTTGGCCCTCTGAAACAAGATATTATAATAATCAAAATGTGCATAATAACACACTTGAAGCCTGTCATGTACACAAGCAATGCATTTATTTCAAGATATCCTAAAACAGTCCTTACTATATTTTTTAAAAACCAATGATGTAAATCAAGAAGTTATAAAATTTTCTAAAAAAACGCTGACTTTTTTTGTCCGTTTTGATAAAAAGATATTGATTTTTAAAATTAAAATATTTTTAAAGCAATCGACGCGTAGTGGGGTACAATAATTACAACTTGGCAACACTTAACACGCGGTAACTCAAATGTCTATTAGATTACTTTAGGCTTGTTTTGGATCTTTCGGAAACTAGTTCAGAATCACTGAATTACACTCGATCAGCTAAGAGGTTGTTCTAACCTCACGACGTGTTCTTGAAAAATTAATTCGTCTACTGTATTTGAGAACTGGAATCGACGGTTCTGTTTGAATCAAAATAAACCCTTAAAATTAGTATGAGGAAGTCACACATTTTTACTTTTGGTATTCACCATTAGGCGATATTTTTGTGTACGACTGTCGCGAGTGAATTATCTTGATAAAATTTACACTTTTTAAGCAACTGAAATAAGAAGACACGTGCAAAATGTTACTAAAAATGCGATACTAGAGCTCTTTTGTCAGAGGACTTGGGGTATTTTCTATCACTTTAGGTAGGTAATTTAAGATTCTACAACAAAACATAACCAAAAAGATGTCCCAGCAAGAAATCATAGTTACAGTGTGAGTGCAGCTAAGGAATAAACAAAATAGTGATGGGATCACTTGGAAATGTCCACAGACCACGATAAATGATATCGTACCACAGACACATTTGACGGACATGCCTGAACATTTTTCAAAAGTGGAAAAGTATCAGTAATACGGAGAAAAATTAAATTAATATTTACAAAAGACAAGGGACGTTTTAAGATACCCATTAGTGCGTAATAATTGCTCAATAAATCAATTTTATATTGTAGACACACAAATAATTTTTAAATAAAAGTTATATGGATTTGAAAAAGTCATATTTTAACAAAATTTGTGGATATCCCGTATATCATTGTAGCCGCGTTCATATATTTATATATAGTTCGGCCTGTATGGATGCCTCCCATGCCCGGCTAGCCAAATATAGACAGCGTTCGGCTCGTAAAGGATATGCCTCCCATGTCCGAAAAGCCAAATATGGACCACAGCGGTTTTTATTCCCAAATTTCGGCAAATTCGAGTACTCGGCTTTCCTTAAATGCCTATGTCAGGCCAAGTGAATGCCGACTATTTGTGGTTTACTGGGGATATTCCTGATTTCATTTTAAAAATGAATAGCATGGAATAGAACAGCAAATATTTTTTAACAGGCAACCACTGAAGCACATTTACCATAAGTACGAATTCTAAAAAAACTTAAATTAAATTTGGTTTCTTCGGCCTTTTAGCATAATTGGGCACTTAACCAGGAAGTATTTGCGTAGTAAATATAGGATATTGGCAATTATAAGATGATAAATTCTCATTAAATTTAAAAAATACTCGTCTTCCTGTGCCATCAAGAACATCGTCTATATCTTTTACGTCAGACAGCCAAGCGGCACTTAAGGCCATATTGAGTCAGAAAGTTACGTCGGGGCTGGTATGGGAATGCATCGAAGAACTAAGAACACTGGCAGACCGAAATAGAGTAAAACTATTTTGGGTGCCAGGTCACAAAGGGATCGAAGGCAACTAAAAAGCTGACGAACTTGCAAAACGAGGGTCAGAAGAAACACCGGAACCAGACACAAACCCAGAAGTACCAAAAAGTACAGTCCGGGGTTTTATAAATGACTGGATTCGGGAACAACATATCAACTATTGGGGAAGCACCCCAAAACAGGCACATGGAAAAGCCTTCATAGGCAGACCATGTCCCAAAAGAACTGGAGAACTACTCTTAATGAATAGGAACCAGTTGAAAGTGATAACAGGGTTCATGACTGGGCACGCCCCAGTAAAGGGACACTTGAACAAAATTGGCATGTACAATGGGGAACTCATGTGCCGACTATGTCACAAGAAACCAGAAATGGCCAAACACATTGGTTAAATTCTACAATTTCACCAGTAAAAACATCAACAAATTAATATTTTACATCTACTAAATAAATAAACAATTCTGAAATAGTTCGACTGCTTTTTACCCTAATATAATGTGAAGTCATAAAACTATAAATAGCATTTTTCTCAGAATACCGAACGTCGAACACCTGTGTTTTCAAGTGCACAGCGGTGCATTGGAACAAAATGAGTGTCCGGCGCATAGTGAACGAAGCACAAATGACGTATTTCATTATGTCATGATGTTTTCATTGGTTGAAACCGAATAGGTGCGTGAACTATGCCCCGGACACTCATTTCGTCCCAACAGTATATATTAAGGTGCGCTCGACGCGAGCAATTCAGTTGTATGTTTGCCATCATTCAGTAGTTGTCTTATTGCCATCGAGTTCAGTTGTCTTTTTGCCATCATCGCTCACAGTTGTTTGCTATCCGAACGTTCAGGTGCTTTCTGCCGACGGCACGTTACTTTCTACATTTTTACAAGCGTTTAATGCAGTTTATTTTCTGGTGCAAGTTATATCTTCTACAATTATTATGGCATAAGAAATTCTACAAACAAATGTTTTCAAGTTGGTAACTAAAAAATCAACTGTATTAGTTAATCAAATTGTGATGAACTAAAATTGTAAATATTTAAAACTGTTT
The DNA here is from genome assembly GCA_927349885.1 of Psylliodes chrysocephalus. Classification (NCBI taxonomy): domain Eukaryota; kingdom Metazoa; phylum Arthropoda; class Insecta; order Coleoptera; family Chrysomelidae; genus Psylliodes; species Psylliodes chrysocephalus. The sequence goes on from OV651817.1 coordinate 45,892,143, forward strand.
AGTGAAGATAAGAAAATTATTATATCTAAACGGAATCAACCACTACCTATGTATTTACTTCAGTGAAAATAGTGAATTAAAAACACTTCTTTTTCTACTACATATGACTCGTTAGTTATTTCTACAAAAGAACCCAATTCTTCTAACACCAGCGACATATGCTACAGAACATTTTTACCAAAGAAATATTCGGAAGTAACATCGGTATTTTTTCACACATACTGTGCGAATGCGAAGCTCTAGATCGCAAAAGACAGGCTCTTTTTGGACAACCCCAGGTAGATTCAACAACATATAGAACCCACTCACCCAAGGATCTGTACAAACTTGTACAAGGTACAAAGGTGATAGAGTGGGTGCTATAAACTAACATGGGGTAAAACACAATAAGCCAATAGGCTTCAGTGTTATTCGGAGACACATAGTCAGACGAGCCCAGGGGGAAAAATCTTTTACATCTGGTGTTAGGAATCGTTCTGCCTTAGAGGATTTTTTTAAGAGCACTCTGAATTGGTTTTTGAAATTGAAACTACTTTCCCAACGAAGTAACATGGTACATTTTTTCTTTTATATTCTACCAATATCCAGTCATTTACAATCGGTTTCTTAAGTTCAATCGAAGAATTTTCAGGTGGCACGTTTTCTTTGAAGTGTATCAATGGTATATCATCATCATCACTGCTACTGCTATTTGGTGATTGATCCCAGGAATTCGAGAATGTTGGCAAGTCATCGAAACTCTCGGGGCTATCGCCTCCTTCATCGGGTTCATATGGTACATCAGATTCGTCAGAAGAAGACGATGGTATCGCTGATTTCTTTATTTAAGTTTCAATTTTTGGAATCGCACTGGTTGAAGCAACAACATCAGTGGCTGACACACTCTTTCCGGACTCTATTGAAACTATCTTGCGTCTCTGTTTTTGTTGTGATGGTGCATTTCTTTCAAAATGTCAATCACAGCAGTAGACACAACATTATGTGTACCTTCGGCGTCTACTGCTTCAGGTTTAGGGGGAAGTTGTTACTTTGGCTCGACAGGATCGAATGGATGTAAACCAGTTTTACGGAAGCCCGAGATGAGATTTTCGGAGGCTTTGCCATTTTCATCCAATTTTTGACGGTTTATTTAGTAGCTGCGGAAATACATCTTTTGATAACGTAGACATTTTACGCCCTCCTGTTTTTTTTCCATTCGGTAAGTATCGCTCGCCAATACTTCTTTAGAGGAGCGTAGAATGCCACATCAAGGGGTTGTTAGGGGGTAGGCAAATAAAAAATATGTTAATTTCTTGACATGTTTGTAATACTTTTTGTGAAATATGTGAGGATAGGTTGTCGCCACTAAAATCTGCAATAAAAAAATTTGGATCATTATTAAAATAGCAACATCTTGAATCCCTAGATTATAAACAAACCTTAGCTCCATCCGTGTTTCTTAAATAAGGGACAACGATGCTATAAAATCAATCCACAAAGCAGACGGCATAAAATCAGCCTCTTCGAGACCGATTGTAATGCGCTCCTGCAGGTCCACCGTGAGTCCAACTATCCCACATATGATCTGCCTTGTAGACTACATATTCGGGTAAAAGTTGTCCATCTGCAGTTCCAGCATACATTATGCGTATGACAGTCTTCGTGGAGTTGACTACCCTTCCAGGGTACTTGGTGCCTCTCTTGAATATAAATTTTTTTGCCCCTGGGTTGTCAGTCAGATTGGTTTCGTCGAAATTTATTATTAGGGACGGGTCTGTGGTATTTAACATATCTCGGGCATTGTCAAAGAAAATGTCCAAATTTTGCCTATTTACCATGGCACGTTTGGTAGAGATATTCGCAGAAAATCGATTCGATATTGAGTTTTTATTTCTCTTCAAAAAGTTTGAAGCCCAATCTCGACCGGGTAGATTATTATCAAGCCTCCGTTCATTGCGGCCTTTTCTGTCAAGATAAGACTTGAGCAAAAGCGATTTCTAAGAACAATCCTTAACGCTGGTTACGACTGCCCTAGCAACGTCTTATACCGTAATAGTAGCATATTTGACATTAGACAATTTTATTCTATAAACACTGCAATGATTACATATAAACATAAAACAGAATTGCAAACTCTATGTCATAAATATGCTACTCGAAATAAAGGCGCGTACATTACCCCTTACATGCAAAAGGCAATCGGACAAAGACATTATTTATATTTAGGTCCAAAAATTTATAACTTGTTACCTCCCGATATTAAGGTGGAAACCAGGCTATTTGTATTTAAACAAAAAATAAAATATTATGTTCTTAATATGCCACAGGATGTTGTTCATGATATTATTGAACAATAAAAATGTAAAAAATATATATATATTATGTATAAATAATTTTTTTTGTCTTAAAAATATTTTTGTACAATTTATTTTACTATATTTATTTGTGAATGACCACTCACAAGTAGGCTTGACCTGCTTCGTGGTTTTTGTTTCTTGTTTATTTGTGCTTTGTATTTTTTAATATGTATCTTTTATATTTTCAAATAAACATTATTATTATTATAGTAATGTCAAACGGAAAGCCCCAGGAAGCAACCACGTTCAGATGTTCAACCAGCACTTTTTCTTCGTTTGTTAAAATGCAAGACCTTCCTGCTTTAGGAAAAGTGCTTTTTGTCTTAGCTCGTATTAAAGCTAGGGTAGACCTTTTGGCACCCTATATTTTTTAGAAGCCTTATCAAGGCTCAGACCATTATACTGAATATTATCACACGTATGGCGTTTTGGAAGGCTTCTTACGTATGGTTTCTGTACGGGGTATAGTTTTTACCATTTCGTGAATGTGTTTTTCGTGAAAGTTTTTACGTAAGTGTGAACCATTTTTATTTTAGGGACCAAAAGAGATTTTTCTCTGAGAACCTTGGCGTCGCACGCCATGATTACACATCGTTGCCAGATTACATAAGAAAAACACAATTTACCCCGCATTTATAAAATAACCCCCGCTATACATTGTTCTTGTTAAGCTAAACACTCAGTGGTGTAGCCAACCATTTTTCATGGGAGGGGTTTCTGAGAACTATGGGGGGGTTCCATCAAGAAAGGGAATAAAAACAAACAGTCAATAGGTCATCGCCATACTATAGCGGAAATGGTGACGCAAGGACCCTCCATGGGGGGTTTTGACCACCAACCCCCCCCCCCCCCCCCGTGGCTACGCCACTGCTAACGCTACACGACAAACATTGGCTCCATTATCGACTCGGTAGCTCAGTATGTTCGATGGTATATATTCAATTACGGGCCTTTCAGTTGGCTTAGCGAACCCGGCTTCGAATCCTATATCAGACCATGTGAATTTTTTAATTAATTTGCTTGGTTCGTTATAGAAATTGATGGCTGCTGTATTAGCAGTGTTGATATGGCGTGTTTCTCACCTGTAAGTCAAATGGCACCATCAATCATCCTTAAGTTGCCCTGGAGCGCCACGGCAAATAATAATAAAATCCGTCCCTTCCCACACAAAAGTTCAGTCGACTTCAGGGGTTAATTATTCACTGGTAATGGGGTGAATTAGGGAGAGTATTATTATTACTGCACCCAACGATTGTGCTAAAAAATTTAACAGGTTGTTGGCAAATGTTGCTGCTACATGGTGTGGCGAATGTTTGAAACAATTTGAAATGGATGCAATATTTTGTAACGCTGAGCAACTTCAAAAAGTATGTAGTCATTTGTATTGTCATGTGTATTTTTAGTACAATGTACACTACAGAACCTCTCGAACCAGTGTTTCTCAAACTTTTTTGGCGACGAAACCCTTTTGAAAAGCGAGATATTTGACGGAGCCCTAAAATAGATTTTATAAACTTAATATTGGTTTAGATAGGTTTTAATTTACCTTGGGGCATTTCAAAAAATCAATCCTCTCTTAGTGAAATCTAAAAAAAAAACCAGGTCCCCTTTTGAGACGAACTTCCTCATAGTGCTCCTTTAATATTTTTTATTATGACTATTATTTTCGCGGAGCCCCCACGGAGGCTTTGCGGAGCCCACGTACAGAAACATTGATCTAAACAATACACAAATATTTATATCATTTTTCTTTTCACAAATAGAAATTCATAGTATTTTAAATTAAAAACGAAAAAATTAAAAATGTCCTTTAATAGTTCAACAATAACTTCTAAAAAAGTACAAAAATTACGAACAACCCTATACCAAAAGATTATAATTAAAAATGAGGGAATTGAATATTAAATTTAATGTTCTTTAATATTTTAGACAGTGGAAACATCTATAAAAGTTTTTAACATATAAATTAAAAATCTACAACAAAAAACTAGATTGAGAAAAAGAATATAATTATTGCGCTTGCTAAGTTACATATATTAATTCCACTGAATTTCAGATGCCATTTAATATTTTACATAATTAGAAATATACAATATAAAGTATAGGTATATAAGAAAAAGTCGAGGCTACTTAAAATGGTATACAGGTATAAAATATATTATCCATAATAGTTAAAAACAGCGATACTACACGGAATTTGCTTATAAAAGGTGTTTCAACTATGCAGTCATTAATCTTCGGCGATATCTCTTTGAAATAAAAAATATAAAAACAGATTGTCAAGTTAAGGGTCGAAAAACAACAGTAGGCACCAAAACATGAAACAAGTTTGTGTTTCGAAAGAAAAAAAATATAATTTTTTAAAAAAGAAATATTTGAAAAGTAATGACAGTATACATGAAACATCTTTGGATTATATAAAACAGGAATGATTTGTAGTAAAGTTATCAGTATCACACAAAAACAAATCACAGGTTGGAATGTTAAACAAAAGATAGAATAATTATTGTAGTTATTGCTTTTTAAATTATGTATTTTTATAACATCAATAAAGCTCAATAATAAATCATAATAGTTTAGATCGTTATAGATGACTATCATAACTTTCCAATATTTAACCAATGTGAAAACAGATATTTTTAATTAAAACAAATCTTTAAAAAAATGTCTTTTGGACCATTCAGTATAATCAATGACATGATCGATTTGAATCAGACACAAGTTGCGAATAGGCTATACAACGTTCATCTTCTAAAGTAAAATCGACCCCCTGGCAGGATATTTACCATTTAAGTGAAGTAGCTTTTTTAAATAAAAGTGTACCATGATTTATTTATATAATGAGCAATTTTTAAGAAGTGATATGATTGATGACATTGGCACTCATTTTCTAGCTTTCATACATATAAAAATCCATTCAATACCTCAAGGTAAAAAATTATTTGAAAATAAGACGAATAGAATAATTTGACTAGATCTATTCGAAAAAATAATAATATATGTTTTAAAGTCAGACTTATTTGATTACTTTCTGGAGATACTAAATGGATAAAAATTATTTAATTTTAAACTTAGTTGGAAATTTGTACCTATGAACTATTGGAATGAAACTAAATGCAAGATTTGACAGATCTTTTGAGGTATAAATATATTTCTTAGAAATAATCAGAACTGTAATAAAAGATTCATATATAAGCAACTTAATAAACTAATCAAAAACAAAAAACAACCAATATTATGCAAACATCGTATTTTTAAAATAATACATTATTAACTGAATGTTTTAATGTATACAGGATGTCCCATTAGAGCGTAATTGTTCAATATTTCAATTTATGTTATAGACACGCAAACAAGTTTCAAATAAAAATTATATGGATTTGAAAAATACATGTTTTAAAAATATTTTTGGATACAGGGTGTTGCGTTTTTGCCTGGTAAATAAAAATGTATATTTTTTAAATAGAACATCCTGTATTTTATTTCATTTTTAGAATGGTATGGTAATACTGTTTTTAAAAAACAACACATGGTTTAATTAAATAATTATTTTGTTATGAAAGATGCAGACTCCAAATGAAATTATCATAATTTAGGTAGGTTTACATTGATTTCAAAATTGTTTAACATACAGTTATAAGATACTAAGCTAACGAATAGTGGAGATAGAACTGGTTTATTTTATATAAAGCGTTTTATGTCTTAAATATGGCTAATTTCAAGTTCAATTTTCTCAAATGCAACACCCTGTATATTATTTTAGTATAAAATTCCTTATAAATTTACATATCTCACTATACCAACCTAATAGCTAGTAACACATATACAGGGTGTCCCATCAGTGCGTCATTGATCAATAGCTGTTTTATTATTGGAAATACGAAGACATTTTTAATATATTTAACAATTTTATTATTCTTAAATATACAGGGTGGTCCATACACGAGGTACTGACAAAACCTATACTTTTTTAAAGCAAAACACCCTGCAGATAGTTTTACCTATTTGATTGTTTTCACATTGTCAAACAATTTTAATTGACTTCATTCATTTGTTGTTAAAGGGTCTGCCAAAACGCCAGGTTATGATTTTCACAATTTTTTAAATGAAATACCCTGTATTAATTAATTGATGGTATAACATACAGGGTGTTTCATTAAAAAAATTATAACCTCGGATTTTGACACACCCTATGTACAACATAGCAAATGAATAAAGACTAGTAAAATTGTTTGAAGATGTGAAAACAATCAAATATGGAGGGTGTTTTGCTTTAAAAAAGTATAATTTCTTAGGTCCCTCGTTTATGGACCACCCTGTATCTTTAAGAATAATTGGTAAATATGGTAATTCATATTTTATATTTTTTTTTTCAAATATCCAATACTAAAACAGCTCTTTATCAATCTATACCGCACTGGTGGGACGTGTGTATGTGTTATTAGCTAATATGTTGGTATCTTGCATAGGTAAATTTATAAAGAATTTTATGCTAAAATAATATACAGGGTGTTGCATTTGAAAAAATTTAACTAAAAATTAGCCATATTTAAGAGATGTTTCAAAACACTCTGTATAAAATAATCCAGTTCTATCACCACTAATCGTTAGTTCAATATATTATAAGTCTGTATTTTAAACAATTTTGATAACACTGTAAATCTACCTAAATTATGATAATTTAATTTGGAGTCTGCATCATTCTTTAATTTCGTAACAAAATTAATTACTTGGCAACCCAGTAATATTTTGTAAAAAAATCTAGGGTTGAATACAAAATTACTAAACCATTATAAAACTGAAATAAAATACATTTTTATTTGCCAGGCAAAAACACAACACTCTGTATAGCTAAAAATATTTTTTGAATCCATATGTTTTATTTGAAATATTGAACAATTACGCATTAATATATATTATAAAATTATATGTATAAAATTATAAATGTATATTTATTTTATGTACTACTTAATTATTCTGAAAGAAAAATTATATCTTTTGCCAGTATTAAAGTATACCTTGAACAATATAAAGTCTTTTAGAAGTGTTTGAACTGATTCTTAGGTGAAGCACAAAAAAAATGTAAGCTGTCAAAATGACAAAAATATGTTACGTTATTCTATAACACATAAATTTTTATTTAAGGAAATCTATTTGAGCTACTTCTATTTGAAAAATGTCATATAAAAATATATACGAGTCTAGCTTAGTACTTCTCTTAACTTAGCATGAAGTAGCCTGATTAATTTTTTAGCATTTAAATGTTCAAAAACAAAACCTACCTGAACTTCTACAAGCTCAACAAAATTAACATAATTTCTTCAATAAACAAAAATAACATTACTCCACAACCTTTTAAATTCAAATTAAAAAAATTATTATAGCTCATTTTTAGCCCTAGGTTCTTTTTGTTTCCCACCTGTAGCTTCTTTTGAAGGTGAAGAGGTCGTTTTAGAAGGAGGCTGAGTTTGTTGTTTGGCAGGAGGTGGAGTAGTTACCTTTGGTGGAGGAGGGGTCTGCTGTTTTGGTGGAGGAGGGGTCTGCTGTTTTGGTGGAGGAGGGGTCTGCTGTTTTGGTGGTGGAGGGGTTTGCTGTTTTAGTGGTGGAGGGGTCTGCTGTTTTGGTGGTGGAGGGGTTTGCTGTTTTGGTGGTGGAGGGGTCTGCTGTTTTGGTGGAGGAGGGGTCTGGTGTTTTGGTGGAGGAGGGGTCTGCTGTTTTGGTGGAGGAGTTTGTTGTTTTGGTGGGGGTGTGGTTGGTGTTGGTGGGGGTGTGGTTGGTGTTGGTGGAGGCGGCGTTTGTTGTTTTGGCGAAGGAGTAGTTGCCTTAGGAGATGGCGGCGTTTGTTGTTTGGGTGGGGGAGTAGTAGCTTTAGGAGGAGGTGTTTGTTGTTTGGGTGGTGGTGTAGTCAGTTTTGGAGATGGTGTGGTAGTTTGCTTAGGTTGTTCTTGTTTGACTTCTACTTTGGGTTCTGGTGCAGAACGTTTAACTTTTGGTTGTTCCCAACTCAGTTTTGCCAGAGGAATTCTACCAATGTAATCGTTTATGGGGGACCCTAGGTATAATTGATCCTTGAATATAAAAGCATCAGATATAAACCTCAGTTTTTTGTCTGTAGTAGTAAATGACTCCAAAATTTCTCCGTTTTTGGACAAATGTACAATTGTTTGACGTGGATGTGTTGTTAAAGGAGACACAGAGCGGTAGTGTCCAATCTGTAAGAAATAAGTATTCAAATGAATAATGATTACATTTAATTTAGGTTTAACTTACAAAATGTATGGCTTTCTTTGCGAATTCTGTGGAGTAGTAATTTTCTGCTGTTTGAATGGTAAGCTCACCGATACCCATAATTCTTGCTAAAAACTTTCTGACATTTGGGAATTCAAACAAAATTTGTATCAGAGTTGGATGCTCTTCATCAATTGCTTCAACCAATGGTGCTAAAAATCCATCTTTGCCATCTGATTGAAGATTATCAGGCATACCAGGTAAACCATCAACAAATATATCATGAGTTCCTTTCTTGGGCCCTTTTAAATAGTATCTGTGAATTCTACTGTAGAATGTTTCAACTACTAGTACAAAATCTTCATCTTTTGACAGAATTACACCATTAGCAAAATGAAGATTATCAATTAGAACAGTGTTTTTCTTAGTTTTGGCATCATAATGGACCAATCTAAAATAATTAGAGCTCTAAAGTCACAATATATCTAAATCATGTTCAAATATTTTACAATTTTTTTGTTCATATTAATTTCATTTATTCAAAAATAAGTTGGGTAAACATTTGTAGTACTTATCTAGTGATTAGATATAATTTATTTTGCATTTTAAACAAGCAGCTATTGTAATTTATCATGCATTTATTTGTAAAGTTATTTATTTTTATTATCGAGTAGAAATGTTTGTCAAATACTTTTTGTTAACTATATTACATAGAAGCAAATATTATATTAGTACCAAAAAGGGATTAACTATTATATTATATAAAACAATTAAATGGGTTTATTAATTTCAATGAATGCTGAAAATGTTATTAATTATTATGTACCTTCCAGTTGGATCTGACAGAGCATCATATACAAGATCTTGCAAATAAAATTGAGTAGAGGAATCACTCCAAAATAGGTCTCCATTTCTTGCTACAGCTAGACTATTAAACAGTTTAGGTTTTTTTCCATTTATTATTTCATTGGGCGATACAATCACATCTTTTTGGTCTAAAAATAAAATCATACATTACATAGAATGTTACTAGTACTAATCTGTTATTCTAACCTTTTTTAAAATTGAACTTCAAAATTCCATAATAAGGGTCGGCCACATACAAGATACCATTTTCGTCAAATCTTAGACCAAGAGGCCTTCCACATATTTTTTCTTCATAAAAAAATTTACATGGTTTTCCAGTTTTACCTACAGCAATAATTTGGTTATCAACTAGTTTGGCTATGACACCGCCATGTAAAGTAGTATATAACTCTCCATTGTATTCAGCAAATGCTTCTGGGCTCATAAGTTTCCCCTTGTGCCATATTTCTGTATCTTTTAAAATTTCATTAATAGCTAGTGGTCCATCTAAAGGTCGAATTTTGGGTAAACTAAAACAGTAATAATAGTTACATTTTAATTCATTTAATAAATAGGCACAATAAAAATCTATTTATTGCTTTGATCTAAATTTTAATATAAATCGTAACTGTGACTCAGGATAGTATTATCAACATTTTAAATATTATTGTGTCCATCTCTACAAGTAATTTTTCTACTGGTAAAGTGAAATTCAACAGTTTTATTTAGTCAGTGTTAAATCAGTAAGTTGGTTAGGGTTTTATAGAGAAGCATGTACTAGTAATAAAATGCCACAGTGTGATATCTGAAGTTCACCATATCAAGAAGAAATAAACAGGGGATTAAAAACAAGTTAATTTGACATATACAGTACTAAAAGGATGTCGATTTGGTTAATTTATTTGAAAATATCATGGAAATACGACAATGCATTAATGATTTTCTACTGTCGAATTATAATAGTATTAATAAGCTGTTCAAAGAGAAGTTGGATCAGGCTTTGCCCACTGTTAAATAACATCTTTCGTCTGTTAAAAGTAAACTCATGAAAAATTGCGAAATATGTATTGAATCCGTTCTAATGTACTAAACATAAAACCCAACCAGCAGTCATCATTTGCTCAAAAAATAATCAATCTCCTTCTGTAACAAAATCTGATATGTCATGCTGATTCTGCTCAAAGCCAACTTCAAATGGACAGGGTTAAAAATACCAAAGACAGTGGAATAATTATTGGCTGTAGAAGTAAGGAAAATAACAAAAAGTTAAAAAAATTACTGAAAGAAAAACTATCATAGGATCATAGTTAGGAAAGTTACAGGAGTAAATCCAAGGTTGCTAATTGTTGGCATTTCCATGCAGATCCAAACGATGAGATCACTGCTTTAATTCCTAAATGTAATGTTGACATTTTCTAAGATGATACATCTTGTAAAGTTATTAAAAATATGCATACTACAAAAAATACTAACATTTTACAAACTATTATTGTGGAGTAAAAAAAGTCTACAGTAAACCGACTGACCTACACCATTTGTATAAAATTTTTATGAAACTAATTAAATACACACACCACCAAGTGTTGTATCAATTATTCTGCATTTTTGATTCGATATATTTAATGTTTACAGGTTAACAGTGATTACTATGTACAATGAATTTGCAACAAAGAAATGATTACAATTTAAACAATAAGTCTTTTCACATCTGTTTACATATTTATAGTTTGTTCATTAGTGTAGTAACTAGTTTGTTTTTATATTTTCCACAAAATATTTTTCTAAAGTACTTAGAACTTGGAAAAAAATCACGAACGTGGAAGCATGGAATTCTTCCTTTTAAGTGCCAGGAATTAATTAAGAGCCTTGCAATAGTTATCATGGGTTAATTTGCGATGAAAATTTAAGATTCTACAATCACTTAAATCATCTACCAAAAGCTAGTTACGGTGCTCTAAGGTTACTATATTTAAATAAACATATTTTATTAAATAAGGAAACCCAAGCTAATCTATGTCAAAGTCTCGTTATGTCTAAAATAGTGTATGGAATACAAATTTATTACCATTGCTAACAGTATTCAATAAAAACAGGCTTCAAATCATGCAGAATACTTGTACATTTATCAATAATTTACGAAAATACGTATTTCTTTCATTTTTGCAAGAACACATTGGCCAAAGATTCACAATGTTTATTTATTGCTAAGTATGATGCATAGAATAATCAAAGATTCGTTGTCTACCTATCTTAATGATAAATTTCAATACAGAACATCAGTTCATATGGTCAACATAAGAGACACTAAAACATTATTAATGCCTATTCATCATACTGCCATTTTTAGATGGAGTTTCATTTGTAATGCGGTAAGTCTGTATAACACATTACCCTTATGCTTTTAAATCCAGATTAAAGGAACATCTACTAGACAGCCAGCAAACATAATTTTTTAGTTTGCAAATTATTTTAAAGTTTTTATAACTATGTATAAGTATTTATCTTTGAATTTATCTCTGTATTTAATTCTTGTTTTTTAAATTTTATAATTTGAATATGTAAATGGGTTAGATGTAAGAGTAGCCATAGGCTAAAATCTCGCCCTATTGTGTACTTTATTTTTGTAATCTATATTTAGTGCAAATAAAGACGTTTATTATTATTATCTGTCTTTGACAGTCATCATTATTTTAGAAACAATTTTTTGTAGATCATACTTTATTTTACATAAAAATGGTGTAAAAATATTTTAAAAAACACTTACCTAAAAGATTTTGTTATATCCGCATAGGGTGGAAGATTAGGAATTAGTACTATTAGTAGTACAGCAATTACACTGATGATTACTGAACGAAGGAAACATTTGCATATACCCATTTCTACTAGAATTATAAAAAAGAATAGATCTGAAAAATTACTAATTATATGCAATAGCTTTGTTAAAAGGCCAGTAAAAGGGACTTTAATAACACAGAGGGACCAATTTTTACTCAAAATTTTATTTAAAAATTCATGAAATTACTTTAGTGTGGCCTGGTCGAATCTAAGTTCAAAACTCAAGAAATAATGGACAGCATTAGTTGAAATTTTGCGTAGAACATCTAGAATTATCTAATAGGTGGCAAAGTTGCAACTAGAGTCCTTTTTACTAATCAACCTTTGCAAGAAAATGCAAGTCCTACATAAGTATACCTATATGTATCGCCTTAAAAAATGGTTTAAGAATTACCATTTTAAAATACCTAACTGTAATTATAGTATAAGCTGGATGTACATTTTTAAGATAGGTATAAGCATATCAAAATTGTCGAAAATATAAATGATATAAAAGTAAAATACATATGTAAAACTGCCAGAATAACAATGAATTAATTATGAAGAAACTACTATTGTAATGAAATTACAATGGCACTAATAAAAAGGGTTAACGAACTAAAGAAAGACTAGCTAAGCAATAAAAAATGTATAAAATTCAACATCTTTACGCATTTGATGTATTTTTAAATGAATTTATTTCTAGGGGACACTGATCTAAATTAGAATGTAATGTCTTTAGTAATATTTATCAATAATTTTATAAATAGTTTTTATATCAATTCTAATCTTATTACATTGATAAATATATTAATGATTTTGATAACACAAATTTTATATCTACACGTATAATTATTAATTTAACCTATAACAAAGTATTATTACCTATTGGAATAGTTTTCAAAATTCAATTATTACAAAATCATCCTGAATTTCTCTATGCACAAAAAATATTAACATTACTTACCAAACCCCCGTAAGACGGCTTTTTGTTAGATGCAAATGGCAAAATAAAATTATGAATTCTTTCCTTGACGTTTTAACTGTGACAGCAGGTGAGTTGTCAGTTCATTGTCAATGTCAGTTACCTACTTTTCTTCTCCCGTTAAATTTACGTTGACTCGAACTATTATCGCTTGTAGTCTTACTGGCCTTGGTATATACATTTTTTTATTGTCTTGAATAATGGCCATCTAAAATTTTTGCATGAATTTTCCAGAAAAGAAAATAATTTATTGAATTTTTCAAAATTCATAAATGGTTATACATCCCACATGACCAAATTGGTTGGTGTAAACCTTAAAGCATATAAGACTAGAGATCATTCGTTGGGGTCTATTCTGTAACAATTCCTTTATATTTTAACGGCCGTTAAAATATTAGCTGCCTTTAAAAATATTTTCGAAAGCCACATATATGAATATCGAATTACAATTATTTACAGTGTATATGGAAAAAACTTACTCATTTCTAAAGCAAAGTACAGGTACAGCTTTTGGTATAGATCCTTTTATTAATCTATTGCTACCTTTATAATAACGTTCAGTTGAAAATGGTCTGATCAAAGACATGTGTTGTTAGAAATGCTATTAATTCTCAAACTAAATACTTGACAGTTTGCTTGTGAGATCAGCAGGAAATCTGAAATAAGTAAAAAAAGAAAGATTTAAATATTAACGGCAATTGAATAAATAATAATAATAATAATACTCTCCCTAATTCACCCCCTTACGAGTGAATTTCAACCCCTGAAGTCGACTGAACGACTTGTGTAGGGGAAGGGACGGCTATTATTATTTGCCGAGGCGCTCCGTGGCGACCTAAAGATGATTGATGGTGCCATTTGACTTACAGGTGAGGAAAACCTCACCCACCATCATCGAGACGGTAATGTATGGCGAATTTTTTTAATCTGCATGTCATATCGAACAGAAATTGAATTTCTATTAATACGCCACACATCAAATCCTAAACCGAACCATGCAATTTAATTAAAAATCCACATGGTCTGGTCTGGGATTCGAAACGCAGCAGTCTCAGACTCATAAACTTGTCTATAAATGAATATAAGCGCGATAGACCGCTACACCACCGTCCCGATGATATTGTTGATAATGATGTACAATACAAAAATATATCTAGTCGATTTTATATTATACGAAAAAACATAAATTAAGCATTATAGCAAAGAAAACAACTATTTTCTGTCTAACGCAACCAGTCACGGTGATGCTCAAATGAAGAACATTCTACAAACATATTTTCTTATTCATTTGCCCATTTTTCATTTCAAGTTACGTTTATGGAATATAGAATACTTACTTGTGAAGCGTCAACCAGGATCCTTTTAAGAATTTATTATTGCAAACTATACAAGCTTTCGGCATGATTATAACTTATTTTATAATAAAAATAAACTTAAATCGTCTTGTTCCTAACTCGCCAATCATAATGCGTCGTGTACCTAACACCGAAGGGGTTAGCCCCCTCAGTACATAACAAACCCATTTGAGTATTCTGTGGTCGCCTAACGGCGTCGTGCGATACGGACAATGTCGAGTGAATTATTCGTAACTAGTTACATAATGTTCACCATTATTTAACAGATGACATAAACACCTGTCGCATATAAGTAACACCACTTTCGCCACATTAGTATGAAATCTTGACATTTATTATGTGTAGGTGTCATTGTTTTTGATTATAATACAGCAATTTGTCTTTAAAAACTATAATAGACTAAAAAGTCCTAATCAAAATAATGGTCCGTTATGCAAATATATCCGTACTTTAGAAAATTGAGATTTTTATTAGCAGAAAAAGCAAGTAACTTTTTTACTTTCCTGTCTGTATACATATAAGGAAAGTATAGGAATAATTTTTTTTCGACCTCGAGTTTTCGACCGATTTTTACGATTTGGGGTCCCCCGAATCCGTTTTGACTGTTTTCGCGATGATGTCTGTCTATATAATCGATAACTCTTGAACGGATCCTGCATGCGGTGAGCTGATTAGATTTTGGGCATGACAGATTTGGAACATCTCGGGGGGTATTTTATAGGGGCCATTTTCTACTGTAGAAAATATTTTATTTACGCTTGTAATGTTATGCACTATAATGTTTGTCCTATACATAATTTTCATAAAATATTCGAGAATTTGACAAAAGTGCAAAATTTGAATATTTAAGAAAATTGTTTGATATAATTACCTACCTATAATTTTTGTTTTATGCATAATTTCTTTAAAATGGACCGTATTCGAGATATTTGAGAAAAAGTGCAAATTTCGAATATAACCTTAATATAACTAACTCAAAAACGGAGAAAGCAAAACGCCAAATTTTAAATTTAAGCTTTAGTCCATCTTGTGGGGAAATGATTAAATTTTGCGCATAGTCAGAACATCTGGGGTACTTTATACAGGGTCATTTTTCTATTTTGTTATTTACGCTAAAAAAATATTCTCCATAATTTTTGTTCTATACATAATTTTCCTAAAATGGCCCGTATTCGAAAAATTTGTCAATATGTGCAAAATTCGAAATGTTAAGAATATTTTTCAAAGAAAAGTTCTTTGCGATATTATTCTCTATAATTTTTGTTTTATACATTTCTCTAAAAGGGACCGTAATGGAAAAATTTGAGAATCAGTGTAAAATTTTAATTTTTCAGCATTTTCGTTGGCAATGTATATATAAAAAAATTCGAGTAAGATGTGTATGGAAAATGTATGTATTTAGTTCGTCCTCTAAATGTTTACACTGGTGATGCAATAGGTTGTACAAAATATGCAGAAAAAACTTATAACAACTAGACAGAAAAGTCATGTGTTGGACACATTAGATTTTTTTAAATAAATGTTTTAAATTTTTTAAAAATCTGTTATTTTTTCCGGATTAAAATTAATTTCTACTTTACAAATATTTAATTAACGGGATTAAAAATGTTCAAAATATTACTGTTCCTATCCCCACTGCAAGTTAAAAATAAGCTCCACCTTGTGGTGCCATTTATATATTTAGTAAGACGTGAAACCTCTTTGAGCATCCCTTCCATTATCCTCGAGTTAAACACAGGACCTCCGCTTATATAAATTAAGGTAACCGTATTAATTCATTCCCAATAATAAAAGGACTTGTTAATTTTCTATAATTTATTTTAATGATAAACATACAAACTTTACATAAAAAAAATATATATTTTATAATTTAAACCTAAATACAATATTTAACTCTTTATTTTTGAAAAGTTTAAAAATTTGGAAGTATACACATATTAAATATATAATTTATCATCAATAATGAAAAAAAAAAATAATAATAATTCTCGGAATTTAAAGGACAGTTGATGGCTTGACCGATTACTTAACTGATAGGCACTATTTCAACAATTATTTGAGAAAGAGCAATATATTTTAGAACTTACGGTCTCTTAAAAAATTGTTTCTATAAGCACAAACTATCGGAATATCAACATTTTTAATTATATCTCTTATATCATTATATATTTTTAATTCAGCTTCATTGGATGCCCTTAATTCGAGCACTTCTAAAACTAAAATACAAGTTGTTGAATCCAATTTATGTTTCAAGAGTGCCAAAAGTAAGGAATAATATTCTAAACCATTCATTAGGTTAACAATTTTATCAAATACATCTTTAAAATTGTTATAGACATGAAAACCGAATTCCGATATTAACTTATCCAAGTAATTAATAATATCCCTCCCGTAATTGTCTATGGAAGATTTAGACTGCTGCATAATTCTTAAATTCAACTCGATGTGTTCGTTTAGGAAATTCACCACAGTAAAATATTTGGTCCAGTATTGGAAAAATTCATTCACCAGACTCTGATCGAAACTACTTTTGTCAATAATGCGGAAAAAACAGTCAAAGAAATCACTGGTTTGTATAATATTTGATTTCGATAGTAAATCAAATGTTAAAGTGAAAAACTGCGTTCTCTCTGATACTCGTGTTTTAAGAATTTCTATCACAAATTCATTTGTACCCTTCAAACTATCTGGACTATTTTTAAAGCAGTACTTGTTTATTATGTGCGTGACAAAAACTGCAGATAACGATATTGCAATATCTTTCCTCATTTTGTTTAACAACTGTTCTAAATAATTGCTTATTTTAAATCCGCTTGATGATAAACTTTCAAAGTAATTCCAACAATTCTCTAAGTATTGGGAGCGATATCTCGATGGAATTGTAACATTTGCCAAATTATTTAACGTTTCTAGATCATTTCTATCTATACTAGTCATACTTTCTATTAATTTCTGCAACAAATCTCGCGAAGGATTTTTTAAGAAATATTTTAAAGTCGCTGAGAATAAATGTTTTTGGCTGGATACATTACCTTCGGTTGTATTTTTTAACAAATTCAAAGTGTGTTCTTTGTCTAAAACCTCGCAGCTTAAGAAAATCGCATGCTTTCTTACAGAGACTGCCATTTTTGCTAATGTTATTACATATGAATATAAGATCTTTTCTGGAGATCTGTAAAAAGTTTTATATAACGCTCTAAGAGCGGATTGTAAATAGTCACCTCTGCAGAACTTCATTATTGTCGGCAACATTTTGTATGGTTCAACGACTTGAGCTGATAGCTCTATTATTTTGCATTGCAAATGATACATATCAACCATAACTTTGTCTTCCAAATCTAGCTTATCTTTTTGTGGTAAATACTTCTCTTCAATTAGTTTTTTTAAATCATCAGTTGAAAGTAATACTGTTAAAGCAGTCACTAATTTTTTCTTATCCTGAACTCCTTCATCATCTAATTTATTCTTGTAGTATTTGCAAATTTTCTGATCAAACTTTAAATAAGAGCAATGTCTTATTGTTGTAACATCTAAAGCATGGTATGAGTTTACTGTATTTTTAACTATTTTGTCAAAATAAGGTACTATAGTTGAAGGTTCATTTTTTATAAACCAGTTAACAATATTAACGTCAGGATAGGATTCAAATAATTCATTAAAGTATAATAATAACATGGAATTTTCAAGTTTTGAACGATCTTTCTTTAAAACGTACTTTTTGTAGACGTCGCTAAAGCAAACAAAAGATTTATCGTGGTTAGTTATGATAGAAATAATATTTAATATTTTAGAATCATCAAAATGCACCGTGTATTTAGGGAACGTTAGGTTATAGGCAAGGAGCTTTGAAAAAATCGATTTTTGATTAGCAAGGAATTCGTTACTCTGTTTTCTGAAAGTGTCTTCTATGAGAAGAACGAAATCAGGAATCTCTGCTAAATTAATACAATATTCGGGATTAAGTATACTAAATGTTAAGATGGTTGTTAGCATTCTTGTTTGGTAAGTTACAAACTGTTCCGATTCCTTATTTAAAGCATCTGAAAAACTTTTACCAATTGCAATATAAATTTCTTTCTCTACAGGTTTGTTATTCAAATCTAACATCCTTACAATCCTCTCTTTTACAGACTCATTAATATATTCAGCAAGAGCTTCCTTATAATCTTTTTTGTTTTTAAATAAAAATTCTAAATATCTTTGCAGAAAATGAGCATTCACAAAGAAGTGAAATTCTTTTTGAATTCGAAGAATTTTGATCTGTTCATTTATATACTTCCAGTGATTTTCGTTTAATTCTTCAAGTTTGAAATTATTGGATATTTCTCTTAAAAGGCTGTTCCTGAAATCAGGATATTCATTTCTGTGCCTAAAATAATAAAATTAACTTTTACAAATATGATTATTATATATATTTGGTTTTAGACAATACTAATTTAAAATAGACAGTGGTAAGAGCATTTTATAAGATTAGGTAATTAATATTCCAAGATCAAGGAGTAACAAATAATGTTAAAATCAGGTATAACAGAAAAAAAGCTGTCTGAATTATATAACGGTAATTAAAAAGTGTAAAGAAACCAACGGAATGATATGTGATAATTACGGTTAAAAAAAAAAAAAAAAAAAATTATAATTAACTTTTATTGGAATCGAATATCAAATTTCATAATTTAAATTAGAAATTTATTGGCACTTCAATATCAAATATAATTTTCGAACTTGGGATAGCCATATGCGAGTTTATGGATTAAAGGTGGGAAAAAGAAAGAAAACAGGTCCTTTATATATCAATCACAAAGAAATGTGTGTTTGAATAACGACCGGTTTCGAATTGTTTACTTCATCATCAGGCACACCTAGTGGGTAAGAGAAGAGGGGGAAATGGTGAATTTTAAGTTGTTAACAATAATTTAAAAAATAAAAAATGATGGAATATTGATTTAATTTAAGTGAAATTAACAAAACTAATCTACTAATACCACTAATATTTATTTAGTTACCCTAATAAAAATTATTAATCAAATTAAAGTACTAAATGAATGAAAAAAAAAACAAAAATGATTAAAAAAAGAAAAAAATTGCTAATGAATATTGAAAAAATATGTTGGAACAAACCATCAACACCAAAATCGTAAAAGATAAAGAAATGACTATAAAATATAATAAAAAACCCAAAAACTCATCATAATCTCTTATCCACTAGAGATAAAACTACTGGACTACAATCTTGAAGGAATCGAAACGGACTGAACATTTATTATTTTTTAAAAGGGTTAAAAACATATTATAATTAAAACGTCACATGTTAAAATATCAATACTAAAAAAATTAATGAGCCTACAAAACAAAGTCAAAAAACTGTCAAAGTTTTTAATGTTTACAAAGCAAAATGGAGACTGGCAATGAACATTTAACGGTTTGAAAGATTCAAATTTAAAAAACAATTTTTCCCCTTTTCTCTTACCCACTAGGTGTGCCTGATGATGAAGTGAACAAACTTCGAAACCGGCCGTCGTTCAAATAGAAATTTCTTTGTGAGATATAAAGGACCTATTTTTTTTCTTTTTCCCACCTTTAATCAAATTCAAATATAATTTACTTACCTAAAACAAATATACTGCAGTACTTGTTCGAGTGCATTAAAATCTTTGTGCTTAGAACACGATTGTATCATGAGTTGAATCAAATTTCCTCTTTTGTAAATATCTTTAGTAACATTGATTTTTTCTTTAATTAAAGGAATAGCTACAGATGGTTCATAATATTGTAAAAACTCTTCGAAATTGCCCTCTTGTTGTTGGTAATGAACTTCAGCCCACTTTAAATAAACCTCTTTTGGAGGATGAAGATCTTTTATTTGATAACTCCACAGTAAGAGAATTTGATTTAAATTTTTGTCGGAAAATTTTTCATTGCATGTCTTTATAAATAAATTCCATCTTCTACCTTTAGGATAATATGCCAGCCATCTGTTGCAGGTAGAGTATGCATTAATACCGGTAAATTTATTTGGAAATACGTTTTTGTAAATTATCTCAAAGTTATGGCTTCTCTGGCCCAACTTTCGGATTGCAGCAGCTTGATTTAGAAATCTAAAGTATTGTTCACAATTTGTAAGCAAGTCTTCTTTTATTAAGGGTATTAGTTTTTTAGTGGTTTTTCTGCCAAGCCTACTACTTATAATTTTTTTATCTTTTTCAAGTTCTAAGTATAGTTGAGGATTTTTCCTCGCTAAGTGACATAAAACTTTAGTTTCGTCATATTTATTGCACGTAATTTTGTTTATGTGATCTAGATATATCTTAAAACATTCTTCATTTATGTTTATTAGTTCTAATACTTGATTTGGGCGTAATTTAATTTCATTGTCATCAAGAACACTTTTTATTTTTGTTTGGCTGCACTTGTGTAATACTGGTATGGCTACTGTAAGGCCATATCTAAAAATAAGTATTATAAATCATTAACAAAATATTGTACTTAATAAAGTTTAACATTTTAAAATATCCAAAACTTGTTCAAATTTTAAATCAGGAGTCATCAGCAATTCATATCAATTATAAACTGATTGCGTTTAAGAAATACTTGAATTACCATATTTTGGTACTTACAAAGATAGATTTCAAAATCTTCATTAAATATTTGTCATTCAAAGTAGAAGTAGTGTACTTTCCGGAATAATCTACTCTTTGATAGATGTTATCTAACTACTAGGCCTACAACTGTTGGTTTTTTATATTTAAAATTGATATTTAATAAAATGTCCCGAACCAGTACAAAAACCAGATTTTTGGGCTCCTTGATTAAATCGGAGAACTGAAATTTGTTTTTATTTGCCAAAAGCAAGACCAATATAACGCAAAAATCGAAAATCATATTACTGATAACAAAAATATTACTTTTTAATAATAACTGATAAATTATTACGTTTTAAAAATTGACGTACGCCACTGCTATATTGAGGTGGGTTAGTTAGAAATAATTTATTTAATTTAAATAGGTCATTGAAGGCTGATTTTAGTACAATGCAGTTAAGATCAAGTTCTACGCGTTGTCAACGACAAGTGACGGCGACTCTTTTATCACAAAAAATAGCTCTAAACCAAAGACATTACAACATAGAGACAAAATGTTTCATTTATAAATCCCATACAATTGCGGACTGTTATTGTTTTAAAATTGTTAGTGAGTGGAAGAGAGAAAGACAGATCTCTTAGGACCGGCTGGCAACGTTGTAAACAGTGTCCATAATATGCTCGTAAGTGGCGTAGAGTTTTAAACTTACCAGTAGGTACTGTCTGAGTAGTATGTTAAAAAAATACGTAAACAAGTAGGTATATTTTTTTAATAATATAATCATGATGATTTTTTCATGTAGGTAAATTCAAGTACAAGTAAATTCAAATACAAGACCTTCCGATTTTTAATATTTATTGGTTTGTAGTTTATTGGCATTTACTATATATTTGCCTGGTATGATGTTAACCAAAATTATTTAAATTAACATTAAGTAGGTAGGGGTATCTAAATAAAACACTGTCCTAAAAATATTAATTTTTTAATTAATAATTACAAAAAAAACATGATATGACAAAAAATATCGTAAAAAAACTGTAAATAATTTTAAAATAACGAAATATATTAAATACCTTAATTTTATTAACTAAAATTTTATTTAATTTTGTATGCTTAGTTATTAGTGTTATTACTTACTGCAATGTTTGTTTTGCAGCAGGTGGTGTTCCAAAAACAGTTGAATCAGAACTAAAAACCCAACACATTAGATATACATACATATAGGTAATAAATAATGTTTAGAGGTAAACAAAAAAATTATATTTTGTATTTTTACCTGTTGGATAAGTCATCTAAAAATAGAAAGCCCTTACACCGTCTGGGGTTTGCATCTTTTCTGATATATTTAGCACCATTTGCACGTACCAAAACATCTTCAGGAAAAAAGTGTTCTGAACACAACTCTGGGTTTTTAAGAAGGGGCTGATTTTCAAGGATCCCTACTAGAGAAAACCAAAGTTTTCTTTTCTTAGGATCTTGCGGAAACCTAAATAGAATATTAAAAAATATGTATAGGTGCCTAATAGGTAAATCATTTTTAAGGTATTCTACATTTTACGTTAAATTTTCTTTGCCACTATTCAATAATTATTTATTGGTATAAGAATAATTTACTAATTTATAAAAGGAATATCACTTTAAAAACTGTTTTAAGACTGTTTTTGATATAATTTCTTATACAATTTAAATTATATATTATCAAACCTGCAGTAAATTGTCTGAAAAATTTAGATTGGATAATCATTTTTCAAACAATTTACTATGTGATCCTATACAATTTAAATTCTATAAGAAATTGTATCAAATCTTGTACAAGAAATTGTATAGTCAAAATAGTCTTAAGACGGGTGCCCTACTCCACTGGTTCAAATGAAAACAACATATCTAAACCTAAAAATACTTACCGATGAAAGGATAAATTTCGATTTAAATGATCTACCTTATTAAACAGTACACGTGCATGTACCATAATTCTTTATATTTCTCACAAAAGTTCACAAAAATAGTATTTTATAATTGAATAAATCAATAAGTCACACAAAAACTGTCAGAAACACAAAATAGCTGTTAGACCCGATTGGCAACGTTGCGGCTGGTTACGGTAACTACATTTCATTCATAAAAATAGGTACTACTTGTAAATTCGTAAAATAAGATATTCAGCGTTGCCGTATTTACGGAGTTCTTAGCAACCCTAATATTTTGTTTGAATAATAATATTGTGGCAGAATCGGTCCATGACCTAACTTTAACCTTTTATTTACCATACGTTTTTATCTCTCTAGGCAATATTTTTAGAGTTACTACTTTGTATATCTTTGTTTTATATGGTAAATAATAAATTATTATTATTATTATTGATTTTTAATAAACAATTTAGCTTATATTAAAACTTTAAAGAATAATTTGAATAAAAACATTTTTATTTATATAATATAAAATTATAGTTATAGGATACATCAAATTTTATTTTTCGAAAGTAATTTCTCCAAATAATGTTTACAGACCTGATAAAACCGGCAAAGACGCAATAAACGAGAATCTGGTGGGAATAAGATTTGCCACATAAAAATGTAAACAATTTGGTCTCTTAGTTGTAATATCTTTGCTCTAAACGATAATATTTTGAGAAACTGTTTTTAAAAATGGGTTCAGAGTACGGTAAAGAATGGTGGAAAGTCTATAGTGTGTTTTACTTTTAATGCATAATATTTTAATAAGTGATATTTAACAAATATTTAAAAGTTATGGACTTTCCGTCATTTTTTATAGTATTTAAAAGATAAAACGCAAAATACACTCTTTTATATTTGCCCTAATTATTTCAGAAAACTTGTGTTAAGATTTAAAAATGTACTGGTGCTAATTTGCAACCCTGCTAATTTGAGACATACATGTTATTAAACTCATTGTGTTACGTATTTGTTGAAACAGATAGAAATTTAAAGTGACGTCTTGCATTACTTCGAATAAAAATCATTTTCTAACCTATGCAAAAAGTTGAGGGTTGGGTGATTTTAATATTTAATACTAACATTTCTAATAGTATGCACTGTAAACCCATGGCGTCAACATTTTTATTTTAGATTTTTATGATTATTTTATAGCCACTAGAAAAGGGTATTTCTTTAACAAAGGTAGAATTGTTTTAAATATTTGTATATGTAGAGTGGCTAGCTTGTTACAATTTGAAGTAAGTTTAAATTCAGTTTTATACATATGCCCGGCATCAATCCTATGAAATAATAATAATACTCTCCCTACTTCAACCCCTTACGAGTGAATTTTAACCCCAAAAGCTGAGCTGAGCACCATCATCGAGACGGTAATGTATGGCGATTTTTTATAATCTGCATGTCGTATCAACAGAAATTGAATTTCTATTAATACGGCACACATCAAATCCTATACCGAACCATGCAATTTAATTAAAAATCCACATGGTCTGGTCTGGCATTCGAAGCCCAGCAGTCTCCGACACATAAACTTGCTTATAAATTTATATTCATTTAGACCGCTACACCACCCACATTCCTATGGGGGCTTTCTTCGATTTTAAACCAAAGAAGTGTGCATCCATGACAATTGTAGAAATTATGCATGATTTAACTTTCCACTTTTATACTCGTAAATGACAAGAAGAGGTTGCCCTAAAGCACAGTAAAATTCCAGGCTTGGCTTTGTTCAGCTATTATGTTCGTCTTTTTTGTTTGTGTTGGATGTTGTAAGCTTTTTGGGGTCGGTTCTTAATTGTCTTGCTTATATTTGTGATTTTTAGTGCTTTGATTTTGATTTAGTATAAAATTATACCTGTTAATTATTTTCCGATGCACTATTTTATAATTGTTGCACAAAATGTTCTTAAACCGTCCCTGAATCTTGTTTACAAAATGTGCAAAACGAAATTGTGCATAGTCTATCGATGGCTTAAGTGCAAAATCTCGTAACCCACAAAATTTCAAAAAATCTGTTTTTGCGTCATTGGAGTCGTATGTTTTAGTTGCGTATTGTGTAAAACTATCGTAAGCAACAGTATAAAATGAAATTAATTTTACGCGCCAAAAGAAAAAATTGCTTTCGAAATTACATATACAGTATATTTGGTTTTTTTATTCCCCTGTAAAATTTACTTTTTGGGGTTACGACGTTTTGCACTTAAGCCATCGCTATACTTTTTTATTAACAGTTATCATTCTACCCCTCAACCCCTCTCACCACTTCATTTTTTAGACACAGTGAAGTGTAGACTGGAGGTTGAAAAAAAATTAGTGACATTAATTTTGGATATCATACATTGTATTTTAAATAACACTGTTCAAAATACAAATGTTTTTTATTTAACACATTGAAACAACCATTTCTTAATGTTTTATTGCAACTAGTTTAAAATACTTACTTTTTGTCTAAAGCATCAAATAATAAATCAATCTTTTCTGTTGTCCAACTGCCTAAAAGTCTCGATAAAATTTTTTTCCTTATCGAGTATGACAAACAAGGCAGATATTCAATAACTAATTTTTCTGGATCAATATCATTGAAAGCTGCTCCAAAAAACCATAAATTTTTTAGTATCTTACTCGTGTACAGTTCATTTCCACTTTTCAGTAGTTCTAACAGAAAATCAGTTTTCTTAAAATACAGTAAGGTGTCAATATAAAAAATACTTTCTTGGTAATTTTTAGGATTGAGGTTTTTCAAAGTTTCACTTAGTTGTTCTTCAGTTTGAAATAAAGAAGGTGTTTTAAGAAGTTTATAAAAATTCTTTTTCCTGTCTTTGATTGTGCTCCCTTCTAAATTGTGAAATTTTTGTAGAAAGTCGGTGTCTCCCATTTCAGTACCTTAAAAGTAATATGTATGATGAGTCAATGCAGGAAGGCAGGGAAAAATTGCAGTGGTTCAAAAAAAATTATGTGTAAAAACTCAAAAAAACGAGGAAGTACTCTACTGCTGGGTTTGCTCGAAGTTAGCAAAGCATCCATTTTATTTTAAAGTTACATTTCTATGGTCTGAAAATGTGTGAGTAGATGTTTTTAGAAAAAAGCATTTATCGATAGCTTAATTCTAACATCTCGTAACCCACAAAGAGTAAATTTTACATTAGAGGCAAAACACTCTCTCCTGACCCATGTATCGTGCGGGTTAGGACTTATTAGAAATCGCTGGAATCAACTAGAAATGTTTTTATTTGAGACAAGAGGTTTTAGTGACTGATAGTGTCCATCTTTTTCTATTGAGTAAAAGTAAAAACGTGAATTCGTAAAAATTGGGGGTTAAGACTTGTTAGAATTAAGCCATCATAAAAGGCATAAAATGTCTGAATTATATATATACGAAAATTGCCTAATTTCCTGAAATGCTTTGCTGACCTTTTATGCATGCTGCTCCCAGCTAGCACATAACGTTACCAAGCCTTTCGGCGATGTTGTTTTAAGGGAACATAATAACATACCCATACAACGTAATTGCAACGTTAATGAGAAGTTGTTGAGGGAAATCAAAACCTCGCGAAACATCTATTTGTTACTTACGTATTTAACTTGCCTGTTAAGATAACACAACGTAATTAAGTAACTTGCTAAAAAAGTTTCCACGAGAAGTACTATGGACTTTCGAACGTAGCCATTCGTTTGTCATAACCAACAAAACATAAAAAAATGTCACTTGTCACTTTTTCTTGTACGTATTTGA
The DNA here is from genome assembly GCA_927349885.1 of Psylliodes chrysocephalus. Classification (NCBI taxonomy): domain Eukaryota; kingdom Metazoa; phylum Arthropoda; class Insecta; order Coleoptera; family Chrysomelidae; genus Psylliodes; species Psylliodes chrysocephalus. The sequence continues at coordinate 45,918,974 of OV651817.1, forward strand.
GATTTTAAAGAAATTGGAAACTATACGTTTGAATAAGTTTGGTAAGTTGTTTTCTTCTTTTCAATAAATTTTCTAATTTTCTAATTTATTGTCTGTTGTTTTAGATGGTAAAATTTCAATTTCCAAATACAATAAAAAATGGTGACATATCACTTTAGTGTCACAAAATTACAGATTTGACATATGTTTTAAATAAAACTACAGATAGATATTTCTTGATTTTTGGAAAAAAAATTGCGGATTATAGTCAAAATTCAAAAATATGGCCTTTCCAAGTTGGAACTATTTTTTATTGCGGATGTTGAAAACTACCTATTACTTGATAAAAGCGTAGTAATTTAGATTCGCGCATGCTCTCTTGTGCGTTTGTCGAGAATTTGATTTTATTTATCGCAATTTTATTTGTGTTTTTATATTTTACATAGGTTTTAAGTGTTTTTTTGGATTATTTATTAAAAACTATTTATGAGCATATTGCATTTTAAATCAATAAATATTTCTAAATTTTATGTTGTGTTTACTGCAACAATCAATAGATAAGGCAACTTAGGTTTGTTTGGTAGCGATATTAAGCTGAGAAGCAAGAACGTATATTCTTTGATCTGTGTCAGTTGGCCGGGAAGCAAATTATTTTAAAAATTATGTTTTCATTACAGGCGACATTCAATTAATTTTTTACGTGGGTTCGGTTACGTATTTTTTTTTAATTATTTTGATATTTCCATAATGACAAATATTCAATTTTTTTGTTAGTGATGTTTTCTTGTGCAAATATGGAAAAAATGTTTCATGACGAAAAATATATTTTTTTTAAGTTGTTTCTCTATAGGTAAACATACTGCATTTTTTTGCGAAAATTTACTATAGAAACTAGTTATTTTTGGGTGTTGACAAATTTTTGCAAAATTCGTACCTGAACTCGGCGAACAATTCACTCATGTTCCAAAAAATAAAAAATTGAGGTTAGAAAAAAATGGTTATATTTTGAAAAAATCCGCACTTTTTTGTAAAGAATTAGTCTCTACTACATTCAAAATGGTTCTATTTTTTTTCTAAATGGCTTATTTTTTGTGACACTAAAGTGTTATGGACCCTAAAAAATAAATCATTGTAAACAAGTAGATACAATTAAATGATGAAATATTTATTTTACACGATAATAGGGATCTTATTGATGCCTTAATACTATAGAAGTAACGATATAAAACAATGAAAGTATCGATATTTAGGCACTGAATTACCAATACTATCGCCATAGTGATACTTAGAAGCAAGTATTGTATCGCTATGTGTGTGGTCAGAGATTATAAGGTTTGTTCAAATATTTGTACTGAAATATTTTAGTTTTTGCATGTGGTGAAACTTGGTAATATGATTAAGCGTTACCACTGTTTTTTTGTTATTTAATTATAAGGTAAATTGCCAGTTATTGACACTATAACTTGTACCAGGTAGAGTACCAGTAGAGAAAGAAAAGGTGTTGACTACAGAATATACTTTACTGATGCACTCTTGTTATTAGTTAAGTTCCCTACTCCGTCCTGTTGAATGGGGGTTGCCAGCCGTTTAACAAAAATCTTTTACTTTTTCGATACTTTGTTACTCGAGACTTATAAATATCAATATCTTTAACATAATATCGAACAGTATCGATGCCTCTACCACAAAGTATCTCACATGATACCGGTATTGATACCTTTGACCGATACTCAACCCTACTCCCAATTATAAAAATACAAAAACAGAGAAGTCATATACTGCTATCCTAACAAGAGAAGTCCTATCTGAAAATTTATATTTATTATCTTTTAAACCTTCTTTTGTGTAACTTTTTAACATTTTAGTACCTTTGTTACAAATAAGACATTCCTTTTCAGTATCGAGAAAGATAAAATGTAGACAAATGCACATAAAAAAAACTGCTAATTTTGCAGATAAAACCTTTCTTGCTAGAACAGCAGTATAGAAGTGCTCATGTAGTTCACTAAAGATAAATAACATTTAAATTTGTTACGTTTCAGTAAATTAAGTATTACCATTGCTGGACAGTAGTGACGTTTTGGTGGATAAATACAGCATTTCACTGGATATATATACCTATGCCATTTTGCTGTACGTTTGCTGCACAATACCAATTGCTGGACAAACTTTAAAAATGCTTTACAATACAGAAAAATTGCTGTAAGTATGGTCGCCCTAGTGTAATAATATTTTAATCACTAAAAATAAATTTTAAAAATATTGTGTTTTAGGTTTCCTTTGTGCTGGATTATAATTCTAGTAAAAATCTCAGGAATTTTAGAAGCTAAAGTTAATACAGAATTGGTTGAAGAAGAATATATAACAACTGAGATTATTTCTTTTTCTTTCAGAGCAGAATATCATGCTAAAAAACATTGTTCTGTATAAGTTGAACATCCAGTATTAAGTATAAAATTTGTAAAAGTCAAAATAAATGTTATTTATTTAAAAAAACAAAGTAAGTAAAAATCAACTAAAAATAGGTGCAACGATTTAAACGAGCATATTTTTTATTTTCTTTATATATATATATTATTTTCTTAATAATAATTAAACAAGTAAATTTATTATCTACAAAGTTATTTTTACGGAAGAAACTATGTTATTAAGTTCACATATTTATTTGTTTACAGTACGCTACTGATATATAAAGTTCTAAATGGTTAAAATATCAAAATAAAATAAAAAAGAAATTAATAAAATTGTCACAGTATAAAAATGAAGTCAATAGTGTAATAAAAGTTGACACTTTAAAAAATAAACCTTTTAAAATGTCATAATTTGAAAAATACTTATTGTAATTGGACATCAGTTGGTCTACAAATAAATTCTGTCCATAGTTAGTTCTATGAGCATTTACATAAAATAGTTTCATATGCCTAGTAAGTCTGGCAGGAACAAGGAATCTAATAAAGTGTACCAGGCTGTCACTATCAATCAAACCGTTCAATAACTTATACAGGAAAACAAATGATGCTTCTCGACATCTGCATACCAAACTCTTATAGGTCCCTCTCAAAAATAACATCAAGATCATTTATAGTTTGCTCAAAACTTAGTTCAGAACCTGCAATGACAATCATGCATAATGATATTAGCTGTTTTATTAAACCTTATGACTTTACATTTATCAATATTCAGTTTATATCATATTAAAACTATGATTAGTACCAGTTGTAGGCAAATATCTTTTTAGCATCCTACAACTGCCATCTTAATAAAAATCTAGTGACTTTTGAAATATACCTTATATAAATTCACTTTTTACTACTTTTGTACAATCGTGCACCATTTTAGCTACCAGTGAACCTTTGCAATATAGGTACCTTATTATACTCTTTCGTGCAAGCGTTCAGTGTTTTCGATTCTAGTGAACCTTTGAGATATTCCTTATATACCCTTTATACCAACTTTTGTCCAATTTGTCAGTGTTTTTTTTTTACCTATATTATTAATACCTACCTCTACTTGTATGATATTGGTTCTTGATTTCAAAAGCTTTTTAATAATAAATTTATACAATTTTTTATTTTGTTTTCTTCAGATTTTACTATATCCTCAATATACTATTTTGAATATAGTGTATCCAAGGATGGACATAACTATACTTGTAAAGATATTTATTTTAAATTGTTCAAAAGGTCTTTTTCATAATTTCTCAACGTTAATCGTATTTATTTAACAAGCAAAAGAAATTATGAAGAAGTACTTTTAAATTTAAAATAAATATTTTTACAAGTATTGTTAAGTCCATCCGTGGACACACTGTATAATGCTGTAGAATGAATTCACATTATAACATCTATAGAAAGTTTCAGAGCAACTTTCAGGGTAAGTACCGTAAAAGTGCTAGTGTGATGTTTTCCGAACTTCACTTTTTAACTTCTGTGAGATGTGCTATAAAAGTCTTGCCGTTGCGGACATTCGGTGGTTGCAGGGATGATAGGGTTACATTAACAGTACATTGCATGCGAGCTTAAAGAGCCTAAAATTGCAGCTTATTAACGTAGATGGGATGTTTTTGTGCTAGCTGGGCTTATTCATATGTATATTTTTTTAAAAAATACAAGCCCTGTTTTCATGATAATAATAAATTGAACTGGTGTAAAATATTGATTTTTTTTAAATAAAATATGTACTATGTCTGTAAAAAATGGCATATTCCCCAAAGAACTTAAAACTGGTATAGAAGCGATTCAAGGGCTCTTGAAAATTATAGTCCTATCACAGTGCATACTGCTCTCTATAAATTTTTTGAAAAATACATACGTAAAAAATGTTATCATTTTTATTTAAATTTAAAATTCTTACAGATCAACAACATGGGTTTCTTCCTGATAGGTCAACAGAAAGTGCTACTACTGCCTTTTTAAGTTTGTCCATAATCAGCTAGGGGTGCGCTCTTTTTTGATCTATCTAAAGCTTTCTCAATTATTATTGGTAAATTAAGTGCTTTAGGTTTTAGGGGTAACTTTTTGCAATGGATTAATATATATTCTTGTAAAATGTCTGTTAGAATCAATGGTTGCTTATCAGAAGTAAAGGACATGGATTGCGGTGTTCCTCAAGGATAAGTATTGGGTCCACTCATATTTCTCCTTTGCATAAACAACTTGCCTAACTTCATCTCATCTGGTCACATTTCAATATATGCTGATGATACCAATGTTGTTGTCGATGCAGAATCACCTCAAGAACTTCATTCCAAATTGTCTCTTGTTGCTAGAGAATTCACTGTATGGTGTAACAGAAATGCATTAATTGTTAACGCCTACAAACCAGTACTCATTCAGTTCCATTCTAGATCAAGAATAAGTACAGACTTTTTAATACAAATAAATAATGATTTTATCCTACTGTCCATGAACACAAAATTCTTAGAAGTTCTTATAGATGCAGATATGAGCTGGAGTTCCAATACTGACTCCATTTGAAAAAAATAGATATTAAGTACTATGTAATTCTCCGATTAAAAAATATGTTGGACACCAGACAACTTCTTCAAGTTTACTATGTGATGGCATATTCACATTTAGCTTACAACATATTGCTTTGGGGAAATGTGACAAGTATGTAAAGAGTCTTTATTTGTCAAAAAAGACTAATAAGATTTATAATAGAAGTACCTGTAGAGATCTTTTCAAAAGATATAACTTTTCCAGCAATATATATTCTCAAATGTGCTATATACGTTAACAAAAACATCTCCAAATTTACCCGTAACTCAGACAACCATAATTATAGTACATGTTTCAACCATGTTCGAAAAAAGTTCATACTACTGTGGAAAAAGGGTAATCAATTATCTACCTACCTCTCTAAAACAAATTAATAGTCTGAGCTTATTTAAATGCAAATTAAAAAGCCATTTATCCCAAAAATGCCCCTACAGTATTCATGAATTTCTCCTGTGGTTTTTGTAGTACAAGGTACAGCCTACGTCATATGGGTGTTTTCAAGCATATCAGTCCTAATTTTGATTTTGTGTATTTTAGTTAGATTTTATAACTGTTTTGTAAATGTATATTATTGTACATCTTTACATGTAAATGACTTATCCTATATCATGTATATTATTATTTTGAGATGTCAACATTTTTGTATCCAGGTAAAAATATAATTATGGTACATACACCCCATTTGTTAAGCTATTGTTCTATTTTTATTTTAGATCCCTTGCCGCTTTCGATAGACAAGTATAGAAACATAAGAGCTCTCTTTTTGTGGACAAGATGCCCAAAACGACCTACGAAGCTTGCCATATAATTAATATTGTTATTTTAAAATGGCCTTTTGTAACAACTTAGTTTAAAACTACATAATAAGGGGAAATATTGATGTCACTGGACTCGTTAATCTTTTTTCCTAGTATTTATTGACACTGCTGAGTTTTTGCTAATAATACTTTAGTTTTTACATATTTTGTTCTAATAAAACATAACGTCTATTTAAATATTATAAATAATTTGCCTAAAAATTTATTTTTTATGCTGTGACTTCAATAAAAAGCTATTGGGTTTCTGGAACTCATATTTCATGGACTATCATTTTTTCCACCCTGACCTTCATTTGTATTTTAATAAAAAATCTACTTTTATACTTTGTTAATGAACCATACAAATTAAGGTGGGGTTTAAACTATTTTTTATTTTTATTTATTTTGTTTCAAAAAACTGAAGTAATTACTTACGGGAATAAAAAATACCTGACGACTATCTTGATAATTATTACAAATAGTTATTTTTAGAAATATTTATACCACTTTCCCACTTTTGCAGACGATATTTTCTAAGAAAATATTTAAAAGATTTAAAATAATGTAACCTCACTTTTTAGTAGATCATTTTGTTCTTCTTTATTTTTTTAAACTTAATCTTAACTGGGTTAGGCATACGGCGACCAATTGATTGAGCATATTCGAATATGCAGGGCCGTCTCAAGAACTAATTATGATTAAAGATTGGAAACGGACATAAATGAGAATGGAATGGACAGGCCAAAATTATAAAAACACGAAGAAGAAAGAAAAGAATACAAGGAAGTCGTATGACAATTGGAAATAAAGAATTAAAGATGAAGAAGCAAAAAGACCAAAATAAAATTTTTATCTAAAAATCGAAGATAATTTAAGAAATCGGTTAAGTAGCAGGAAACAATGAAACCCAATTCAATGCCTCGACAGCCCCAATGTGTAGAGCGTCAGGCGGTCGTGTATCCAAACGCATTGATCTTTTAGTGGATAGAAAGAAAGAAAGAAAGAAAGAAAGAAAGAAAGAGAAGAAAGAAAGAAAGAAAGAAAGAAAGAAAGAAAGAAAGAAAGAAAGAAAGAAAGAAAGAAAGAAAGAAAGAAAGAAAGAAAGAAAGAAAGAAAGAAAGAAAGAAAGAAAGAAAGAGAAAGAAAGAAAGAAAGAAAGAAAGAAAGAAAGAAAGAAAGAAAGAAAGAAAGAAAAGAAAGAAAGAAAGAAAGAAAGAAAGAAAGAAAGAAAGAAAGAAAGAAAGAAAGAAAGAAAGAAAGAAAGAAAGAAAGAAAGAAAGAAAGAAAGAAAGAAAGAAAGAAAGAAAGAAAGAAAGAAAGAAAGAAAGAAAGAAAGAAAGAAAGAAAGAAAGAAAGAAAGAAAGAAAGAAAGAAAGAAAGAAAGAAAGAAAGAAAGAAAGAAAGAAAGAAAGAAAGAAAGAAAGAAAGAAAGAAAGAAAGAAAGAAAGAAAGAAAGAAAGAAAGAAAGAAAGAAAGGATGTTAACAAAAAGTGATGCGAATTTGTCAGTGTTTTATTTTATTTATTTTTTTGTATCGAATATATACAATACATATATGTACAGCTGCCACATTTTTTTGTAATAACTGTAGAACTATTATACAATTATACAAGTGTATCCATAAAAATGTAGCCAAAATACGTAAAGTGTTAAATTGTTATTGAAAAATTAAAGACGTTTGTGTTTAGCTACATCGTTTTATTCTCTATATTAGGCCCATTATATGCAACATTAATTAAAATTTGACCATTTTATTGAATTTTATTATTAGTTTCCAAACTAGAGTCGCATTACAATAAGAAGAACGCAGCTATACGTCATCAGTTGTTAGAATAATTCGTTGAATATCGTCGCCTACTGTGGGTTTAGCGGTTAATATTATAGGAATATAGAATTTTTTTTAAATCCAATAACCTACATATTCATTATTTATCGAGTTACTTATTGATAGTTATAGATATTATACATTTAAAATTCGAACTAAGTAGTGCCTGCACATTTTCGACGATCCAGTACCGAGATTAATTGATCCGCACTAAAAGGAAAACGTGTATTTTGAAATCGTCCTTAGCACCAAACATCATCGTGTGGCTTTCATCGAAATTTTGCTTTCTCTTTTCGGTATGGTTTTCGCTTGCAGTGTTGTTCTTCTTATCAATCAGAGCCTTGGTCCCCTCTTCCTAAATTGTTAAGTTCTCACGAGAAGATTAAATAAATGAAATTAAGGATTTGTACAATTTGATGACCAATCCAATATCTGCGTCTTTCTGTTATAGTTTTTTTTACTGAATACATTAATGCGATTCAGAATAATACTCTAAAAAACTTTTTCAAATCTGGCAATTCACTCGATTAATTCTGCTGCCTCTGCTTTCGTAATCGCCTTCTCTGAACTATCATTTGAGATCAAAGTATCGTAAATATCTTTCAAAGGATTCAATAAACCATTACAACTATCATCTCTGCATGACCCTCTTTTGGACGACAAACTTTTTGGTTTTATTTATCGTTCTTCTTCAGTTTCTTCCAATGCATCGTGGGTGCCGAAAAGAAGTTGTAGATTTCTCCGAAAATTTGCCTATTTAGAAATCCGCCGCTGTTTACGACGTAGCTGTGTTCATCTTATTGTAATCGGACCTTTTACCATGAAAGGAGAGTCTGGTTTCTAATGCTATATCCTCAGTCTAAAATTATCCTTAAAAGAAAAGTGTGAAGAAATAGGTAGGTATACATTTTATGAATGCACTATATATTATGTACAACTTTGTTAATAAAACTGTCTCATCAAATATGTATAAATTACCTATAGGTATAATGTAATTATATAATCTGATATAAATCATTTTACTATTTTACCAAAAATGATATGCAAAAAATATTATTTTAATATACACATTTACATTATTTCAATATTATATTTAAAACATTTCACAGAATATACATAGACCTTTTTTTTTTCTATTTTGCCTATTTAAACTGAAATAGTTTAAAAATATTTTAGAATTTCATTATGTATTCTATTTGTAGAGTAAAATAGTAACTGGTGAAAACAGAAATCATTTAGTTGATTTTTTTTAAAACACTTTTAGATGGTCATTCATTTCGTTTTATGCTTGTATAAATAAGAAAATTATTTCTAAGAGTAAAGTCGGCATATATTGTATACCGATTGCTTATAGAGTGATAAAGTAGAGAATTAAGTGTATGGGACAGGAATATTTCATTAATAAATAGTATCTCTAAAGAGTGACAGGTACTAAATTGAAAATAAAATCGTTAAAAAATTATATTTAAAAAGGTCATTTTTGTTCGAAAATAAAAAAAATAGGTTAATATGGAATAGTCATATGGGGTAATATTAAATATTCTAATAGACGCAAAATACTTTATGTCATACTTAAATACTTTATTATTCGATCCCCATTGTTTTAGTTTTTTTCGTCAAAGGAGTACCTAGCCATAATTTATGTACAGTAAAAATTTTAATAACTTTAAACTCAGTAGGTAATATGGTAAAGCAATAAGGCGAGAAATATAGAATATTCTATATTACCCGCTCCACGAAACATAAACAAAACTAGTGCTCTATTTGTTATTATGAAAAATGTTGAACCACATCGTCAAGATTTCCACTATCTTATGCACAAAATGTAGTCACAAAACGATTTTAACTGACGCCGTGCACTAACTTAAAAAACATGGAAATCATAGCTTCATATTTTACGACGATGGTGGAGTATAGCGCCATTTTTATTTTATGGCAGAAGCCTACAATTCTAAAGAGCGTTCTAATGCCTCTACCCTTTAAGAGATGAAACAAAAATATGGAAAATTCCATATTACCCGGCTATTCCATACAGTGTGGAACAGACAAATGGAATATATTCGGTAATTAATAAATAAACGGAGGCGTGTCTGGAAAAACGCTCGGACATGTCGATTGGTATTTTTAGTTGCGCATTTTTTTAAGAAAAACTTTTGATGCAGGGTGTGTCATGTAACAGTGGCCAATACCAACTTTCTTATTTTAAATGCAACCACTGTATATGTTTCAATTTCCATATTTGCTGCGTATATCCTAAGGGACAATTCGAGAAGCAGTTTCGCGAGATTAGACATGTAAGGCTGATAAAAATACAAACAGCTGCCAATGCAGGGGCGCCCGCAAAAGTTTTTCCAGAGGGAGGGAGGGGGGGGGTGGCACGAGGGACTGGTGCTTCCGATGTCATTTACAAAATGCAGTTTAGGGTGATATCATATGAACCCCTTTATTTGGAATCTCTCGACACGGAACGAATTTTTTTTAGTCGATTCTGTTTCATTTTCGGGGATTCCCCCGTATGAAACGGATCACTTCTTTTAGTAATGGATTAAAAACTGAACCTCAAATTCATGCAGTAGCTAACATTTTCAAAATATTTAAATATTTTATTTACCTTAGTCAATTTCAAAAATGAGGATTAAATTTGGAAAATATTGTAGGTCGAGGTTATAACGGATGTTCAACAATGACTGGACAAATCGGAGGTATTCATAAAATTATTCAGCAACAGTACCCCCCCCCCCTCAAGCTCAGTTTTTTCACTGCTCCTCCCATAAATTAAATCTTGGTATAAATGATTTAAACAGCTTAGTAGAAATACGAAATACAGTAGGCACTATTAAAGAAACAATAACATTTTTCCGAGAATCACCATTAAGGACGCAAATCAATAGAAAAATCCATGCCCTTTCTGGTCTGCAAAGTATAAAAGTATACGGCATTTCAACGAAATAATTTTAAACATTATTGACGCTTTAGATGATTTACAAAAAACATCAACCGGTAATACCAGAACACGAGCTTTTCAGCTATTTAGATTAACATCTTCATGTTTCGTTATTTCATTAAACATTATATCAAAGTATTCGGCTATGTTAGAACCAGTTGCTAATATGTTGCAAGGAATATACATTGATTTGTTTAGAGTTAAAAAATGTATAGGCGACTTTACAGAAGTTGTCAAAAAACACAGATATGTTGAGTCAGTTTTCCATTAAATATATGAAGGTGCTGTGAAAATAGCGAATGCATGTGGCTTTGAATTGACCGTTCCTGGATTGGCCGGTAAATAAACATGCCGAGCAAACTATCAAGCAAAAGTAAGTTCACCAGAGGAATATTATCGAATCCCGATTTTTTTTTACCATATCTGGATTCTTTCTTAGTTTCATTAAGTCAAAGTTTTTCAGAAGAAAAAGACTTTGATGCTAAAGCTGTGCTGTGGTATAACGTAAATAGCAACGACGAAATTATTGCCATTGCCACCACGGAATACATAGATTTATTAAATAAGTGCGATTTTTTACATCCATAAAAATTGGACTTACCTTACCACCAACAATATGTTCTATTGAAAGATCGTTCACACTGCGACGCGTAAAAACATGGTTAATTAATGTCAACAATTTGTGAAGATAGACTTTCTGAACTGTGCATGCTAGGTGTGCACCGAGAAATGGTAAAAGAAGATGAAAATTTCGTAAATGAAGTAGTTACCCAGAAGGCTACAGTTTCTATTTAAGTAAGTAAATATTTAAAAAGATTTGTCTATTATCATGTTCGTTTGTGCTCACCTTAACTGTGTACTTTTAATTGAAAATTATTAAAGTGTTTCTGCAAAAAAGTCTGTTTTTTGGAAATTGCAGGGGGGCAACTGCCCCTCTTGCTCCTGTATGCGGGCGACCGTGCCAATGCAACACCTAATGATTCCAAATTGGATATTATGCTTGAGTTTCTGAAAAACCCACATACTTCTAGTCGACAAGCAGCCTCAATGTTCGATATTAGCTGTTCATCGATTATTCGAACATTAAAAGAAACTTAAATGCATCCCTATAAAATAATAATAATAATAATAATAATAATAATAATACTCTCCCTAATTCACTCCCTTACTAATAGTAACTCAGGAACAAATGATGGCAATGTAAGATAATAATATGGTGATCCAATTAGAACATGTTTTGTTTTCTGATGAGTGTATCTTTACACTTCACGGTCATGCTAATCGTCAAAATTGCCGCTATTGGTCTAGATAAACTCCTCACTGATAAGGTTAATGTTTAGGCAGGAATTGTTGGCGATCATATCATAGGCCTCTTTTTCATTGATGGTAATTTGAATGGCATTAATTATTTAGCATTGCTCCAAAATAATGTCGTGCCAACTTTAACGAACTTATATCCCTATTCAGCAAACCCACAAGTTCCAGCGAATATGATATGGTTTTAGCAAGATGGAGCACCGCCCCATTACCAAATGAATGTCCGGGATTACCTCAACCGAGTATTTCCAAATCGGTGAATAGGGAGGCGAAGATCGATGGAATGGCCAGCATGATCCCCTGATTTGATATCATACTTTTTCTTATAGGGATATGTCAAAAGTATTGTATACAAAACTAATCCTCTCGACCTAGCTAACTTAAGCAGATGAATAACGCTTGCGATTAGATCGGTCACGCCTAAGATGTTGAGTAACGTTAGAAGATATTTAGATTAGGATGTTGCCAAGAGATTTGCGGCGAGCATTTTGAACATCCCCTACATTGAGATGTGTTTTTACTTCCCTCTATAAAAGAGAAGTATGGTAATCGTGAAAAAGTCACCTTCCGAGATTATTTCAGATTTTCACGTTTCAGGGTTTTTAGATTACGAAAAACATGTTTCCCCATTCCGTCGATCTGACTGTCGTCTGTCTGAATGTCTGTCTTTTGGCGCGATAGCTCAAAAACGGCTTTATAGAAAAACTTCAAATTTTGTAGGCAGATAAGGTTCCTTTCTGGCTCAAACCCAGTTATACTTTCGATCAGTTATATACAGGGTGAGAAGTTTTTAAAATAAAAATAATTTTTAAAAGTCGGCAGATTTCGACTAAAATTGGTATTTGAGAATTTTAGAAGCCAAAGATTATAGATACTAAATAGGTTTTTAAAAATTCAAAATGTTGCTGAAAGGAATCGTATTTAATCAAAAAATGTCCCACTTGAATGAACAAAATAAAAATTGTCCTTTTGGTTTGTGTAACTAGGACATTTTAAAAGCAGCCAATCATTATTATTCAATAACGGTGATCGTGACGAAGAATGCCGAGTGGACGCGAAGTGAGAATTCGGGTGGGATCTAGAGGAAGATCGATGGAGAGAGAAATGTGAAAAAGGGTTTTTGGTTGTTTCAATTATTAAAATTCAAGTGCTTAGGAGTTCCCTGGTTTTACAATGTCTATATCGAGGGAAGTTCTGGGTAAAATACTTTACCGTTTTTTAACTTCACTCTATAAAAGGGAAGTATTGTAATCGTGAAAAAGTCACCTTCCAAGATTATTTCAGATTTTCACGTTTTAGGGTCCCTAGATTACGTAAAACATGTTTCCCCATTCCGTCGGTCATCTGTCTGTCTGTTGGCACGATAGCTCAAAAACTGCTTAATAGAAAAACTTCAATTGTTGTATGCAAATAAGGTTCTTTTCTGGCTCAAAACATGTTATAGTTCCGATTAGTTATATACAGGATGAGCAGTTTTTTATTTTTTTTAAAGTAGACAGAATTTTAGAAGTCAAAAATGACAAGATCCTAAATAAGTATTTAAAAATTCAATATGGCGTTGAAAGAAATTGCATTTAATCAAAACAGGTCCCCTTTGAATGGAAATTAACATTACCTCGTCTATTTGGTTTGTGGAATCGGACCATTTTAAAAGCAGCCAAAAGATCGATGGAGACAGAAATGTGAAAATAGGTTTTCGGTTTGGTGATTTTAATTTTAAAATATTAATATTTAAGTACTTAGGCGTTCCCTGTTTTTACAATTTCTATATCGAGGGAAGTTCTTGGTAAAATACTTTACTGATACTTTACATTATCAAGAAATAAACAGTATTACTTATTAGTTTTTGAGTGTGTTGTAACGATTTTCTCTAATCAAATTATTTTATTTTATTAATGTTAATTTTTGCAATAAATCGGAAAACATTTAATATTTCCGAAACAGGTATAGGACATAGTACATAAAATATATCTAGAATTTTCTGAAGAATCCAAAAGTTGAAAAATATACACGGTGTTGTATTCAAAATAAGAAAGTTGGTATTGGCTACTGTTACATGACCCACCCTGTATAAAAATTGACGTGCCCGAGCGTTTTTCCGAACATGCTCCCATTTATTTATTACCGAATTTATTCCATTTGGCTGTTCCACACTGTATATACCGACTTTACTTATTTCAAAAACTAGAAGCCAACATTATTCTGTTTTTCATGGATACACGCCAATTTTTTAGTTTAATATACATATCACATAATTTCTTATAAAAAATCAACAATATGTTACATAGGTATTTTAATAGTAGAAGAGTTTTATAAAAAGCAGATAAAAGACGTATTATCAAAAAATGGTAATTGATGTACGTTATAGCAAATTGACTTGATATGATAATCGTTATTTAATATAAAATATATAAGGACCAAAAATTGAATATATAAGATACCTACTTACACATATACATATACACAACTTAACCTTAAAAAGTAATTACCGAAATTGACAAAATACAAATTGAAAAATTTTAATTCTAAATATCGCATCGTCCATTATATTCAGATTCAGAATATCATCAAATTATGTTTAATACAGTATAGGTAGTTGTATAAAAAAATATTGTGTGCAATTCGCTTGAGAAATGACTTTGGCTATTTGAATTGATAGTAAAATAATATACATATTTCCCTCACTAGTGAAACAAATAACTACAATCTCAAGCAAAACACGCACTCAACAAATCGGCTGTACCGTCGGAGCTACCACTAATGCACATTTTTACATTTAATACTGATATAAAAAATCAAAAATTCGTTTAACTTTCGATGTACAATCACTATGTATTTTTCACATTCGATAACAGTGCAAAATATACAGTTTGTGTCAAAAATTAACTACAATACAGATTCGGAAAAAGAATTGCAGAATGAAGGTTTTAAGTTACATTAAAGGTAGAATAGTTGCATTGAAGGTAAAATAGTGAACTATATAACGCTCTATAATTAAAATGTAAATCCAATGGAATAAAGGTTCAAATAAACCAAATATGTATTTTCATTGATTTAAGCAATGGTGGAATGTGATGTATACAGAGAACAATTTGGTTATTCGTCGCATACATTCAACTGATTTTCAAGGAGACCGATTGGTTGAATATTTGTAAAATATTTATTCCGCAATTATTTTTCCGAATGTTTATATTCAATATACAGTGCTAGCAAGATCAAACTTTCGGTCTTGCTTTGCTTATGTTGGAGTAAATAGTAAATGACATTCGCATATGCAGGAGAGGAGTGGATGTGGTATCGACGTTGCCTGTTACAGGTCGGTAACGTATTATCAATAGGTGACCCGACCAGTAAATGGCAATACTGTGTTGTTTCTTTTCTTTAATTTGCGAGCACCATTTACTATTTACTCCAATACAAGCAAAGAAGGACGGAAGGTTAGATCTTTCGATGGTCCAAATCAAGCCCTTATCTTTAATTTTTTTTTTAAATCATGCAGCTGATTGCAAGACCATTCATTACAATTTATATGCCTGAAAAACTTTGACAGAGCTTGTAAACGTGAGCTATCTGTCTGGCATGTACTTTACACTACAACATCATTTGTACAAAGGTTGTCAGGCTCAGAAATTTTAATTATCATTCTTGCAACCGGATGTATACAGTTAAAATTTTAACGGCGCTGTGATTCTCAGTTAAAACAATAATTTGTGTTTGTTTAAAGCACATTAAGGCAGAGGAATGATAAACTACATATTTTTGTCTAAGCGTAATTTCTTTCTTAACATCATTTTACATCAAATGCACTGATACTTCCATGTAAATCCTAAGAGTCCTTTTGGATAGAGTTCAAAACATTAACGTTAACGCTATCACTGTTCACTATATTCTCGTCTTTTTCGCACAACTGCAATCTCTCCAAGTCAGCAGCCTTCTGCATGAGGCTAATTTCACTATATGAAGGAGGGAAGTCGGGAAAAACGTCTTCGTAAGTTGGAGGAGGTACTCCTAAGGACGTAGGAGATAATCCCTTGGAAGTCTCACTGGAATCGAGAATGCTGGAACTGCTTCCCAGTTGTCTCTGTGTACGTATTAAATCCGCGCTGATCTCCATCAGTTCCAACTCTGAGGGTAGGATACTTCGATCGACCACTAACATTCTACCGTTAGGAAGCAGAATCACTGTTGGGGTGCATGCCTCTTCTGATCTTGTGCTATCTGTAAGGAATACAATATTAATGACTAAAATTTCTTAAACATAATATTTACGACGACATTGCTCTCCAGCACAACCCAAATGTGAACGCTCTTTGGTTGTTATGGGAGTTTTTAACCGACTTTAGAAATGAAGGAGGTTTTCAATTTGTCGGAATATATTCTTTTACCGACTTCAAAAAAGGAGGAGGTTCTCAATTCCTCGTTTTTTTTTTTTTTTTCGGTATGTTCAGCGATAATTTTTACTGTGTTGTCCGATTTCTATGATTATTTTTTTTGTTAGAAAGGAGATACCTCAGGGTTAGTTCCGTATACAATTGGTCAGGATCTAATTTTCTATAAGAAAATCGAAAATATCAATTTTTAAGGGAATCTGCACGATTTGAAGTCGGTTTTTTAAAATAATTTTACAATTTGTTTACCGAAATTCATTTCTGTAAGACTGGCTTTGGCCAGTGGTGTTACAAAGAATGGGGAGAATATCGAGAACAAAAATATATTACTTTTATTAGTGCTGTTTTGTCGAATCGATCATATTTATATTAAATGAGCAATTTATTACAAAACTAAATTAACATTTAGGCATATAAAACTATTAAAAGCATAAAATATGGTCCAAAATAGCCCTTTTCGCGGACCTAAAGTAGCTACCACGACATTATAAACTTGAAGGTGTATTTTTTTTCAAAGTCTCTGCCAGGTAATAGAAACGGTTCTATTAAGTGGTAGGTAACTAAAATGGGGAACACGTTCTTGGTGGCAGCCACGTTTCAACGACGTTTCCGGAACTTATATAATTACGTTTACGCTACGTTATGGTTACCTGTTGTTATTTGTGTATGTTAATTTGGGGGCTTGATTACGGCGTTGAGACGATCCGTTCGGTTTTGATGACAGAGTCATGGGTACGGACATATTATCTGTACAATCGGCGTTTTTGGCGAATGAGATTTAGAATGAATTGAAAGAAGGCTTTTTGTGTTGTGTTTATGGAAGTAATTGTGGCTGAAGTTTCGACGGCGGGGGTGATTGTGGCTTGGACCTCGGTTACCAGGTGGTCGATGTCCTGGGTAGAATTGAACAGGTACTCTGGGATATTTGCAGAAGTTCTCTGAAATAGTGGTCAATCTGTTTTTTGAGATTTCGGAAGGTATATATTGTAGCTCTAGGCGGAGCGGAGTAAAAGAAAGATGTATGCAACATCGTTGGAAGATGATCATAAGTAGTTGTCTCTTCAATGAAGCATTTATCAGCCACCAATCCAATACAGAAATCTGTCAGAAGCATATAGTCCATAATAAATTATCCTAGGTGGGATACAAAGGTTGGAAGTGAATTTGAGGCTCTGAAGATGGTGTCGTCGATGGGCAGAATAGCTAGGTGGATGCCATTTGGATTTGAGGCGTGATCTCCGAACATATATCTGGAGGTCAGGTCTCCAAGCAAAACGGCACGAAGAAGTGATGATAGATAGCCTATCAGTAGGAATGAAATGGTTTGGCCTGGGTGGTTGTACTGGTTGTAGTATGAGAATATCTTTAGTGGATTGTCTATTGGAAGGTCAATTGCAATTAAATCAAGGTCTGTTAGATGAACAAGGAGAGTGTGAATGTATTGTTTTTATTTTTTAAAATTTGCTTTATTTTTTCGTGGGCATGCTGACCTTGAATATTCCTGCAATCTTCCTGTCATATGCCATGGCGGATATGACATATTCATGGAATATAAGAGTATGCAGTTGAGATATGCATTGAATGTTCATGTAATATTTTTGTGTTGTCTGAGAAAGCTCGGTTTTTATTGGAGAAAAAGAGAATATTGCTAAGTTTTCATAACCTATTATGGTACAGATGGGTGGGATTAGCGATCTAAGTAATTTGATCAGAAATTCTCGACAATTAGATTGAAGCTTCATCAGTAACGTCGAGAATAGTTAGATGGAAATTTTGAGCTCTGATGTCAGCTCAAGGGGGTGTGGCGGGTTGCAGGGTAACTGTTGCTACTTGCTCGGGCCGTTGAGGTGGTTGTTGCGGCAATTTGGGAATTTTGGCACTTCAGACTTTATACAATGTGCTAGCCTGTGGTGCAGCCTTTAATTAGAACAGGCGGTATTTTTAGAACATTCTGAAGCCAAATGTCCTAGACCGGTGCATTAGGTGCAATATTTTGGGATAGGAAGCAACCCTCGCGGAATAGTTCGATTCTGAAGGAGTCGGCACTCTGATGAAAGAAGTAAATTGTTGTCTTCTGGGAACGGATTCTCCATAATTTCGTAGAGGGGACGCTCATCTCAAGAATTTCTTGAATTTTTTCTAAGGTTGTGTTTGTCTACTTGGCGGATCACAAGCAGGAATTGGGAGAGGGGGTGGTCTGGTTAGTTTTTCGGGTTGTTTGTTAGTTTGGATTTAGGATATTTGTATTATCCTCAATCTTTGTCTAATGAGTGTCTGGAGGGTGGTAGAAGATTTTGTAGATGTATTCCTTATCAGTGCGGCCCTGTTAAAGTTGGCATTAACGTATATTAGGTTATGTCTGAATTGTTCGTTGGTGCTAAGTATATTGAATTGTGTGTTCGGTGGGTTAGTTACAGATGACGTTAGAGTGAGTGGGTGGTTTCTGGGGATCGAAGTTGTCGATTACTGCCTTGTTTTTTGATTGGTATTTGTAGCTGCTCAGACTCCGTCCTGCAAATTATTTCTTCCATTCTTCATGCTTCTTCTCTAACTTGACATCAGTGTCGGATTGGGCCGTCGGTCTAGCAGTGGGCCCTCGTTCAGGCAGTGGGCCCTCGTTCAGGCAGTGGGCCCTTGTTCAGGCAGTGGGCCATTGTTCAGGCAGTTGGCGCTCGGTCAGTAAGTGGGCCCCTGGTAAATTAAATGCAAGAAACCCGGTAATACGTGAGAGACGACCTTTTTTTTGCTCTTTAATGAAAATTGGATCATGAAAAAGGTGGGTCCTTCTCCTTCCTGACCGGTAGGCCCTGGAGGCCCCAACCCGACACTGCTTGACATAACTAGTAATCTAAAAAGTAGGTACATACTGAATAATTAGGTATTATTATATTATTACATACAAAAAAAAAGAATATTCAGAAATTCTGATAGGCAGAAAGTAGGAGATATTAGAAGGTTTACTGTCAAATATAATAATCGTTTGTTTACTTAGGGCATTTATTTAAAAAAAAAATTATTTGTTCCAGATTGGTGGAAATGAAGCGATTCGCCTTTATATTTTATGAAATAATGTTTAAATATTATTTTTTATTTATTTGTTCGTTCAAGAATCAATGTTTGAGTCTTGTGTATTTTAAATAAACATGTGTGTTTTTAAATATCTTTTTTTAGTCTAATATTATTTTAGAAAATAAAACTAGAATACATTTCTGAAATATTACTACTTATTTAATATTTCTAAAAGATTTAATATTTTCATTTTAGAAATATTACCATAAAATATTATATAGGATATTTTTACGTTTCAGGCACATTTCAGAAATGTTTCGCAATATTTATATAACAACAAATAATTCATTGTAACATTTTTGAAATATTTCCGAAATGTGTTTGTGATGTATGGGCAGTAGACATTTATTAAAACAAAAAGCAACAAATTTTCATAGATCTAATACAGAATGACGCGTAACTGTTTTTTTTATTTCCTTGTAAAATTTTATAAAATAAATACTTTTCGAAAGTTTACAAAAAATTCAAGGTTCTCTACCCTAAGATTTGTTAATATAGGTATTTTCTGAATATTTCACAAAAATCGGACTAAAAATAAAAGCTCAGAAGGAATTATACACTTTCAAGGTGTTCGGCTTTGCTCTTAAATGTGAATAACACTTGGAAAGGTTACGTTCAAAAACGCAGGCAAGAACAACAAAGATTGCGAAGATCTTTCAGATAAATGAAAATAAATAAAAAAATGCTCTCCTGGAAATTTCTTTCTTTTTATAAATTAAAGAAAATAATAAAACGTTTTATTCGTGCCAGATATATATGGTCACGGTTGTTGAATTGGAAAATTTAAAGTAGGTATACAACACGTTTTCAAACAGAATTTTGCAAAACAGGTGTATGTTACAAAAACAAACCAACGTGCAGTGATGTAGTCATAAGTAAAAGAAAATTAAAATGTTAAATGAAAATCATTATACAGCAAGAACACTATTTCGAATCCTCTAGGCTAGGCTGATTAGGAGCCAATAAGTTAAATAAATAACAAAAATTGAAATAATAAACAATGGAACACCCTGTATATACACTGTGTGTGTCCCAGAATTTACGCGTCAATAGTTAAAATTTTATTGAAATAATAATAAAAAAAACAACACCAGAGTGGTTTTGCTTTTCTACATTCCTGTAATTTACCCTAAAACGTAATTGTTAACAACTTTTATTGATGTTTTGTTTTTGTCTGACCCAACGACAAACACCAACAATTAATAATCCTAAATGGCTCTGTCGAACGACATTACATAACGTAGTATACAACAGAGTTGGGTAGTATCCGGATACTTTATGTGTATCCGCAAGCTGTATCCGGATACTTTTCAAATTTTGTATCCGGTATCCGTATTCGTGATCAAATTTTTAAGTATCCGAATACCGGATACTTTTTTCGACATCGGATACTTTTAAATTATTTACCACAATCGTAACTGATCCAATCCATATTATCTCTATTAAAATATACAGTGTATCTACTTAAGTTGGAACCATATGAAAAAAAAAATTATTATTGATTTTAGGAAAAAAAAGTTATTCTTGATAAAAAGTCCTGCATGACCCAAAACTTATTAAAGTACGTTTATTTTTGACAAAATCGAAAATTTTTGTTAAGAAAATTGCTAAATTCTTTACAAACATCAAGAAAAGCAAAGTGTATCATGTTTATAGTAGAGAAGAGAGAGAAAAAAGTATGGATTACCGTAATTAGGTGGATCAATGCAAAATCTAGAAAAAATCGGATTTTTCAGATAGATCAGTATAATTGCATATTTGAATGTAATTTTCAATTTTAATCAACTTTTCTTAATGAAAATTTTCGATTATGTTGAAAACAAAACTCATATTTTTTGACAAACCTCGTATATAGCTTGAAAATTTTGATATCTGATAACTGTATTTTAAGTTTTGGGTCATGCAGGACTTTTTATAGAGAATAATTTTTTCTTCTAAAATCAATTATAAAAAATTTTCCCTATGGTTCCAACTTAAGTAGACACACTGTATATTCGAATTACTTTGAGCTACCCTGTATAATTAGAAATGATATACGTATTTTTCAATATTATAATATTTAAGACACAATTGCAATAGGTACCTACTTAAATAAAAAATAGTAAAATAAATATTTTATTATGATTTGTAGTTTTGTTTGGTGCACCCTGTAAAATTTAAAATAAGGCAAAAAATATTCTCATCACCAAGGATGAATTCGACGATTCACCCAGTATACAGACGGTCGGGATTCAGCATCTTGCGGAACGTTTTTACAGGAAAAATCCTGCCCGGTGTTAGCGTCATGAACTTGTGGAGGTGTTCCATTATCCCAGTTATGTTTCAGTTGGTAAACACAAGAGACGGTTGTTCATGTGTTTTTATATAGTGCAATTTAACTAAACTTTCTGTATCAGTTTTTGTGCCTAACTATACGCAAAGGTAAGTAGGTGTAGGCACCTCGAATTTATTGTTTTGTAAAATGTCTCATTACATTATTAGTTCTTAAAATGTAGTTGAAAAAATACATGTATGACGTTGTTGCTCACAATGTTACTGATCATGAGTTATTTATGTCATCAACATCAATAAAGTATACAGATCTGACAAGATCAAATATATGAGCCTGCTTTGCCTAAGCCAGAACAAAACATTCAGCAATCTCTCACTCCTCCTCCTTTCGACGCTCTCGACTCTACCAAGTACCGCTCGTCGGAGGATCCACAAAAAATGGATTGTCGAATACATCTGACACTGACGAGAATATCGAAAGGTTGTATAAACATGGCAAGTCGCGCCAACAACGAGCTTATTTCGTTAGATTTATATAGACACGACACTGGCTGCTTTTTGGCGCGGTTCAGTCGCGACTCGTTTTATTTACACGCACCTTTATGTTTTATTGTTCATTTTGTTTTAATGTTTTATATTCATAGTATAAAAATAATAAACAATTTATTGAGTAGTTTTTTCCTGTTTCTATTATATCGCTTTCCATTTTCGATAATTTATTTATGCCTAGTATTGTTTATTGTTACTCGTAATCAATCTTATTGTATAATTATAACTGTTAGTATGAAAACATTTTAACTCAATTTAAAAGTATCCGTAAAAGTATCCTTTAAAGTATCCGAAAAAAGTATCCGGATACTTGTATACGAGTACTTTTTAGGTGAAAGTATCCTAAAAAGTATCCGGATACATTGTAAGTATGCGTATCCGGTACTCGGATATTTTATCCTGTATCCGACCCAACTCTGGTATACAATTCCTTCTCATGTCGGGTTATGTAATGAGGAACGGCAGAGCAAATAAGATAATTTGGTTCGATCTTCCTTAGTCCCGCCACAAAATGAGACGCAGCTTGGTGAGGTGACGTAGCGCGAGTCACGGCAAGTTTTTGTGAACCTAATAAAGAATATAACATGCGCATATTTCTTCGCAGCGTAACGTGACGCAGTTTTGGCGTAAACTGGCCCTCCGGAACGCAGTGTAGTAGCCGCAGTTTTTCTCAGAAGATCACGGCGTGTGTTTTGAAAACTATGGAAGAAAAATTAATCGAAGCTGTTCGGATTCGACAAGTTTTGTACGATACAAGCATGGGCGTCGTTACATAATTCTATAGGGGGGGGGGGGCAAAATTTAAAAAAAATTTAGAATGTTTGTTAGAAAACAAAGGAAATGAAAAATAAGAGAATTTTCTTTTGATGGATTTAATTTTTCTGTGAAGTCATGGCTTACAGCTTTTCCAGAAATAACAGAAAATCGCAATTTATTTTTTATTTTTAAATGAAAACCTTTTTTTATTGAAAATGTGAATATCTGGGACATTTTTGGGGCGTATATTGAAAATTTTCTGTAACATATTAAAAAAAATATTTTCCAATATGATAGTCATTTTGACAGCTGACAAAAAATTTTCAACACATGATTCTTTTCCATAAATGTTCCCGAAATTTAAATTTTTAATAAAAAAGGGTGTTTCTATTTAAAAATAAATTGAGATTATCTGTTATTTCCGAAAAACCACAAGTAAGCCATGACGTCACACACCAATTAAATCTAGTATATGACAGTATTTGTTCCAAGCTTTTAAACAAAAAAGTTTTCATTCCAATATCTCAATTAACAACGAAGATAAAAGCGGATGGAATTATTAAACGGTTTGCTAATAATAAAAATTCTTAGATACGCCACTGGTATACGGTAAATGGATCTCAATGGGAATTTTGAAGCTTACAAAGATTTTATAAAGATCGTACATTCCTATATTTTTTCCATAAACGAATTAATAGTGACATGTTTAGAAAAAATATTATTCAATATCGCGGCCATTTTGACAGCTGACAGAAAATTTTTGAATACACGATTATTATATAAAAATGTTTAAATTTACAATAAAAGAGAGTGTTTCCATTTAACAATAAAAAAATTTCGATTTTCGTTATTTTCGGAAAAACCGGAAGTAAGCCAGGACGTCACAGAATAATTGAATCCATCATAAGAAAGTGTTTGTTCCAGTCTTTCAAACAGAACAAAATTATTCAGATACCTCACTGAATAATAAAGATAAGGGTAGTAGAACTTTAGTAGTAACCCTAACAATGTCACTGACCCATTTGACAGAACTGATACTTAAGTTGTCATAACAAGTCTCTAATAAATAAAATAACGAAACAAAAAAGACAAAACTAAAATTAAAAAAAACAAGAAACTTAAAGCACATTTTTTAAAAACAAACAGAAGGTGTGATATAAAAGAAAAATATGAACATAATAATATAAAAAATAAAAATTTATAAAAAACAAAAACATAAAAAACTCACTCAAACACAAAAAACACTAGGAAAACGCAAATTTTAAATTTCTTTTTTCTCTACTAAAAACATTGATAACGGAAAACATAATTTATTTTTCAGTCAGCCTATTTTCATTCATTATTCACTCCGTGCATGACAGCAACGCCAACTATTTTATGAACTAACGGACGATATTTGCATATACTGACAATACAATTTTTAATAGAGTTCCTAATTAAGAAATATATATGTTAATTTTAATTTTAAAACAAGTGAAAAAATTATTATTATTATTATTATTATTATTATTATTATTATTATTATTATTATTATTATTATTATTATTATTATTATTATTATTATTATTATTATTATTATTATTATTATTATTATTATTATTATTATTATTATTATTATTATTATTATTATATAATTTTATTACTTCAGCTAAAAAAGTCAATAAAAATTAATAATAAAACATAGGCAAGTATTTACGAGATCTTGCCTAAGCCTAATAAGTTGTCATTGAAGAATAGGTTAAATAATGTCAAAATAAAAATATTACAATTATATAATAACGTAGAATTAAAACGTAATAACAAAAATAGTTGGTATATTTGCGATTGTAATTTATATTTTCTTCATTTTTAGTTCGAAAGAACTAATACTATAGAAATTAATGAATAAAACTGGTTTCCTATCAATAAGTCACAAGATTGCATGTCAACTATATACAATAATTAAAGGCAGAAATCTAATCATTTGCTAAACATTTAGGATTTAAGGGATGTTAAAGAATATCATAAAAAAATAATTTATTGCTTAATTATTACAAAAGTAAAGGTTTCTGTTGTTCTTATTATACAGCTGTCTATTTATTTCTTTTATTTAATTTCGATTTTGCTACGGAACATTCATATAATTTACAGCCTTTTCGCTAGTATAATTTGCAACATAGCAACTCCGGTTGCTCATTTTATTGTTTTTACCTATTTTTTTAGTAAAAAGTAAAATGTATACGTATATTTGATACGCCAAAATTACAAAATATCGCCCTAAAATACTCGAATTATCCGCAGCTTGCGCTAGTATCGCTTTTGCTTCCCCTACCATGACTTCGCACTGATCGAATAGACCGCAGCTATGTTTTAACATGCCTTAGCGTTCTGTCGTTGGTGGAAGAGCCATAAATATTTTTTAAACCACTTTGTATGTCTGGATAAAATTCACAATATTTGGACGCTATATCATTAATGGAGAGCTCATTTGTGCAGAAAGCTCTTTCGTATTCCAGTTTGGTATTCAGCTACAAAATTGTAAATTCCAAATTTTTCCAACACTTTCATTTTCTTATCGGTAGTGAAAAAAATATTTTTTATGTTTTTGGGATGTAACAGGCTTAAGGACAAACTAACAAAGTCTTCGGAAAAGCGGAACCCAGAAATGCAATAAATATATTCAACCTATAATATTCTTCAACTATATTAGCCTGAATATTATTTCTAGGAGATTGTTGTTCGTAATGCATATCTTACGCGTTGTTGATTAAGTTGTAAAAGCCAGGGGGGGCAACTGCCCCCCCTTGCCCCCCCAAACGACGCCCATGGATACAAGTCATGTAGACTACATGAGGACAAAACTGAAAATTGAAATATGGAAGGAAATCGCTAAAGAAATCAATATAAAAACTGGTAAGTTTATTTTTTTGTTGTACATTGTATATGTATCTCAGTTCTTCCCTATAGCAACAGTTTCCCTGCAGAGTTAAAATAATTAGTAAAATTCTGATGAATCGCAAAAGCTTTCTGTGCAGCTGATCTTGTGTCATATTTTCTTTACCGTCGTCTTCACTTTGAGGTACTGAATAATGCCTTAAATAATTGTGCAATTCACAAGCTGCGTTAACAACATCAGTGACACTTTCTACTTTGATCTCAAAAGGTGTTCGGAAAACTCGAAAACGCGAGGCAGGTATACCGAAAGCGCATTCAGCGTTTGGCGCGCTAGCGAGAGTCTGTAATTAAAGACTTTGTTTTTATAATTGTCAATAACGCTTTGTTTAGGATAAGGTCGCATCATATTCTTAGATAATGGGAACACCTCATCTCCTACAAACACATAAGGTATTGGGTCCACAAGTGGAGGCAGTACAGTAGGTGCTGGAAGATGTAAAATATACTTCAGCATTCTTTTTGCTAGAACGCTTGTACTGAAAATGTTTCCATCCCTAAATCTTCCTTGTGACCCTACATCAATAGTGATGAATTTATAATTTGAGTCAACGATAGCCAATAGTACAATTGAGTACGTTTATTTCTAGTTGAAATAAGATGATCCACTTTTTGCAGGTTTTTTAGTCTCCACATGTTTACCGTCAATGGCTCCAATACAACACGGGAATTGCTATTTTCTTTCAAAACCAAGTGCGACTGATTTCCACTTTTCTTCTGATGATTCTGGCAAATATATCGGTTGCATCAGTATCCAAATTGCTTGAGATACTTCTCGCACAATATTAGGGACTGTTCGATCACTCATTCTGTAGCTGTAGGCAATACTTCTGTAGCTGTTTCCTGTGGCCAAGTATCTGCAATAAAAAACATTGAAGACGATTAGGAATTGTTTGTGGAAAATGTTTCGATTAGAAAAAATTATTAAAAAAATATTTTTCTTTTGCATGTTTTAAAAAGGTTTATAACATTATTTTTTATGTATTGGTATTGATAGAATTTTTAAAGTTATATTGATAAGGCTTTGAAATTAAACCATGGTTGTAGGAACTGAAGCAAAGGCATTGTGGGAAAAACTAAGACATTCATTGAATGATGCGTTTAGGAGGCAACAAAAATATTTCAAAAGTGGAGCACCGGCGGAAGCTATTAAAGAATGGAAGTTTTTGAAACAGATGGGATTCCTGCAGCCTTACATGGCCAATAAATCGAGAGAAGGGAACCTTCGAGAAGACGATGGAAATGAAAACGAAAACGTTACTCAAGATTTTAAGAAGAATATGTAATATTTGTAGAGGTAGACTATGAAAATGTAGAAGAAGCAAGACGAAAGCATAGAGGATGAAGCCAAACCACAGAAACTTCCACAAACTTTGCCTCCGAGGGCAGCTGAAACCCCGACTTCAAAAAATGCAATCCCGAAATCAGCTAAAAAAATTAAGAAAGATAATGTCACTTCCCTGTTGAAACAAAGCATGGAAAAACGTGAAGAAAGCTAAAGCAAGAACGGAAGAAAGAAAGAAAATATTACAAGAATCAAAACCTACAGAAAATGATCTCCTATTTCACTTCTTTATGTCAATGTACCAATCTACCAAAAGAATGCCACCCTCATATCAGCACATGGTTTAAAACCGTGTGTTCAGCGTGGTTTCAGACGTAGAAGCCAGGTTACTTGAGGTTCCTGTCCAGCAGCAGCCTTACCCTGCTCCTACAACTATTCCACCCTACAGCAGCAGCAGCAGCAGAGCTGGGTAATTCCTAGTTAAAAAGTAATTAATAATTACAATTACATTTTTTTCATGTAATTTGTAATTGTATTTAAGCACTTTTTTCTCTCAAAGTAATTTGGAATTGTAATTGCAGAAAAATATATGGAGGAATTGCACTTTGTAATTATATTAATTTATAATATTTAAATTGTCTCAATACAATTACTTGTCATAAGTACAATTACTTTTCCAATTACAATTACTTTTTCCAATTACAATTACATTTATAAGTACAATTACATTTTGTAATTACAATTACTTTTAAATGCGTGTTTATGAGATGCATGTGATATAAAAACAAAAAATGTCTTGTTCGAATCGAACCGGTCACTAGAGCTCGGACTCGCATCCATATTATTTGTTTGAATGCATTTGAGGAAAGCGTTGTATCGTGAAGCAGTGAAATTGTTCATCCCAAAATAATAACAGTATCAAAGGGGCAAGTAAATGCAGATATCCTTATTTCTAAGACGTATTTTGTATTTATATTATTATAAACATAATTTATGTTGCATAAACATTATAAACTAAGGAAATATAGTATGAAGTGGTGCGCAAATAGCATTTTTTATGGGGTAATGTCTAAAAACTACTTATTTACGTTGCGTAGGTATTTCTAGTTATTATTCTAGTTTTCTACATCTACAGGGCTATCAGGTTATCTACGCACAGATTAAAAAAGGAAAAGTAAGCTATTGCGTTCAACTGAACGAATATAATTTCATATCTATTCTAAGTAGTGAAAACACTGAAAAAAAAAATGAAATCCACTACAGTTCATATTTTGGATACCAAACTACTATTATTTTTAAAATTTTAAATAAGTGACAATTATTATGTCAAACTAATTGTCAGTATATTTTCTAGTTACTGAAATTAAATATACACTAAATGAGTTATTTTTGTTTAGAATCGATAAATAATAACATTTTTATTTATATTTGAGCCACAATTTGAAACAAAAAGTAAATTTAAATCAAACTATATGAAACTAGTTTAATTACGAGTATTAAAATCAAAATCATAAAGGTGGCGGTGGAGCTGAGAATACAGCATCTGCCTTCCATGCGAATAGCCCGGGTTCAAATCTGAACAAGGGACTAATTTTCTTTAGTTTATTTTATTTTGTGAATTAGTAAAAAACATAAATTATTTTAAAATTAGTTATTTTGTCTTAATAACCTAAAATATTATAGATTTTCGTTAATGGGTCGTAGAAAAAATATACTGTACAACTCAATATCCACTCTTGTTGCACAAACTACTATTTCAGTTTCAGTATAATTTGTCAATAACATTAATACATTATACAGGATAATTTACCACACCTCTGACGTTTATAGCGAATCGATAAAGTTTTAAAATGGCTCCTATTTTTTTAAGTATATATGATGAGGAAAGCCACATTTTTAAAAATATTTTAAAATATATATTTAGTATGTCCCAAAAAAATGTGGCGTATCAAAGTTTTGTGGCACACCTTGTATTTTATTAAATTTTTAGATTCTCCCTGAATAACTAATTTCATTGATCTATCAGACTTGATTTGTTAAAAAATATAGATTTTTGAATTTTGAATTTTTTTCTGTCAAAACTATTCATAATTGATCAAAATGGCTAACTTAATACTTCCTATCCTATTTCTTATATTTACTACCTCATAATATTTAATTAAAACAAAAATTTAGATTAGGTAAACTATAAAACTACCTAGGCGTAGGTACACGAACTTTTGTATTTTTTTAAAAGTTCAAATTTTATTATTTACTTACCTGTTCCATTTTTTAAACTACTTATCGATTTTGTCTTTTCCCTTAAGTTTAGAAGACCTTAAATGGTACAGAAAACAATACACTTAGGGCTGGTTGTATAAAGCTTACTTAAAATTAAGCTCAGTTTTAGATGATACATGTCAATTTCCGATGCTATATGTGCAGTCTGATGTTTGTGGAAAGAAGCCCTAAGTACTAAATAGTATTTAGACTGTACCTATGCTATACAAAATTTGTCATGTGTCACCTCAAACGAGTTTATCTTTAAGTAAGATTTATACAATCCAAGATATCTTTAACTTTAAGGAATTCTTAAGAAAGTCGTTGCAAACGTCTGTTAGTTTGACACTTTAAATAACCTATTTAAAATTTTTATTTGTACCGGTCCGGTTGGTTCATGGTTCCTCAATTCTATCATAATTTGTTGTTTTATCGGCAAAGTAATTAGAAAAGTAATTATAAAAGTAATTGCTAATTCCTTTTTTCATGTAATTGCAATTAAATCAATATAATTCCTATTTTTACAACATGTACTTTATACTTATAATTAATTCCTTTTTGAAAAAGTACTTTGTAATTGTAATTATTTTTAAAGTACATGTAATTACCTAGCTCTGAGCAGCAGCAATTATTCAACCCCAGCCTATTCGTATTCAGACAATTCAGTCTTGCCCCGCTGATACCCTTGAGGAACAAGAAAACTTCTTTACAGCTGCCAATTCAGATAATTTGATTAACTATATTAATACTTTCACACACATATAATTTTGTCAATAAAGTTCACTAATGTAAATTAATAAAATACTTACCTTAGAAATACAGCTAGTTTCTCTTCAGTTCTAATAGGTCTTCTGCGTCAATTTGTTTCTTGATGATCTCATGTACTTCTTTAAATTGATCACGGTTTAGCCGAAAATAATTGGTGAACTTTTCATCACTAAATTCTTTAGTTAAGACAAATTCTTTTTTTCATGTACAAGCTTCTCACTGACTTTTTACTAGCCATCTGGGAGATAAAGGAAATCATTTCGATCTCGAACTCGTCTTACTGTCCAAGCTTCACTAGTGAAAACTACAATCGCATTTTTGTACGGTCTCGCCGTGACTTAACGCTACACTCACCTCCTGCTGTGTCTTATTTTGCGCCGAACTCGCGCTAGCAGTTTTCTCCCGCCATAAACTCGCTGTGACTCACGCTGCGTCACCTCACCAAGCTGCGTCTCATTTTGCGCCTGGCCTTTAGGTAAGTCGATTGATCTTTAAATTTTGTTCACAAAAACCGAGCATTGACGGTGTTATCCACGTAGTTGACAAATTATTCTTGGAGAGTCTTTTTACAAGGATTGTTTGTGTTTATAATTCAGAATTGACAACATAATAGACCAAGAGCCCAGTGCCCCCAGACATAACTTATTTTCTAAAGGACAAAATGTGGGGCATCAAGTAGTGTTTATATATGTATTGAATGCCTCCATACCTGCTAAGTTGGTTAGTGGGCCAATTCACAGGTACCAGGTGAGAAAGGTAACTATAAATAAGGTTGACTTTACGTATTTTCTAAAGGCTGATTTTTATATATATTCCATAAAATATTATTAGAACATAATATTGAACATTCCCAGACACTTTTCGTGGGCCATAACTTCCGCTAGACGCTTTAAAGCTCCCAATTTTTTTTTGTAACTTTACTTATGTTCTAATGTCTGGTTTTTATATATGTTATTTAAAGAACTATTTTAAACATATATTTATTCAGCCAGACTAATTGTAAGTGCCAAACACCCCCCAGACACCAAAAACATTCAGCCGTGAGTATACGCGACTGTATTATGCTCGTGCTAAAGTTAAAAGTAGGAACTATTTAAATAATTATTACTTAAAAATATTAAAAGAAAATGTGTATAAAAATTTTGTGAAAAACGTCTTTTTAAAAAGTAACTTAAGAAAATTAGGGGAAATTTCGGATGAGATGATTTTCCGGGGAAAACATTGCTTAAAAGAGGAGACGAATAAAACCTGAAAAAGAATTATCCGTATCGACGAGAAGCATCGATTGATGTATCACACGACATGGTTTTTCTAACAGAGAGAGGGGGGGGGGGAAATAAAAAAAACGCAAAATATTTCGTTTTTTTTTTATTTTTGAAAAATTAAATGCAAAGGCGTTATTAAATATTTCTATAGGACGGTAAACATTTGAAATTTTCCTTCGAGAGGTAGTCGCACAGCTTTGCGACATGACTCCCTAGTATGTTCCTATTTAATTGTTTTATCAATTTAATAAAGCAACAACTCGATAATTTTAAATCACGGTTTTCCAGAGTAGATATTTCAAGCCATATTAAAAGATTTTATACGTGTTGCTGTTGTACCATCGATTTATATCTTACTCGCTCCAAAGCACGAGCATATAGTACAGTCGCGCATACTCACGGCTAAATGTTTTTGATGTCTGGGGGACGTTTGGCCCTTACAATTAGTCTGGCTGAATAAATATATGTTTAAAATAGTTCCTTAAATAACATATATAAAAACCAGACATTAGAATATAAGTAAAGTTACAAAAAAAAATTGGGAGCTTTAAAGCGTCTAGCGGAAGTTATGGCCCACGGAAAGTGTCTGGCAATGTTCAATATTATTTACTAATAATATTTTATGGAATATATATAAAAATCAGCCTTTAGAAAATAAGTAAAGTTAACCTTATTTATAGTTACCTTTCTCACCTGGTACCTGTGAATTGGCCCACTAACCAACTTAGCAGGTATGGAGGCATTCAATACATATATAAACACTACTTGATGCCCCACATTTTGTCCTTTAGAAAATAAGTTATGTCTGGGGGCACTGGGCTCTTACTCTATAAGGTTGTTAAACGCACAAACAGCTTTAAAAATTACATTAAGGTAGTTTATTTGCATTCCTAATGTCAGAGTTATTATCTGTTTTCTGGTTTCAATTATTATTGTAGCTGAAGGTGATTTATAGGAAAGTACACCATTTAGTTTACAGTCTGGCAACGGTGTAAAGCAGGAATCACAGTTGTACGAACTAGTTCATTCAAAAAACGCGTGCTTGCATCTCAAATAAACAAGTTCGAACAAACCATCCCCATTCAATTTAGCAGCCTTCTCGCTCTTTTTAATGCGGCAGCTGATGCGACACATCTGTCTGTATAATAAACAATCGGAATACTAGCAATTGTAAGAATGATTTTATTTTCTATACAAGTTTAATAAGTTTTATTTTACGAAACACTCGGTTTTTTAAACGCACGAAATATTTGTCTCCCAATACATTTACAGCCTATGTTTATGTTAACACTATTAAGATACCCAGACAGCACACCAAATCCTTTGGATATCTACTGGACATCCCAATATCCACTGAATGTCCAGTCCATGGTGGATATCTATTTTATATCCACGAGATGTAATTTATAGACATGCAAATGTCCATAAATAATAGTAATTATATAGCAAATTATTAAAAAGTTACGCCATTGTGCTCGCCATTGTGGCTAACAGTACCGTTCAGATATTTAAAATTAATTTTTTTAAGGGTGTATTCAATATCCCATGGACATCCACTAAATATATCAAAGTCTAGGCGCGAACGCAAACCATGGTAGATGTAATTTTTGATTTTGCTTACTAAGTATAGATGACGATACCACTTTCGCTCGTTGAATATCTACTCATGCTCAACCCGCCGTAACTGAGTTCGATCGAAATTGGTGTCGCAATCAGACTCCATTAGAGACTGGAGTCGAGAATTTCCATTTATTGCTGAAGAGTCCTAATAAGGATGACTTTCTTCTTAGTGGGCAAAATCAAAGGCAGAGTGTTGAAAATATTTTGAGTGATGAAAATATTTTTTATCTCTGCTAATTTCTTTCGACGTTATTCAATAATCATTGGTTACTTATGAACCTCTACCCATAAAATATTTTGCTGAATATCCGAATATTTTCTATGTCCTGGGATATAGACGGACATTTGGATATCCATATTAGATCTACTGGATATATTGGATATCCACAAAATATATTCTGTGGATATCTCTGGGATTTCTTGTATTGTCTGGAAGATACCCATTAGATATTTTGCTGGATATCCATAGGATATCTTCTATATTCTGGATATAGACGGACATTTGGATATCCATATTAGATCCACGGGATATTCCAGATATCCTGTGGATATATTGGATATCCACAAAAGATATTCTGTGGATATCTCTGGGATTTGGTGTGCTGTCTGGGACGGAGGTATCGGATTACTAATATGTGAATTAAGGGTAAAATATCAAGCAGGCATAAAATACAGATCATTTTAAATTTAAGTTAGTTACTTTGCGGAACAAAATTAAAGTTCGTTACAATAATAATAAACAAGTAAATAATTATAGTTTTTCTGAGTGGCTATTTGCTGGACACCCTGTTCAGTGAGAAAAACTCACCCTGAGTTTTTCTCACTGAGTAATTTTGTTTTATCAATTAGTTTTGTTTTAATTTGTAATCAAGTTATTTTGCAAATTATATTACCCAATTATTATACATCAACCTTTTATAGTTAATTTGTCAATTCTGACGTAAATATATTTTGTCAAGTATTGAGAAAACCCACATACTTTGGTGAGAAAACCTTATATCCTAAATTAACGGGGTTATATTAAATAATTAAAACTTATTTCAATTTGACTATTTACTTATATTTTGTTTTTCTCTACGAGTTGTAATCAAAAGTAAAGTGAGTTAAGCCTTGGTTTCTTTGAACACTCCGTCGCGGCGAGCGGACAGTCCGTCGACCGCTGAGGACAGCGATTTTCGCCCGAGGTGGTTTGTTAAAAAATATAGAAAATGATACTATCTCTATGTCTGTACGTGCTGTTTATGTATTATGAATGTAAACGAAAGCTACTAAAATGGACGCAAATAAATTGTTTGCGTTGTTATTATTGTTGGAAGAGGAAGAACAAGAGGAACTGGCAATTGCAACCGTCAAAGTTTCCAATAAGCCAGTGAATAAGTTGTTTTTGTGTCGCGATACAGAAGGTACCTTTAATATCACTGTGCAGCGGAGGCTTTTTGGAAATTAAACCAAATTTAGGGAGTATTTTAGACTTTCTACAGATCTTTTTGAATTCGTGTTGAGTTTTAATAAGGGACATAATTTCCAAGAAACCTAAAAATAAAGTCATGATGTCATCTGTATGTGTGAATTTGTCACTCATTGTTTTAAAAATAATAACAATATAGTCTCCGCACACGCCGACGATTCCGCTGATATCAAACTCAACAAATATGAACCGACTCTTCGCGACAAATCAGCGGCATGACGCCGTCCTGCTCAGCTAAGCGGATTCAAGAAAACCATTCCCATTTAAATACTCTGGTTGGATAAAATCGTCAAAACGCGACGGTAGACGGACTATCCGCTCACCGCGACGGAATGTTCAAAGAAACCAAGGCTTTAGATTGTCTGTTCTGGCGTAGTACCTTGCGGTCAGTGTATGCGTTTATTTTGGGATTACTATGGTCAGTTTTCCAGAGTCGTCGCACCATGGTTGGTGCGGGCTAGTGACATTGCGGTCAGTGTGCTAGTAATAGCTTGTTTTATATGCCGATCGATTTTTGGGCATTGCGGTCAGTGCCAACAGAATTGAAAATATAACTTTTTGTCAATTATGAAAAATTTAAAGCTGTCAATTAATTTTTTTTTATAATCAATATTTTGACATAAAGAGTTATCAGTATAAGTTTCTTGTTAATTAAAAGTATAATAAGTATTTTGTTTATGGATATCACCTTTTCATGACTTTCTTTAATATAAAGCTGCTTTTGGTAAACTTGATTGCTCATACTTGTTTTTCTTTTATTTCAGGTACGCCATTTCATACGTGTATTAATTAAGTATTTTATCTATTTTATTTTACTATTATTTTATTTACGTTTTATTGTTTTTAATCATTTAATACTTATTTCTAACTAATTTTATTTTGTTCTAAATTTTACTTTTCAATTTAAAGTTATTAAATCGTTTATTGAATTAATTTCTAGTTTTTCCTGACATTGATTAAATAACTAAATATTACCGCCCAAGGTTATAATAGATATTGATAAATTACAAATATCGTCCTATACAATAAATAAGGGCGTAATTATGAATAAATGGATTACTTTAGTAGTTTTTCGTCGTTGGCTAAACCTGACTCAAAAAATGTTTTATCATTTACATTTATTGGCACATCCATTCTAGGACACAGTGTATATATCTATTTATAACACCGACGCGTTTACTGAACCAACTAATGATGACTACGAGAATTTTACAAAAGAGTTATTTCACTGTCAAATAACACCAACTTCAACTCCGACAGTAATATTTTAATGTTAAAAGTGATACCTGTTCACAACCATAGACGTTCGTTGACAATATTTCTTGGGGATATATTTAACAATTTTGCTTTGTTCTGAAAGAAGATTAATAGATTAATCAAAGAATCTCAGATAATAAATAGAGTG
The DNA here is from genome assembly GCA_927349885.1 of Psylliodes chrysocephalus. Classification (NCBI taxonomy): domain Eukaryota; kingdom Metazoa; phylum Arthropoda; class Insecta; order Coleoptera; family Chrysomelidae; genus Psylliodes; species Psylliodes chrysocephalus. The sequence continues at coordinate 45,954,870 of OV651817.1, forward strand.
GGATGTGGTGATATTTCAATCCCACTGTCAATCGTTGCTGTGATTAGTAAATTCAAATAAATGATGCTTCCTCAAAAGATTAATGATAGCCAATCTTTCAGTCTTAGATAAAGTTTTTATTAAATAATCGTTACTTAAAGATACATTGTAATTAAAATAATAAAGCGTTTTTCAAGCGAATTTAAACTGACAATTAACTAATGTTAATTTTAGCACTTTTTTAGAAGATTGATATATTAATTTTTTTATTATCTAGAGGAATTATGATCTATATTAAACCAAATAGTTTTTTTAGGCATTTAACTTTAAAAATTCTAAATAATATTTTAAACACATTAGAAAATTAGGGATTTTCGCTTACAGTGTATTTTGGTGAGTGTATTTATAATTTTTTAAATGTAAAACCAAATTGGGATCTGATCGTCTTCATTTAAGTAATTATTTATTTTGAAGTTTAAGGATTAATTTTACCCTGTTTGACGTGTCTGAAGGGATTTTCGCTAACAGTGTACTTTGATGAGTGTATTTATGATTTTTTAAATGAAAAAATTAATTTGGGATCTGATCGTCTTCATTGGGTAATTATTTATTTTGAAGTTTAAGGGTTCATTTTACCCTGTTTGACGGGTGTGAAGGGATTTTTGCCAACAGTGTACTTTGGTGAGTGTATTTATTATTTTTTAAATATAAAACCAAGTTGGGACCTGATCGTCTTCATTTGGTTAATTATTTATTTTAAAGTTTAAGGGTTAATTTTACCCTGTTTCACGGATCCTAAGGAACGTTCGCTAACAGTGTTCTTTGATAAGTATATTTATGATTTTTTAAAGGAAAAATTAAGTTGAGATCTGATCTTCTTCATTGGATAAATATTTAGTTTGATGTTTAAGGGTTAATTTTACCCTGTTTGACAGATCCGAAGGGATTTTTGCCAACAGTGTACTTTGGTGAGTGTATTTATGATATTTTAAATGAAAAATTGAAGTTGGGATCTGATCGTCTTCATTTTTTAAATGTTGAATAATAAATATTTATTTTTAATTATAAGTGTTAATTTCATCTTGTTTGGCGGACCCCAAGGGACTTTTGGTTACAATTTATGTATGTTTTTTATTTTATGAATGTAAAATTAAGTTGGTATTTGATATCCATCCTAGATTAAATATTTGTTATCAATTTTAAAAATTTATTTCGTACGTACGAAAGCTTCCTGGGGCCACTTTTTTTATAAAAAAAAAATTATTATCTCGCAATTGTGACTTATTATCTCACAATTGCGACTTAGTATCACGCAATTGTGACTTATTATCACGCAATTGCGACTTATTATCACGCAATTGCGAGTTATTATCACGCAATTGTGACTTACTATCTCGCAATTGCGACTTATTATCACGCAATTGTGACTTACTATCACGCAATTGTGACTTACTATCTCGCAATTGCGACTTATTATCACGCAATTGTGACTTATTATTACGCAATTGTGACTTACTATCTCGCAATTGCGACTTATTATCACGCAATTGTGACTTGCTATCTCGCAATTGCGACTTATTATCACGCAATTGTGACTTATTATCACGCAATTGCGACTTACTATCTCGCAATTGTGACTTATCACGCAATTGTGACTTATTATCACGCAATTGTGACTTATTATCACGCAATTGTGAATTATTTTGCCGTTACATGTCTGCTTAAAATGGTGAGCTTTGGTCGATGTTTCGTGAAATAACAGTGAAGTGATTCTTCATTCTCGAGCTTGTAGTAGCCTCAGGTGAGTTTTGAGTTTAAGCATATTGTGTATAATTCATTAAGTTGTTTTACAATTTTAACTATCTTTTAAGATATTTACAACACTACATGATGGATTCAAGATCAAGAAATAATCTTATTATGCACTATTTTTTAAGTGGATGTAATTATAGTGAAATTCGAAACATACTGAAGGAGAGATTTTCAACAAATATATCAAAACGACAACTAAAGAGGATTTTAAACAAAAACAAATTGTTTAGAAAAAAATGTTTTAGTGGAGCTGATATTTTAGTAAATTTTATACACCATCAGTTACAAAATTCTTCCCAACTCCACGGCTATAGATGGATGCATTTGAAATGCATTCAAAATGGTTTCACTGTTTCGCAGAATATGGTTCGTTTAATATTACAAAACTTAGATCCTTCTGGAGTAGAACTAAGAACAAGACGAAGACTGCATAGAAGGCAATATAATAATACTGGTCCCAATTTTTTATGGCATCTTGATTCATATGATAAATTAAAACCATATGGTATATGTATAAATGGAGCTATTGATGGATACTCGAGGTTTATCATTTGGTTGAGAGCATCTCCGAATACGAATGATCCAAAAATAATTGCAGGTGGGTTAAAGAAACACTAAGAAAAATGATATATCTTTTTCAGTAACGTACTGGATGTAATTTTTGTTTTAGTGTTTTTTCTTAAGAGTATTGAAAAATATGGTGGGTGTCCAAGAAGGATTAGATCGCCTTGTTAGACGAGTCCGAAGGGATTTTTGTTTTCATCGTCCGTTGCTAAGATCATTTATTATTTTTTAATTTAAAAATAAGTAGAATATGTATTACATTCATGGAATAATTTTCAAGAGTTAATTTTACCCTGCTTGACGGGTAAGAAGTGATTTTTGTTTAAATTGTATATTAGTAAGTCTAGTATTGATTTTTTAAATATTAAATCAAGTTGGGATCTAATCGCCTTCACAGGATAATTATTTTTTGAATTTTAAGGGTTAATTTTACCCCGTTGAACGGACCCGAAGAAATGTTTGCCTATGGCGCATGTTAGTATATTTATTATTTTTTATATGTAAAAGCAAGTTAAGATCTTATTAATGTGTAAAATACATATCGACAAGATTAATAAAATAGTTACATACCGCATGAAACTGTTTTCTCTATCGGGTGTTTTCGGTTATTTTTACTGCTAAAAGTTATTGCTAACTTCACACCGGTCACCAAAAGTTCCGTTCCATGACAAACCTTTAAGAACGATTTTGTTTCGTGAAATTTAGACGCATAATTAGGCATTCCAACGACCTGTCCAAATGACTACCAGTGGGGAGTGACCACATACTTTGATTCACATACTTTGATTACTATACGGGGCAAGAGAGAGGTCCGACACGCCCAACATAGGGCGTGGCCATTTTGATTCCTATGACACACTTTATAGCTAAAGAATCAGATCGCTCACTCTGCGTCGGCACTTTTGATCTCAATATTCCAGTTTATATACTGCGCAACTCGGATAATACAATATATGACAACCGCCTATAATAAAACAGCAGTCTTCTGCGTATCCTGAATTTGTATCCCTGGAGTGGATGTTATTTTGGAACTTTCAACTGGTCCGAGTGAGCTAACTGATACTTTAGCAATAAACTGTGACTCCAAAAATAATATTCACTGACACTGACAGCAGCAAGCAAAATATCAGGTGCGTTTTAATCATCCGCTTCTGCTTCCGGAATTGTCGGTTTAGTCGTTTTAACCTGTCAGATTAAAACAAGAAAACCGACAATTCCGAAGCAGAAGCGGATGATTAAAACGCACCTATTAAAAATATTGCGCCAAGGTGTACGCAACACGTAATGAGGGTTCAAAATGGCGGAGTTTTCTATCTCCTTTTAAAAGGCACTCAGAAAGCTGCGCAGTACGACCATTCTCCGTATAGTAAAAGAAAATCAAAGTGTGTGGCTTTGATTACTATACGGGGCAAGAGAGAGGTCCGACACGCCCAACAAAGGGCGCGGCCATTTTGATTCCTATGACACAGTTTATAGCTAAAGAATCAGATCGCTCACTCTGCGTCGGCACTTTTGATCTCAATGTTCCAGTTTATATACTGCGCAACTCGGATAATACAATATATGACAACCGCCTAAAATAAAACAGCAGTCTTCTGCGTAACCTGAATTTGTATCCCTGGAGTGGATGTTATTTTGGAACTTTCAACTGGTCCGAGTGAGCTAACTGATTCTTTAGCAATAAACTGTGACTCCAAAAATAATATTCACTGACACTGACAGCAGCTAGCAAAATATCAGGTGCGTTTTAATCATCCGCTTTTGCTTCCGGAATTGTCGGTTTAGTCGTTTTAACCTGTCAGATTAAAACAAGAAAACCGACAATTCCGAAGCAGAAGCGGATGATTAAAACGCACCTATTAAAAATATTGCGCCAAGATGTACGCAACACGTAATAAGGGTTCAAAATGGCGGAGTTTTCTATCTCCTTTTAAAAGGCACTCAGAAAGCTGCGCAGTGCGACCATTCTCCGTATAGTAAAAGAAAATCAAAGTATGTGGGAGTGACAGTTTAGATATGGCAAACTTGTTGTCATGTTGTCATTAACAGGGTCAATGATGCATATATAGTTATATAGATTGCTCAAAGCTGATCGTTTGCGAGCGGCCATACTGCCTGGAAAATATTTATAAATTTGAATCGGTTTAGCAAAAATGTGTTTTAAGACAGATATTTAAAAAAAAATAATTGCTTACATTTTTACTTCAAGGCATAAGCCTATGTTTATTTTGAAAAATATGGATGACCAATCTATGTAACTATCCATTTTATTGACCTTGTCAAATCACTAGGCCTACAGGGTTGCCATAATTTTGCTATATCATAACCTGTCAAAACCCACTGGTAGCCATTCAGTTTGAAATGCCTAATTTTCAAAGAAACAAAAGAAAATGTCAAATCAAAGTAAAATAATTCTCTCCTATTTTGGTATTACCTTTGATACTTTATTGTTTTCATTGTTGTTTCTAATTTTCAAATTATCCTAGTAAATTTTTTATTTAACAAATTTAACTTTAAAAATGGGCTTGATGCCATTGTCGTTTAATCCGGGTTATTGAGGTAAGAGTGATTAAACATCATTTTGAACGTGTTAAGTGCCTATCCTATCTAATTATATACAAGTCTAATTTTAGTTAGCTCATTGTTCGGTTTTAAAACAAATAAAAACTGTTTACGCTTTGTATCTTAGTTGCTTGCTCGGGATATTTTTATCTTAGGCTGTGTTTAAATTAGTCATTTTTATTTCACTTCTGTTAACCTATCTATACTACAGCCATTACTTTAATTTGGTTTATATTGCATTAATAAAATGTTGAAATACCCAGTAAAGTTTAAAATAATCGAATTATCAAAACTTTTCGACCATGTGATGGTAAAAAACTACTAGCAGAGGCGGCTCGTGGCCTAGTCTAAGAGGAGGCTATGGAGGCTACTTTTAAAAAGGCACACCCTATATACTTAATACAAAGAAGTGTTCCTATTAGAACACAAAAAGCAGAAGTATTACATTGTATTCTAATAGAAATATATATATTTGTATAAAGTATATAGGGTGTACCAGCCACCTCCTCATAGACTAGGCCACGAGCCGCCTCGTGACTACTAGATCTGTATAGTAGGGTATAACATACCCTGATTAAAAAAAAAAATTAAAATATACCTGCATTTTAATTTTTTTGTAATTCTATTTTCTTTTTATAAAGTTAATACAGTTATAAATAAAAAAAAATATATATTATGATATTAGGTATCTTTTCATTTTTCGAAATCTTATATTCTTTATTAAAGAACTACAAAATAAAAACTAAAGTAAAATAAATGAGAAATAAATCTACAACTAAAAATAAACAAAAAACGAATATTATCATATTACAAGAAAAAAGTTATGCACTTTTCAAATCATAGCAATTTGAACATGTAAAATGTGCATGTTCTATACAAATTGCCTTGCTACATACTTCAGATGTATAAAAAGTCTTTTTTTACACCCACATGGATATTGGCTTATCTACGCACAGACTACAAAACGAAACAGTATGTTATTGCGTTTAACTGCACGAATATATTTTATATCCATTTTAGGTAGTGATAACACTGCAAAACAATAAAATCCACCAATCACAGTTCATATTTTGGACACCCAACTGCTATTATTTTTAAAATCAAACTAATCGTCAGTATATTTTTTAGTTATTAAATAAACATTAAAATGAGTTATTTTTATATAGAATGGATAAATAATAGCATATTTATTTGGTCCATATTTTGAAAAAATCTTAAACTTGAATCAAATTATATGAAACTAATTTAATTACGAGTATTAAAAATTAAAACTAAAATCCTAAATGTGGAGCTAGAGGTGAGAATACGGCATCTGTCGTTAAAAGTCCGGGTTCAAATCTGGGCGGGGGACTAATTAAATTAAATCGTTTTTTTTTTTAATTTTTATTTTATTTTATAAATTAGTAAAAGCCATAAATTATTTTAAAATTAGTTATTTTGTCTTAATAACCTAAAATATTTTTTAAATTTGTAGATTGTCGTTAGTGGGACGTAGAAAAAATATTCTGTACAACTCAAGTGGATTGTCCATATCGCACTTCGACGATTAAGCACTCCATCTACGGCGTCGTGTTCAATCTTCGTCTTTGTGCGATATGGTCATCATATCCACTCTTGTTGCACAATAGTAATGTGTTTATAGAAATAATTATTTAGAAAATCACCTTTTCTTACTCTGAACATCTACAATGTAATTATATAAAGGACAAGCGAAGGAAAAATAAAAAATTAATAGACTTACCTTAAGGAAGATTAATTATAATTTACCGAGCTTGTCCATCTCACCCTAATATATGTGGATACATATTTAGTTCCCAAATATCAGCTGAGTTTCGTAACTCGCACTTCAAGGAAATGATATACAAAGGTTTGGTGTATGATTAGGAGCAGTGAATATGGGTCATTTTGTTTACTCTAGGAAACTAGAATGTAATTATATCTAAGGACCAGCTCGGAAAATTATAATTATTCTTCCTTAAGGTAAATCGATTAATTTTTTTAATTTTGTATCTTATATAATTAGGTTTAGTACATTTGTCTTGGTCATGATTTTTATGCTAAATAATAAACAAAAAAGACTGACTAGGACAGAATTAACGCTGCAACTATACTTCCACAACTATAACAATGCTTCTAAAGGAAGGGGAAGTGGTGTCGTTTATGTTATCATCATATTATTTAATCTCATTTACTACGATTCGGGTACTGGATGTTACTGTGTATGTTAATTCTTAAAAGTCAAGTAAAGTTTTTTAATTATTTAAATGATTTAAATATTTATTCATTGTAATAAGTGAAAATAATTGTTTTAAGTTGATATTAAACGAGAAACTATAATTTATGCACGAGCTTTAACGAATTTCAGAATGCAGCTCGTATATGAATTTGATATTAGAATCAAATAAAGGTAATGATCCCAAATAATATATTTACATGGGCAAGCTTAAGGGGTAAAATCACAAATATTTTTACAAAGGACAGTTTAAAGGATAACCTAATATTTTTATACAAGCAGACGTACTTGGTAAAGAGGCTAAATATTTTTAATTGGTCAGACTTAAAGGGTAAAGGGGCAAAGTGGCAAAGGGGCAAAGGGACAAAGGGAAAAAGTGACAAAGGGGCGAAAGGACAAAGGTGCAAAGTGGTAATGGAATAAAGGGGGTAAATATGTAAAGTGATAAAGGGGTAATTTTTTTGTCAAGGACCTATTTAATTCTTTATAATTTTAATTTTTTATTTTGCTCTGTAACATATAAATATTAGGCTGATGATGGCCTATAGAGGCTAAAACTAGTCGTTGCGTGTTGGGTAGGGTAATTTTTACTCGACTTGCGCATTATGTTCGTATGATCTCAAAAATAGCCTTAATTAACCTGGAGAACCACCTACTTAATTTCCTATTTTTACTTTTTGATTAAAAATATTTGAATATGAATACTCAACGAATGAAAAAATTAATTATATCAATTATCGTCTAGTTTCCGGAGATGATGGAAATTTAAATATTATAATAAAGAATTAAAGATAATGAATTGAATTTTTATATAAAAAACTTTTAGGAAAATATTGTTAATTTCTTTATAACTAGGGTTGCCAGACGTCACGCTTTTGGCGTATTTGCTACGCTTTTTGACTTGCATGTACGCGCAACGTCACAGTACGAAAATGCCACTCTTTTTTATGCAAATGCCACGCTTTTTAATTTAAAAGCCACAGAAGAACCGGATTTATACAAAAATAGACAAATGTCCGGGTAAAAGACCCTCGTTTTTGCGAAAAATAAGATGAGGAATGTTTTTTATGTTCACAAAAAATGGACCTGATTATATAAAAATGCTTTGTATTTTCGGAAATCTGGCAACCCTATTTATAACAAATGAAATATTAGTCTATGCAGACGCCATTGTTGTTAACGATAGTTTCCATTTAGATTCATTACCTATTTACTAATTTTTGATAATTCCGACAATAATCCAACATAACCAAAAACTTGCTTTGACAATAATGACAAGCGCCATTTGGGCTTACCCACGATGGGCTTACCATTAGTATTTATTGAGCAGAAACAAACGCTCCGACAAATTTTGACGATTGAAATTTTGACGAACGCACCCCTCTGGATAGCTATTCACTAAGTCATGGGAGCGCTCCCATGGGAGTGCTCCCATATATTTTGCTCTCTTACTCTTAGGTGGGTATATCGTGCTTACTCACTTTTAGCCCAGGTACATGCGTAGTAAGGTCAGATTTTATACTATGGGAGGGAGAATTGCGGGCTTGCCAGATTAGGTCCGTATTTATCACAAAGCAAATTTGAACTACTAAGGGCCGATTCCACCGTTGAGTTAAACGGAGATTAAAATGACATTGTTAATGTAAAAATGTCATTTTAAACTTCGTTTAACACAACGGTGGATCGGTCCTTAAATAGTAGATCAAAGTTATTCTGTCGACTTGGCAACGTTGGCATGGGAGTATGGGAGCATGGGAGTGTGGGAGTGCTCCCATGAGTTAGAGAATAGGTATCCTGGTCGTCCAAATTCTGTACACAGCACTACACGGGGTGAGAAATTAAAAGTTTACAGTGGATATATCTAAATACATAAGAACTAGCAGGAATAGAAGGATTGTTTTCAGTAATCCACCCTGTATATAAATCAGTAATATAAATTGTATAACAAAGCTTGATAATGTCAATTAGCCGGTATATTCCAATTAAAAGTTTTAGAAATGCATTGAGCAAGTAAACATACACGTTGAAAAAAGTTAACACACAAATCATTTTAAATCCAGTTGGCATGCCTTCACAATACATATTAATAGACAACAAAAAAAGCTGATATTAATGTTGTATGTTAAAAAAATAAGTTACAAAGTTACAACACAGCTGACGGCCGAGACTTCTTTACCTTTTGCTTTAGTTCGGCAACTTCGTTAATTTCATCTCTTGTGTCATAGCCGTATCGCCTCGCAAAGACTAAAATATTTAAAAACAAAAGTTATTTATTTAACAAAATATACATTTAAACTACCAACTACTTATTCAATCAAGCAGAAATATTATATCAATTTTGCTTATTTCTCATCGACCACACCACCAGAAAAGATAATTGCAGGATCTTAATTAGGACCAAATGTCACAATAGTCTAGTTACAATGCATTTTAAAATTTATTCACACATAAATCTGTAATAGTAATTTGCGTTACAAGATCGGAAAGTAGTGTATGTTTTGCAGGTCAAGAAAAGCAGATTTCATTGCGAGCCATAGGCGACACCTGGACGCTTGGAGAGACCTGCTTAACACTAATTTTCGGTCGCGTGACGTACAACATTTTTTTCAAGACCCACACTTCGATGTAAACTAAATTATTTAACTTAATTTAATAATGTTATTAACAAATACTAAAACTAGATAACGGATACAGCTGCATAAACTAACCAAATACATTATTTTTCTGTGTCAGATAGACTTAGAATTCAAAATTTTAAATTTGTGAAAACAAGTTTGACATAAACAACAAATCAACGAATTGTCACTTGGCAATAAATCGGAAAGTTGTTACCATAGTAATTTGATAAATATTATTAATTTTAAGGTAACATTTCTTATTTATTAGGCATTCCAAACAAATGAATTACCAGTGGGCAGGTTTGGTATATCTAAGGGTTGCGACATATGGTGTATTCTATCTACTTTACGTAAAATCATGAATGATGGATTACATTTAAATATTTTATATCAAACACAATAAAAATAATATTTAAAAAACTCACCTATACATTTCTTCATAAATTGGCAGGCTTGGCGAGTACTACTTCGAATAAAAATAGCGTCCAAGTTGCAAGACTATGTCGCTACCCCCTTAAATATACAAGAATTTCCCACTGGCACCTATTGTTTGACAGGTCGTTGGAATAGACCTTTTCATCATGTGATGAGCGCAAGCGCAGCCACCATGTTGAAATAGCGGTAATTCAAAAGTTTCGTACTGTTTTGATCGACAATGGCTGGGAAAGCAATGTTATCTCTACAGAAAAATTAATCATTAGAAAAAATCGTTGATAGTGAATAACTTTTTTATAACTCTGTGGAAGCGCATAGTTGTGAGCAGTTGAAAAGGAGGTTGAAGTGTCTTGGATGTTTGTTACAAAGGAACAAAGTGGACTAATTGAGAGGTTAGGTGTATCAATACTTTTTAACTCTGTAAAAAATTAATGAAAACAAATAATAATTATAACTTTATTCTAATTAATTATGCCAACCAACTATTACTACTTGCAAAAACACTTTAATTAGCATGAAAGTTAATCACGAGTATAATTAATAAAATAAATTATTTATTATTTTGAGGATCAACATGACATTTTTAATCATTTAATGTGTATACCGAAGTAGTATTTAATATTAAAAAAATATTGTTTAATACCAGGTGAGAATTTTCTTCTGTTGGACCACTTTCTCCATGAAAATGCAGTGAAATATAAGTATCTTTAGTGACATCATTAATCCATCGAAAACCGTTGTCACTTCGACCATATTTTTTCACACTTAATGCACATTTCAAATATCTTTTAATATGGATTTTTTCTACACCCGTATTATAATAATGCACTTATATGCCCATAATCCGTTTCATAATGATACCCATTATGATACAGATTTTTCATTACGATACAGATTTTTAATCAATAGAAACCTACAATTTTTCAATCAAGCATGCTGTTTGACGTTTGTCCTAGGTTCCTATGTAATTATTTTAGTTGTCAAAACGTATTAAATTTTCGTAGGTAGCTAAACTTCGATAATTATAATATTAAAATGTCTGATATTAGCGATATAGAAGACTCCTCCACACATATCGGAGAAAGCAGAAAATACAGTACAAAATATTTTACCGCAAAAATCTAGGGAAATACCAATACCTGAAGTAATACCATTAATTACAATTTTGTAGAATTTTTTATAGAAATACGAGTAATTACTGTTATTGTGTTCAATACCAATATAAATATAATATTTATAGGTCTTGATTATTTATCGGGTGTAGAAAAAATAGCGTATGCAACTCTCATGTAATGGTTATTAAAACACTCGCATAAACCATACGAAACTCGCCTTTGGCTCGTTTCGTATCCCGGTTAATGCTCGTGTATTAATAACCATCATTACATGATCGTTGCATAATATACTATTGCCTGATAATTGTTTACGATATTACAGTTAAGGCTTTGGAAAATTTATAAAATAATATCTATTGCCTTTGAATGATTTATACCGTGTGTCACTTTTACATAACAACACTGTTTCGTTGTTCCTTTCCGTACAGATCATAATTATAATTGATTGTGAAAATGTATTTTTCAATTAAGACACTAAACTTATTATTACTTTACTTTTTTCTTCCTTTTTTTAAATGAATATAGACTTAAATTAATATTTATCAATTATAATTTTTTTCACGTAAGCATTTTAACATACTTGTTTACAAAAACAGTACGAAAAAGATGGCTGAAACTGACACATGCGCACAAAAAAAAAATTGTGATGAAAAGGTCTATGCCTAATTAATGTAAAACATAAGAACAAATTACTAATCTAGGGAAAATATTAATTATAAAAGGACACAGTTGGTGCTCCTGTAAAGCGGAAAAATGGCGGATCTGAGAAATTTTAAATTTGATATTTGACAATATGAAGGAAACAATTAAATGAAATTAAAACCACGTGTGGAAGAAAAATTAAAGGAACTGGGAGAGAAATTGATTAGCCGAAAGGGCAATTAGTAGTAAGCAGAAGATGAGATGAAAGCGATGAAGAAATTTGATGTATATTGTAAGGCTTGAACAAATGATTGTTTTAATAATAACAGCAATGTGAAGAAAATTGGAGAAGATAAAAATTTAATCTGTGCATTCAAATAACCTCCGGAGGAGGCTTTAACATTTCTCATTATTTTCAGATTCTCAAAGCTATTAAGAGTTGATCTGTTGAAGGTGTGTAACATTTTGAAATCTGTCGAAGCATCAGTGTCATGTCCTGTGTCTATCAGATGTTTAGCAAAATGTCAAAACCTGCCATATATGGTTTTTGATTCAGACATCTAGTGTGTTCCTTCAGTCGTGTTTTAAATTTCGAAAAGTCCTACCTACATAGAAAGAGTTGCAAGTGTTACAACTTAATTAGTAAACCCCGGATGTCAATTATATCCTTTATTCTTAATAAAAAGCTTTTGTATAGAGTTAGAGCTCCTGAAGGAAACTTTAAAGTGTTCTTTGAAAAGGCTAGCCACTTTTGTGAGATTTAAAGGACCATTTTTCTTTTCTACCTTTTAATCTAACCAACTCACACATGGATACTCCAAGTTTGAATTTTATAGTTAGATGAAAAGAGAACAAACAGCATAAGACTATCAACGCTAATAAAGAAATAAAAAACATGGGAAGTGTTACACCACTTATAAAGTAGGGGAGCACTGGGCAAGTATAGCCGGGCAAGATGAATTGTGCTACTTCTTTAAAATATATTGGGCTTACCTCTGTAACCACGACCAATTACTAGTTACGTTGGCAAAACTGCAACGACCCGTAATTGTTTTGAAGCAAAGCACGCGACGCGGTACGCCATTATCGTTATGTATCTCGACTTGTACGTTTGTGTAGGTAAGATGAACTATATGGTTGGTGGAATTTTTTTCAAAAATACGTTTATTCAAAAAACCTTAGTTCGAAAATACGTTTATTCAAAAATACCTTAGTCCGAGAATATTTTTCTTCGAAAAAGTCTAGTTCGAAAATACTATTTTTCGAAAAATCTTAGATCAAAAATTGTTTTGTTCGATAAAATGTAGCTCGAAAACACTTTTCTTAAGTTTTTTTATTTTTTCATTTTATGTATAATTTTTTCGCGGAGCATCTCTCGATGACGCTAGGCCGCACAGGTTATGTAAATTAGTTGCAACTTGTTTAATTTTTCTTATTTTATGTATATATTTTTTGCGAAGCAACTCTCCTTGTCTCCAGGCAGCACAGATTACATAAATTGATTAATTTTTTTTTGTTTTAATTTGAACACTAGGAAAATTATTCTATTTTCTTTAATATATTTTTTTTAAATTTCGCCAAAAAAAATCATTTTTTCCAATTTTTTCGAACAAGTATTATTAGAAATAATATTTTTCGAAGAAAACTAGAACGTTTTCGATTAAAAGTATTTTCGAATAAAAGTTTTTCGAACAAACTCTCATTCGAACAAACGTATTTTCGAACTAAGGTTTTTCGAACAACAAAAATTTGTGAACAAAATTTTTCTAACAAAATTCCGCCAACCGAACTGTGTCATCTTGACGGTATATGTTAAGTTTGACTTGATTGTGCTGGAAACCTAGGTTAGATTTTTTTGTTTCAGATGGTTTATTTCTACATAAGAAAATCAGACAGAGGAAACTGGAACGAAACAGATATGCAAAGAGCTTAAGAAGGTATTCGCAATAAGGAATTTGGATATTTGAGGACTGCAAAGTTATTCAATGTACCAACATCAACCCTGCCGCGTCGCGCACTAAACAAAAACAAAATTGAGCTCAATGTAAGAAAGAATCTCAGAAAATATGCATATGTATCTAGATTCAATTCGGAAGTAGATTCTGCAATGGTAGAACACATATTAGATTTAGAATGACGATTTTGGCTTACGACAACAGACGTTCGTAAACTGGCTTATGAAATTGCCGAAAAAATTATAATTAAATATTCATTTAATAAAGAAAAGAAAATCCTCAGCTGACATTACGTTGCCCTGAATCTACGTCACTAGCGGGAGCGCAAGCATTCAATCGTCCTCAAGTAAATGAGTTTTCCGATAAACTTGAAGAAACTGTTGCAAAACAAAATAGATATTACCATGATATTCAACATGGATGAGTCAGCCATGACTACAGTTCAGGTGCCTCCAAAAGTGTTTGCTAAAAAGGGAAAACGACAAGTGGGAGCTATAACCAGTGCAGAAAGAAGCATCCATGCCACTATTGTTGCTTGCATAAATTCCGGAGAATCCTACGTACCACCTGCAATAATATTCCCGAAACAAAATTCAATCTCATCTCACCCTATACGACGGTGCTCCAATAGAAACCATTAAGCTCTACAATGAGACTGGATACATGACAGGTGTTTTATTTAACACATGAAAATGCTGAGAAAAAGGCTCTATTAATCTTGGACGGGCATTCAAGCCAAAAATGCTATAAAGCATTGCAACTTGCCAAAGCGAACAATATTATCTTACTCTGTTTACCCGCACATTGAAAGCATCATCTGCAACCACTAGACACAAATACTACAATCAAGCAGTGACTCAATGTCTCAAAGAAAATCCTGGTCGCACTGTTACCAAGAGGCCAATCTGTTCAATAAAGAATACGAGAAGACTACTACATACGAAATCGCTCTAAGCGGTTTTAGAGCCACAGGAATCCAACCATTCAATAGATACATTTTTTCTGAGCATATGTTATTACCAAGCGTAAGAACAGATAAGCAAACAGACGAATATATTGCCATTGAAGAAGTTCAGCAGCCAAAATGTAATTCTACAAGGAATGATAATCAAAACGATTGCAGACAATTTAAGTAATAAATTAGATAATGAAGAAAAAAAAACAATTCTGACCCAAGCTCAAGTATTCAAGCTAGGATAAGCTCGAGTGTGGTCAAAATTCAAGATGTTCTGAATGAACTATCACCTCTCCAAAAGCGGAAGTAAAGAGAAGTAAGAAAAGAAAGTCTACTAGGTATCAGAATGTCCTTACATATAGTCCATACCTTGACAGCAAAAAAGAAGTAGAAAGCCAAAAAATGGAGAAGCAAAGAAAAACTAAGAGAAACACTGTTAAGCATAAATTATTAATAGATAAAAGTGACGAAAAAAAAAAAAATATATGTTTGAAGAAAATGACGACTGCGCATATCTTTACTGCAATGATTTATATAGCCGATCAAAGTCCAGAGAAACCTGGCTACAATGTCAGTTATGCAAAAATTGGATGCAGATTGTGCAAGTGTCAATAAGACCAAAAAGTTTAAATGTGAACTGTTTACGGACTAAATTGAGCTTAGGAGAGCAATTTAATTATTTGTACTACGTATTTTTTTAATTTTCTGCATTTTTGTTGTTTTTATTTTTTTAAGTCATCTTGCCCTTTTGATTATTTCTATTTTGTTACTGTTACAAAAATATTTCTTTTATTTTAGTTTTAACTTGATAAGCAATATGCACTTCACTTATGAGTATATAAAAATAATTTATATATTTTATTAGATAGTAATCTTTTTGCTACTAATATACTAATATTGCTTATAATAAATAAAAGCAATAAATAAAAAATATGTGATCTACTAGAGTTTATGTCGGTTTCACGGAAATTCATGACAACAAATATAAGATATTCCGAAATTGAATGTAAAAAACAGCAATTGCAATGGAAAAACAAAAAAACTTCACAAATGCCCTGCTAACTTTTAGATGACAGTTTTGTCTTTAAAGCCTTGCAATAAATTCGTGAAACAAGGTGCTTACTATCGAGCAAAAATATGCCAGCAAGCAAGCATCAATTACGTTAAAGTTGAGTTTTTAGAGCAATATGGAAGAGATGTTACAAATACAACAATAAGGCG
Organism: Psylliodes chrysocephalus; assembly: GCA_927349885.1. Taxonomy (NCBI): domain Eukaryota; kingdom Metazoa; phylum Arthropoda; class Insecta; order Coleoptera; family Chrysomelidae; genus Psylliodes; species Psylliodes chrysocephalus. The sequence continues at coordinate 45,970,961 of OV651817.1, forward strand.
CTTAGTAAGAAATTTCAGTGTACAGGTAATATTCTAGTTCACAGGAAAGGAAGAACTGAGCGAAAGAGAACAATGCGGAATAATGAAATTCACGGCAGGCTACTGTACCAAATCAGGCAATATCCAAAGGGGCCCATGAGAAAGACTGCTGTTATTAAAATGAACCTAAATAGGAAAACTACACGTATAAGTTCTAAAGAAATTGGTGTATTCTCGTATAAGATTTAGACATTTCATAAGTTAAATATTCGCATAAGCTATTACGCGTAATGGACACATTATTTTGAGCCGACTTCTTTAAAGTTGAAGAAAGTCATAATGTAACAGAGAATTAAGCAATATATAGGCAACATATTACATTAGTTGTTAGATATCTGAAACTCTTCTGCAGAGCTAGGAACCTGCCTTATCGAAGACAGTAGTTTCAACAAGACGGAGCAACAAGTCATGTCACTAATGCCATTCTTGTAATGATAAAACATCATTTCGGTAACAGGATAATATCAAGAAAAATTTCCAGCATATAGCCCCGACTTGACCCATACTGATGCCTACATCTGGGGAATAGTGAAAAATAGTATTTTTAACGCAAATGCTCCAAAAACAGTTCCAGAATTAAAACTACATTAGAACAATTTTTCCAAAATTTTTTAGACATAGTATCCAATCTTCAGCAACGTTTGGATTTGTGCTTGCAACAAGATGGTGGTCACATGGAGCATACAACAATAATTATTATTACCTTTATTTATATTTATACACTTCTAGTTTCTAGGTTGATATTTAATAAATTATTATTTGAGTTTCGGTATCCTTTATGCCAATAAGTCATACTGTATTATGGCATAAAGGTACCTAATCATTAGGAGATCATGTCCTAATAGACCTCGAAATGGTCAAAAATAAAATAAATACAAAAAGCATGAATTATTGTTATGTGAAAAGCACTAAAACAACTTTTTACAACTGACCAAATCAATTTATTATACACAAAAGTATCATCAGGTGAGTCATCAAAAAATGATGAAACCAAACATTTTGAAATAAAATTATTTAAGTAAATATAAAAACTGAAAAAGTTAGTTGTATGCAAAAAAATTATCAACCATCAAGTGCACGGCAAACGAAAAAAGATGTTCTCCAGTTTCGGTAGTTTATCAAAAGACATTGTATTGTTCGATAAGTCTGTTAAAAAATAAATGGTATAATTTTTATTTTTTTATTATAAGATCAGTATCTTACAGACTGTTGTGACAAAACAGCAAACCATAAAGTCTATCTGACTCTAAAAACGTATTAAAGTGGGCTCAGTCCATTATAATATGCTTTATATAAGGCCATTTCTGAATATTTGAAATGATTACATTTGTTGATTGCTTAGACAGAGCATTTTTTGTGAGGTGAAAAATATTCTTAAGTAACGTCAAAGAAGGCAGCAGAGCACCTAGGCAATTTTAAATTGAAACCTATGCCATATTCTTAGGCTATTTTAAAGCTATTTTTATACCCTATTCAAAAATTTTATGCTCCTCGTTTTTTGCAAAAATCAAGGTGCTCTGCTAGCTTCGAACGAAGTCAGCAGAGTACCTCAGTTATTTTAAGTTTTTTTCCAAAAACAACGATACCATAATTTTTAGGCTATTTTGCGGCTCTTAAAATACTATAAAACTTTTTTAAAAAATATAGGGTGCTACAGCAGAGCAGCTCGGTTTTTTAAGCTTTTTTTTTTCTAGAAACAACTACACCACATTTTTAGGCTCTTAAAATATTATGAAATTTGTACAAAAAATTAGTATTTTTAAAAAATACAAGGTACTTTGCTAGCTTCGAAGGAATCCAGCAGAGCATCTCGGTTTTTTAAAGTTTTTTTGAAAAACAATCACACCACATTTTTAAGCTATTTTTTGGCTTTTGAAATATTATAAAACTTTTCTAAAAAAATTGTTACTTTTTATTATTACAGGGTGCCTTGTTCCAACGAAGCCAGCAGAGCACTCCTTTTCTTAAAAGAACTATGCCTCATTTAAGGCTATTTTTAAGCTTTTAAAATATTATAAAACATTCCAAGAAATGCCATTTGTAAAAAGTACGGCGTGCTTTGCTAAGCCCCTTAGTATAATTTTTAATCTAATAATAAACTCGTCTGTTTTTCCCGAGAAATGGAAAATTTCAAAAACTGTTCCAGTGTACAAAAAGGGCAACAGAAATGATATTACAAATTATAGACCAATTGCTATTATCTGCAATTTTAGTAAAGTATTCGAAATTACAGTTATCAAATTTCTGTATAGGCACGTTATATAATTATTTTCGAAATCTTTATAATCTCTAATTTTCTTTTCTTTCATTGTTTTCTTTTATTTTGAAGATTATAATACATAATTTTCATTTAGTAGGTAGGTCTGAAGAATTTTTTATTTTTTTTAAATTATAGTAGTTATCAAGTTGTTTAATAGAAATTTAAGTAGGAAATAGAAAACAAAAGCTAATAAATAATGTATATCTCCCACGCACGAGTCATTAGAAGACTTCAGTGGGACTTCAAATATTTATTTAGTTTCACCGAAACAGTTGTAAAAACGGCATTAAATTATGTAATTAAAGTATAAAGAATATTGTATTTAATTTTATAAAAATAAATTATTATTATATTATTAAATAGATTCCTCATTCCTCATATTGAAAATTCAATTTTACCTGAACAACATGGATTTGTTCGTGGGAGGTCTACTGTTACCAATCTAGCCATTAAAACTTAATTTATCAGCGAAATATTGGATCGCGGTGGACAGGTAGATGTGATCTACACTGACTTTACGAAAGCATTCGATCGCCTTAGTCATCCCATTTTGTTATCAAAGTTAAATATGTTGAATTTATCTGATAATGTACTATCTCTCCTTAGCTCCTACTTAAGTAAACGTTCTCAGTATGTCCTTATTAGTGGCGTTAAATCTCGCTTGATATCTCAAGTTTCTGGTGTACCCCAAGGTTCCATTTTAGGGCCTTTATGCTTTATAATATTTATTAATGATATTTGTAAGAATATTAATGTACAATATTTACTCTACGCTGATGACTTGAAGCTTATTTCAATGATTACTAACAACAATGACTGTATCGTAATGCAAACCGATATAAACAAAATTCAAAACTGGTGTATAAATAATAAGCTCATGTTAAATCCTGCAAAATGCAACGTAATGTCATATACGCGAAAGAGTGACTGCATAAGATACGATTACAATATAGGAGGTGTCGTCCTCCAGAGACCTGACACGATTAAGGACCTCGGTGTTGTCTTCGATTCAAAACTTACATTTGTTAATCATTTGGCCATAAGTGTCGCATCTTGTTATAAAGTTCTAGGTTCCATCCTTCGATCTATCAAAGATCTTAATAATCCAGATACGTGCAAACTGTTATTCTGTGCCCTTGTTAGATCCAAGCTTGAATATGCCTCAATAATATGGTCCCCTAATTATAATGTGCACGTTTTAACTTTAGAAAAGGTTCAGCGACGTTTCCTTAAGAGTCTTCATTATTATTTTCATGGAACTTACCCTGAGAGGGGATACTCACAAGAAAAGCTTTTAACAATGTTTGGAATGCAGAGCTTATTTCAACGAAGAATTATATCTTCAATTATTTTCATTTTTAAAATAGTACACCATTTAATTAAATGCTTGGCTTTATGTGCTCAGCTTAACTTCCTAGTTCCAAGAATTAATTCCAGGTACAGCTGCACATTAATTCTTCCCACCTCCAGAACAAACTTATTATGTCAGTCTCCATTGTACCATATGCTGTCCACGGTTAATGACTCGAGTAAAGAAATTGATCTATTTTGTACTACCATCTCAAAGATTAAAAAACTTTATTAATGATTTATATCCATATATTCCTAATTAAAATATTTAGTGTAATTAAGTTTTTTATGTTTTTGTATCTAATTTCATCTTTATATATTAGTTGTTTCGCATGCGATATGTGTGAGTAACCTTTTTTCTCCACTGGAGTTTTTTTCAGATTACTCATACAATCTCATTTATAGTTTTACTTTAAAATTTGTTTTGCTTTTATTGTATTATTTACAAATATATGTTTATTAATGTTAAGTGCCCATTCTGTAATAGGCCTTGGCCGTTGAATGTAATAATAAATAAATAAATAAATAAATAAATAAATAAATAAATAAATAAATAAATAAA